>OU343222.1:60853609-61027926 GCA_910596185.1 Chrysanthemum makinoi | reverse complement strand
TTTCTATATTACTTGTGTTTGTAAAACTAGTGACCTAACACTAAAACATACTTGTTCTAAAAATGTTGGCATACATTATGGTTTAGAAGGTTATCAAAGTTAATTGATACATGACTAATCAAAGTGTAAATGCTTGAGTGATGAAGACTTTATTTAAGGAAAGCTTGTTTTAATATATATTAATCTTGACAAGCTTTATACTTTACAAAAATGAAATTTACTTTTGTCGTTAACAAAACTTAGGTAAAGATCATAACATATAAATAACGTTTAATGACGATATTTGTATTAACATATTTGATCTAAACGAACTAAGAAAACGCACATACAACCTAGCTAATCAAACCATGGGCTCAGATACCAATTGTAGGATATTGGGTATCATAACACACAAAAGAAATTAGTGCTTGGCCGAATCTAGAGAGAGAAAGTGAGAAAGAATGGGATATTCTAGTGAGAGAAACTTTTGTTGTATGATTAAGAGTGAAAGAACATCCAACCTTCTCCCTTGGCGGGAGAGGGCTTATATACATGACATAATAACGCCCCTACTTGGGTTATGGAGCGAGTTGACAGTGGGGAAAGCCCCGACCCGACTCCACGGGTGTTACTCTAACTAGTCTAATAATAGTAAACCTATGAGCTAACTTATGCTAGACATAACATGGGGTGACCGAGTCTTTCATATGGATTTTTGTAATCCTAACATGATAGCAGTGATGAATTGATGTGGAAAAGCAAAAAAGGAAAAATGGGACAAATTTTTATATAAAGCAAGCTTATAATGATTTGCAGATTGAGGAAGAAAATGTGAGTTAGAACAAGCTGTTATGGTACTCTCAGAATATTCCCAAACATGCTTTCATCCTATGGTTAGCAATTCAAAATAAGCTGGTGACTCAAGATAAGCTCAAAAAATGGGGGACTTATGATATGATGATTTGCAACCTGTGCTATGAAGATATGGATTCACATCAACACTTATTTTTTGACTGCAAATATGCAAAACAGTTATGGCCTAAAGTTTGTTTGAAGATTGGATTGCATTGGGGAGAGATGGAATGGAATGATACAGTTAATTTCTTTGCAGCTATGGAGAATGGGAATACCATTAATAACATCATTAGAAGACTTAGTATTGCTGCTAGTGTATATCTGGTATGGAGAGAAAGGAATTTCCGGTTGTTTAAGGAGGAAAAAAGAAGTGTGAAAGAACTTTTTGAGGTGCTCAGTGACAATATTAGGTTTAGACTTGCAAGCCTAAAAGCTAAGCCTACTAGTGCAGTACTCAGAGCTCAGGATGATTAGAATGTGCAGATGGTAATAAAGGCTAGTGATACGAATAAGTGAAATGTGTGTTGCTTGAAAAGTATGGTTCTGTCATTATGAAGTTGGTAAAAAGGGGTGTTTGAGACAGCAGTTGATTTTCATGTATTTGCTGAAATATGGTTTTTAACCATCACAGAGCTTCTAAAAATGACTTTTGGAGCTTCTGTTTGTTTAGCTCATCACATGAGATGGCCCTGTATCTTGGATCATATGATGCTGGATTTTATGTGATCATGCTATTATGTTCTAGGCCTTGGTGGAGGTAATTGCATAAAGCATGTCACATTAATTTCTTAGCTGAATTTTATCCATAAAGTGGGTTTCCTCAATGTGGAGGGTAGTATGAACTTGTAGGGAGGTACATGGGTTGATTGGAATAGTGAGGGACGCAAGATGACCCTACTTGGTCCTTTCAATGTATCATCAAGGGGGCATGTAGATTCTCCCTCAAAGTGAGTGTTTCCAAGTCCTTGAAGCCTTTTGTAAAGAGGGAAATGTAGAGGACTTGGAAGATCCCTTGATTGGAAGGTTGGGTTTCTAATGAAGCCATACACTCACCCTTCCTTGGCTGTCGTCGGTGTTGGTTGAATAGCCTTGGAGGGGGAGGGTGATATGGAAATGTAATTAGATGGTATTGGTTCTTAAAGGTGATCTCAAAGTATGTTGCTATGCAAATGGTTGTGACTATAATAAAGTTGTGTGTATCAGAAACCAAGTTCATCTGATATAGTATAGCGTTGTCAGATATGTGGTGTAAATGTAATAGTTTGATTGTTTCTGATTCAGAGCATGTTCTAATCAATAGTATCTTTTCTTAAGTTGTACTATATGTTTGGAGTTTAATATATACTTTCACCTTCACACCAAAAAAAATTTGCTTTCCAATCCGAGAGCAGATTAATTTGATCGTGAATTTACCTACTTTTCGAGAGACCACCTCCATGAATCCGAGACATCTCCACCAATTAAACCAAGATATGCATACATTGCAAGAGGTTAATATGGAAAACATTAAAATATAATCTTTTTGCCTAGGTTGATAAAATGAAGTGTTTTGGATCTAATTATAAGACTAATGCTAATGGGCGTTGGTGGGCAACCATAACCGAGAAAAGCAACGCGCCTAACCCTCTAGCAAAGCCTTGTTCGATACGTTGGATGGCAAATTTTGCAAAAAAGTGGTTGCCTCACCAACCGAAAGAATTGCAACCATTCTCCTATATTTTTTGAACGTTGGAGTAAATAGTTGTGGTCGCTTTTGTGGTCACCAGTAACTAGTTATGGTTGGGGTGGAGTTATAAAGAAAGAAAGCTGATGTAGCGGGGTTGCTTTTGTGAAAATGTGGTCACCACTAGCATTAGTCTAAGTTACGAGTATCTCCGCCTTCATTTAGTTGCAATTACTAGAATAATTTTGATTTGTTGTCATATGTTCTGTTTATTTATGTCCTTAAATCAACAATTCATATCTGTACAGGTAACATGTGAAATACAGGTTTGACATTGTCAACTCGTCAAGTTTTGATGATATGAGAAGCATGTTTAGAAGATCAATTGAAACATATCCATATATAAATATCAGCATAACAAACACGCAAACCAGCAAATGTTAGGGATATCAAATGAAGATCAAACATAAAATTCCATTGGATATTGCAATCGAATATGGATTGCGCATACAAGGCAAATCTTTTTATAGTTTAAGACAACTTTTTCAAATCAGCAAGATAGATCCGTATTGAGATACCGCCAGATTCTTGACCAAGTTTAAGGGAGTTCTACTCTTTTATTTGATGTTAAGCAAGACCTTCCACAAAGTTGATTTTTTGTTGTTGTATTTGCTCCACCAGAATTGATTCAAAAGACATTAACAACCAATGTTTTCAAACCCGGGTCGACCCGGCTGGTTCAACCGGTCGGACCGGTACCCAGCCACTAAAACGGGTCAAAAAAACCCGGGTTTCTAAAACCGGGTCAACCGGTTAGACCCGCCGGGTTTTGAGTGACCCGGGTCATGAAACCCGGCCGGGTTTGGTTTTTTTCAATTTTTTTTTATGAAAACCGGTTGACCCGGTTAGACCCGGCGGTCGAACCGGTTGACCCGGTGATCAAACCGGTTGACCTGGTCGGAAAAAATAAAATAATAAAAAATGGAAAACCGGGTGGACCCGACGGTCGAACCGGTGCCCGGTGACTCGACCGGGTCAATTAAAAACCCGGTTTTTAAAACATTGTTAACAACTATGCCAAAAAAGTTCAGTAGTATATACTAGGAATTGAAAAAGTTCATTAATATATTAAATAAGTTGCCTTTGGTGAGCAACATATAGAAACAAGAGATTGGTTCAATAAAGATAAAAAAAAACTAAAGATCAAATGGATCATTCTCAATCATTCATTTTTTTATCAAAACAATAAAATAAACTTTTACATTTATTTTTACAAATAAAATATCTCACAAACAATTGTTCGTTAGACGAAACTAATCATATCATCACGGCAAGCATAAAATTACCTTTAATTTGATATCCGACATCATATACTTTCGACGATTTTTTTTTCCACTTTTTTGTGGGTTTAGGGTTTACGGTTAGGGTTTAAGTGTTTAAAGTTTAGGGGTTTGACTTTTTTGTTTATGCTTTTTAGGGGTCAAGGGTTTAAGTTTCTTACGGTTTAGCGGATAGGGTTTAGATTTTTTTGGTTTAGCGGTTAGGGTTTTAAGGTTTTTAGGGGTTTAAGGTTTTAGATGTTTAGGGTTTTAGGGTAAGGTTTTTAGGGTTTAGGGTTTTTTTAGGGTTTAGGGGTTAGAGTTTTTAGGGTTTAGGGTTTGTAGTTTAGGGGTTGTGTTAACACAAAAGAGTATTTTTAAAATTTTCATTTATAGTGTAATATATCGAAACCCGCAGAAAAATGATAAAAAATAAGTTCGTCGAAAGTATACAATATTGGATCTCTATAGAAAGATAATTTTATTCTTGTCACAGTGGTATAATTAGTTTTATCTAACTATTAACGGTTTGTGAGATATTTAATTTTTAAATATAAGGGTGAAAATGAATTTAATTAATTTGATCAAAAATGGATAGTTGAGATTGATCCATTTGATCTTTAGTTTTTACGTGATCTTTATTGATCTCACCCATAGAAAGAAAACAAACGATGTTGACAATTAACTTGTCTATAGGACCCTTAGTCCTGGACAGAGAATAGAATTTACTGTATATGGTAACAACACCAGTAATTGATATTTACAGCAACAATCCTAATACAACATAACCATTATGAGCATGACAAATAGTAAACAAAACCATGATGGTGTTCGTGCACTTCCTCCAGCAGAGGTGGTTTCAACTGTGTACACTACAATAGGGCTTCGGACCCTGTGAACACCATCTGTCCACACCAGTGACACACGTTTCAGCGTTTTCTGCTTCATTCTCTGTCCCCTAACAGTGACCACAAAGTTCATCTTCTGGTTTAGTTCCGTGAATTGCAGTGTGCTGGGCTCAACAATGAAATGCAGCTTAGATTGATCTCCCTCGATACGTGAAACATATGTTGAGTTAGCTCGGCCCACGTTTGTAACGGTTCTAGGAAAAGACACTGTAAATGCATCTTTTGTGTCTAGTCGAACTGACATGGATAGGTAGTTGATATCTTTCGGAGTCATCTGCGTAGGGCAACTCGCATTTTTGGTGGTGAAACTTCCTGGGGTTCGAGATATGTTGCACCATATCTTAAAGTAATCTTCCACAGGAGTTTCATACACAAGGCCTGGATTTATGGCCTTTAGTGGATCAATTTGGCCAGACCCATATGCGAATTCGGCTTCTGGGTAGAGTGCGGGATCGAATTCCCTTGCTATGTGGAGTAAAACAAGAAGGAATGAGATTACCTCTAAAGTTTGCATTAACTTGGTCATATAGCATAATAGCAACAAAGAGAGATGAAATGTTCATATACAGTAATATATTAAGAATTTAAGATTATACTCCCTAAAAAAAGTTCTAAAGACCAAGTGCGAGTGTTCGATTGTACTTGCTCAACATATATATACAGAGCCTAACTGTCTACGCATCATTTAATATGGATATAAGTAAGAATTAAATGATACGCTACTGTAAGGGAAGTGCCATTAATGACTGATAGAAATTTGTTGCTAATCTACGTTTTTAATGTATAAATTCTGTTTTTCTGTCCCTAGAGGTATTAACATTGGCACCTTTACCCGTACATCTCTATAACAGATATGTTTACAATGCTATTACTAACTGAAAGTAGACAAGTAACACGCTGATAGGGTCAAATAGAAAACACTGATAATGAACTTTCTTCAAACACCTTGTATCAAATCAAGGTGACATGCTTAAACTCATATCAAGTATTCGCAACTTAACACCAAATACAAACAAATTTATGTAAATTGGGTGCTTATCATTAGAAGAAGTCATATTTGTAAAATAGGTTTAATGTTGGATTTCCAGGATCGATTGAATATGATCAAACAACATCCATGTTATCATCAATAATCAATAAAAAGAAGAAACAAAGAAGACATGTGATGAACCCATAAATCTGATATTATTATGAATGGATGGGTTGTTTTACAAATACAGAAACCTAATCTATTTATACATAATGAAACGTTATGATGTGTAAAGAGACATGTCGTTTCAATGAAAGTTAACCGTTGTAACCCTAATCTATATAACCGTTACTATGTAACTGTCATCTTCTTTCTATTGGGTTTGTAGGCCTTTGGCCCAAACCAGAAACTACAGGCCTTATTTAACCCATCTAATCTCTTTGTGAAACTTCTGTAATTCTTCTGACTTGTCTCGTGTGTCGACTTGCAGTCATCACAGGAAATTCATGCTTCTTCTTGAAAGACAAAGATTAATGGATTATGTTTTCCAACATATTCCTCCCTAATATATTAATCTTTGTCTCTTCTTCAATCTTCTTGTTTCTTGGTTCTGATAAAACTTGATGTCTTCTGGTTGAATCCACCATGGTTAAATCCACCATCATTGTTGAGACCTTCACAGCCCCTTCATCTTTGAGACCTTCACAGCCCCTTCATCTTTGAGAGACCATCGCAGCCCCTTCATCTTTGAGAGACCATCGCAGCCTCGCATCTTGATCATATCGCATGACCTTTCATGATCAAATCTCTTGATCATTCAATCCATCACAGATTGATTCTTCTCTTCTTTGCGGTTGCTTCACACAACTTGGCTTCACACCAACTTCTTTATGATTGCGTTTTATAAAAAACACATGTTTGATTCTTGAATGATGATAGATACATGAATTGTTGTTGTTGATCTCCTTCGGCTCTGATACCACTATAAAATAGGTTTAATGTTGGATTTCCAGGATCGATTGAATATGATCAAACAACATCCATGTTATCATCAATAATAAATAAAAAGAAGAAACAAAGAAGATAGGTGATGAACCCATAAATGTGATATTATTATGAATGGATGGGTTGTTTTACTAATACAGAAACCTAATCTATTTATACATAATGAAACGTTATGATATGTAAAGAGACATGTCGTTTCAATGAAAGTTAACCGTTGTAACCCTAATCTATATAACCGTTACTATGTAACTGTCATCTTCTTTCTATTGGGTTTGTAGGCCTTTGGCCCAAACCAGAAACTACAGGCCTTATTTGACCCATCTAATGTCTTTGTGAATCTTCTGTAATTCTTCTGACTTGTCTGGTGTGTCGACTTGCAGTCATCACAGGAAATTCATGCTTCTTCTTGAAAGACAAAGATTAATGGATTATGTTTTCCAACATATTCCTCCCTAATCTATTAATCTTTGTCTCTTCTTCAATCTTCTTGTTTCTTGGTTCTGATAAAACTTGATGTCTTCTGGTTGAATCCACCATCATTGTTGAGACCTTCACAGCCCCTTCATCTTTGAGACCTTCACAGCCCCTTCATCTTTGAGAGACCAACGCAGCCCCTTCATCTTTGAGAGACCATCGCAGCCCCTTCTTCATTGAGAGACCATCACAGCCTCGCTTCTTGATCATATCGCATGACCTTTCATGATCAAATCTCTTGATCATTCAATCCATCACAGATTGATTCTTCTCTTCTTTGCGGTTGCTTCACACAACTTGGCTTCACACCAATTTCTTCATGATTGCGTTTTAAAAAAAAACGCATGTTTGATTCTTGAATGATGATAGATACATGAATTATTTGTTGTTGATCTCCTTCGGCTCTGATGCCACTGTAAAACAGGTTTAATGTTGGATTTCCAGGATCGATTGAATATGATCAAACAACATCCATGTTATCATCAATAATCAATAAAAAGAAGAAACAAAGAAGATAGGTGATGAACCCATAAATCTGATATTATTATGAATGGAAGGGTTGTTTTACAAATACAGAAACCTAATCTATTTATACATAATGAAACGTTATGATATGTAAAGAGACATGTCGTTTCAATGAAAGTTAACCGTTGTCACCCTAAGCTATATAACCGTTACTATGTAACTGCCATCTTCTTTCTATTGGGTTTGTAGGCCTTTGGCCCAAACCAGAAACTACAGGCCTTATTTGACCCATTTAATCTCTTTGTGAAACTTCTGTAATTCTTCTGACTTGTCTGGTGTGTCGACTTACAGTCATCACAGGAAATTCATGCTTCTTCTTGAAAGACAAAGATTAATGGATTATGTTTTCCAACAATATTTAAACATTTTCAGAGACTTTTCAGGTTGCGTTAATTTTAACTCAAATATAATAATATCATAAAATGTTAAGTTAAGAGATTACCAGTAGTCATTAAAGCTGATTTGATGGCAGAAGGAGACCAATTCATGTGAAAGGACTTCACATAAACAGCAGCAGCAGTGACATGCGGACACGCCATTGATGTTCCCGATAGTATACTGTAGTTGACTGACCTCTTATCAAAAGAGGCATCAGATGGTGAACCCAATGGTGAAAATGCAGCTAAGATTTCCACGCCAGGAGCAGTTACATCCGGCTATAATAACATAGCATTCAAAAAACCAGTCATTATATATATAGACAGCGATAGAGATAGAGATATATACAAGATAGGGGAGGGGTTGTTATAAATATACTCTGGAACTAAAAAAACGCAGGAGAGATTGTTAGTGTGACACATTGCAAGAGGTCTAAGGGTAATTTAGCAAGATTGTTTTCTTATTAATTATTTGCAGTTTTCACATATGCTCATCAAATGCCAAAAGATATAGAAAGAGTGTTTGCTCAACTTATAGATTGTATATAGATTGAAATATGGGTCTTTCGAAGTATTTTTCAAATCTACCCAAATGCGCATTTTAAGATATTTTTATCATCAAACTAACAGATCTTACAAACTGTTGATCTTTTAATATTTACCGGGGTAAGAAGCCCTTTTACCCAAAAAAAAAAAAAAAACCTTAACATATAAGTTGAATAAAGAGTACCTTTACAATATCAGGTATGAATGTGCTAGGTCCTCTAGAAGAAAACAAAGCAACAAAAGGAGCACCAGGATTGTGAATAGCTTCACTTTTCAGAATTTGAACTCTAGGCTCTCTGTTTAAATGTAAAGTAAGAAATAGGTGTTACACTAAACATAAAGTCGTAAACCAAAATAAAAAGTTTCTAAGCGGAGAGGTTCAGAGAAAGTTTTCCTTACGTGGTAGAGGCTATGTAGGTTTTGACCAGGTATTTGTACTTAGGCGTACCACGAGATATGGCTCGATCTTGGAGACATTTACTTACATATTTGGGAGGATAAAGGCAAGGGCTCCAGTTGTATTAATTTCCTTTAACTTGGGAACTTTATCGCAAAGAGCCACTTTTTGATCTACCAAGCTTCTTTCTAAGCATTGCTTACTACAGTCCCTGTAAAAGAAAGTATGATTAGTCATTCACATACCTTCTTATTTCTTCTTGTTTAGATTACATGACATTAATTACCTTGCATCCGATACGGAGCACGTACTTGACACCTCACCATAAGCAATTGGCAATCCTCCCTTGCTCAACGGAAAGGCATTAATACCATTCCCCTACATGCCAACAAATTAAGAGATTAAGACCAATAAATTAACAGCCATATTATGAGACCCATATACAAACAAGCTACATGTAACTAGCTAGGATGTAATGAGCTCACCAATAGAGTTGCATAGTTCCCAAGAAGGAGTTTATCAACGATCTTTCTATCTGTGCCACTTGCCGCCACAGTAAGGATCCATGGAGCATAGTTTATAATAGTAGAGATACTAGGGCCTTTGTTCCCCACAGAATTAATTGTCAGGATGCCTCTCGCCACTGCATGTAGGGCGCCAATTGCAATTTCGTCGGAAGATACGTCAACTGTATCATTAAAGTTTAGTGAAATTGATATAAAATCAACTCCATCGGTTATGGCATCATCAAACGCTGCCAGAATATCTGCAGAGTAGCAATCTGGATCGCATACTTTATAGATGGCAAGTCTTGCAGAGGGAACCCCTCCTTTTGCAATTCCTTGTGCTATACCGTAGTAACTAGCGTCTCTGACATTTTTACCAGCTGCGATTGATGCCACGTGAGACCCGTGGCCCGTATTGTCTCTAGGAGAGAAGTCCATACTCTCAGCGATATACGAACGTGCTCCTATTATCTTCCTACTCATTAAAATCAGTTTGGACTCTTTTAGTTTTCAATTATACTAAGAGGCCAAAACAGATAATAAATTGAATATAGACTCGAGTAATGCAACACATGATGTTCACTCTTAGGGCGTTGAGAAGTCTCTATCCTTTTAGTACTAATTTGGGGATGCAGATATGAGGAATGATTAGGATAAATAGCCTAAACTAGCTATGTTGAAAACTAAGATCCTATCATGTGTGAGGATATTAACTCTTAGAAAGCAGTAATGTCTAACCTTCCAATATACTTCTCATCTTACTAGGCAGAGTGCAGGTAATGCAGTGTTATAAGCAAATCTGAGGAAAATAAGAGGATACTTTTTCTAAGAAGGTGATTCAGAAAATAGAAATCTAAGGTGGTTGGCATGGAAAAAAGGCAACTGCTTTAAATTAGAATTTTGGTGTTGCAATTGGATCGTTGAAATAATTTAAATTATGTTTGTTATCAAAGTGGTGGTTCAGATTGATGACTGGAGATCAAGGGCATGGGAATCTTGTTGTCCGCGTTCAAATTATGAGATAGATTGTCTAATAAATCACCACAAAGGAAACTAGGCAAGCAAGACAGGATGTACAGTTACTTAACATCCCATTTAAGTTGTATTCTAAAATGAATGGTCTGCAAACTCAATCAAATTACGGTATGAGTGTGGCTGAATCAAGTACCCTTTGCAGTCAAGTTCCCTCATTTGTTTTGCACTTGAGAGGTTGAAAGTATGGATTGTTGATCAAAGTCTAAAACTGAATGGAAATTCTAAATTTTGGAATTGGGGCTGGAGACGGATTCCAAGGCATAAAAAGAACTGAATCAACTAGTTCAGTTAAGTGGTTTTTAGAATATCAAATGCACATGATGGTGTGTCTTGGTCACTTTATCCCTCAGGAAGTATCTCAATGAGAGATACAAGGTACTTAAAGTAATAAAAATTTAGGGGGTGTTTGTTTAATGGGCATGGTAATGAGGGAATGGGTAATATTACCTAATAAATTGTTTGGTTAATAGGTGTGCGTGTGACATTTAAAAAATAGGAATAAAACCCACCAATTGAGATATAATCTAAACCCAAGTGGAGGGGTGGGTTTGCAAAACCATTTAGATTCCCATTGTGATTCCATGTTATAACCAAACACTCCCTTAACTCTAGCTTCAGAATCAGAAACAAGATGGACAACTGATTATTTTCCTGAAATGTTTTATGTCATGGTTTGGATAGACGGATCGGACAGACTAGCAGCAAGAGTAAGTTAGATGAGCAATGTGTCGATCTATACTCGGTGAATGTCTTTTCTGTGAAAGTGTTCCTGAATCTAAGAAGCATCTAACGGTTAGATGTTCTTGGTCAGTTTTGTATTTACCTAACCTGTGTATTCTATGCTTGTTTGTATCTAGCTTCTCGCTACTTAACTTAAGGTGCGAATAATATCAGCGACTGAAAAAAGAAGATGGACAGTCTTTATTAGCCAAGACTTGGTATATAGAAAGTCACACCAGAATACGAGATTAACAAATAGCTATTGACTTACCTATTGCACTTGAAATTTCTACCACCCTCACATACCCCTTTCCATTTAGCAGGTATAGGACCAAGACCTTCATCTTTGAAACTCTCCGACTCTGGCCATATCCCGCTATCAAACACACCGATGATGGTGTCGCTCTCAACCAAGAGGTTTCGTTCAATAGTTTCTGAAAATCCTATATACTCCCATGAGTGTGTTGTCTGTAGATAACCCTTTCGATTGGGAAGCACACAGTCGACCCCATCCAATCCTGTTGATCAAATGTTCAGCTGTTAATTAACCATATAATCAATGCAAGAGTAAATTTACAATTCACGACCACTTTATAGAACAAAGTGTCTATGTCTCGATAATGCGCAATATAAGGAAATGCAGTCTTTTATATTTTTCGGCATTACATAATGTTTGGGTAAAGTGTCTATATGTGAATGAAGTGTTTATGTGCAGATTGAAAACTTCCTGAGGAAATGCGGTTTCTTTTTTGTTCCGGATGAACCATCTTAACAACAGTATATGATCGCATGACTAATTGACTCCTCTATCCTGAATTAGTGCTGAATACAAGTATACAACTGAAATGTTTGACACCCATTTTCAATGCCATCTAAAATAATATGAGAAAAATCCCCGAATTTGACATATATTTTTTAACGACAAAGGAATACACAAATAGCAGAATACAAATGTCATTTAAAATCCTTTAGAGCACAGAACATACATGGAAATCATGAATTCAAATTTTATTTTTATTTTTTGTCACCATGAGATAGTCTGCATATTAACGATACTGAAAGTTTTAAGCATAAACCCACTTTCCACTTGTATATTCGAACCAAGTTGAAAAGAAACAACATTGTAATTTCTGATCACAAGGAGTTGTAACCATTAAAACCAATAACTGAAAACGAAACAGGCCATACTAAAATATTGCAACTTAAAAAATGTTCCCTCTCAAGTTATTATGTTTCTCATGTTTAGGAAAAACCTAAAGACCGTGTCTAAAGTTCTAAACCCTTAATTTTCTTGCAGAAAAGTTAAAGAGGAATGATATTACATTCTTTATTTTAGTCAGCTTGCTTCGTGATCTACCAAAAGTTGCAATAAAAACTAGAATGCATACACGCTGTGTTAAGATATTTTATGCATTCAAGTCTTATAATTTTTTTTAATGAACACCAAATTCAAGGTAAGCATAATTTAGTTAGCATGATCAAAACAACTTACTTCTCAACTTATCTATTTCTTTTTCCGTGAGTTTAGCAGAAAATCCGTTGAAATTTTTATAGCTTCGTAACACTAATTTCCTTGCAAAGCTGTAGATATATTAAAGAGATTAATAAAGAAATCATAAGTTCAAAATCTCAAAGTTTAATTCAAAGATATACCTCGGAGGAACAATATCTTTAAGAATTTCAGAATGGTGAAATGCAAGCGAGTATGGGTGTTGAGGCAGCGATCCCACAAAAACAATACAAACCTGCACAAATTGACATCATATTCAGATATGAGATATGCGCTTATTTAACTCTTTATGTTTTGTTCATGATATATCATCAGGTTGTTTCATATTTGTACCTCATGTTACAAAAAAATGTGTAAGTGACTGCATATGTATTTCACGTCCCGTTTTAGAACTTTTTACAAAATATAATTGCTCTAACTATTATCCCTTACATGGCAGATAAGTGATCAAGATGTTAACACAATGCCCTTAGCCATGATTTACAACCTACGCGCATAAGCCTATTGACTGAAGATGCTAATCTCGACATTGCTTCAAACAAAAGGACCAAACTTGCTCGTTATAAGGATTTCAACCGCCAAGCGGTTATAGGTAGTTAGAAGGTAGTTATGTAACCGTTTTCTAGTTACAAGCGGTTATGGACGGTTACATATAGTTAGTTATAAACGATTATTTCCTAACCGACACAACGGTTGGATCATGCCTTTTCGTTTAGTACTTATACTCGATGTATGAATCATTTCTATGTTAGACAATTTAGTTATTCAAAGTTTATTATTGTTTGCATTTCATATCGACTCACACATTTGGGACCAACATTTGGCATCAAGAGCCTTGTTTACACGCTCGTTACATCATCAAACATCACCAGAATTTTTTGTTAACGAGACGGACAAAACAGAAATCTCAACGAGAAAAGAAGGAACCAAAACAGAAAAAAGAAGACGCTGGCTTTTGGTTCAGGAAGAAGAAGACGCAACATATATAACATATACGTTGCCTGGATAACTAAGGGACGCAAGAGAAAGTAGTATACGACTTACCTTTGTGTCGAAACTGCAAACGAGAGGACACCAAATCTCAGTGGTGTCGGATTCTTGTTGTAAGTTTTTGTACGCAGCAACAGAAGAGAAAGGAAAAGGAATACCTTGTTGGTGTCTTGCACATGACAACAAGAAGAAAAGGTTTACCTTGTTACAATTCATAACGTGACAAGAAGAAGAGAAGAAGACGTCAAGAGGATACCTTGTATATACACACGAGATATACAAGAAGAAAAGAAGAAGAGGCGTTGCTTGGAGAAAGAAGAAATATACCGGTTAGAAAAACAATCTAGGATTGTTTTTTGGAAGAAAAACGTTAGCAATACAAGGATAACAACGAAAGAAAAATACAACTTGATCAATTGTATTTTTGGAAATACCAAAAGGTATTTTTCTGTTGTGGCACATTCGGTGTGGAACAAAAAGAAAAGAGGTATTGTGGAACGCGGACAAGAAACAAGGTTTTAAGCATAACGCTCTCCTTGTTTAAGGATACTACCATCGTAGTGGTAAAGAAGGATACAAGCAACCGGCTTGTTTGGAAAAATACCGAGAGGTATTTTTGGTACTTGTGTTCGATTGAAGTCAAAAACAAAAAACAACAACCGTGTTGTTTTACCGAGAAGAAAGCCGAGACCAAGAGTTCTAAGGCACGTTTTATTACAAGTAGACACAAAAGAAAGAAGAGAAAAGACAACGTGGTGGAAGAGAAGTATATTGAAGTCAATTCGATATAATCAAAGAAGGTGTACGCAAATTGGTTTAGTGTACAAGGGAAAGAAAGAACGTGGTTGGTATCAAACTCAAGTACCGACACAAGTGGGGATACGATTGTGTTTAACACAACAACGAGGTCACACATTCAAACTTTGGATTTCTTTTATACTTTAGATAGTATAGATCGTTATTTTACATTATTAGGAAATCCCGAGAACTATATATTGATCTCGTACTATTAGATTCCCGGATAACTATTTTTGTTCCCGTAGTATTAAGAATACCATACTTAGTTAGAATTCCCATACGAATTAGAAAGTGAATATCATAAACACTATCAAAATGCCCGGTGACGATGCGAGTAGCACTAACACTACACCAAAACCCGTAACCCCAATGGCACAATATCAATGCCCTAAACTCAAAACCACAAACTAAAATTAAGGTGATACTAGAAGCACAAGGTTTATGGGAAGCAATAGAACCTAAAGAAAACACGCAAGTAGATGATAAGAAGGATAAGGCAACAACGACCTTCCTATATCAAGCATTGACCGAAGATGTGATCTTACAAGTAGCAAGCTGTAAAACGGCAAAAGAATTATGGGATTCGTTAAAAAAGAGATACGTTGGAGAAGAGAAAGTGCAACAAGCACGGTTACAATCACTGATGATTGGATTTCAGACCCTTCAGACGAAGGAGGATGAAACAGTGGATGCATTTACAGCCAAACTAAACGGCTACGCCACGAAGGCTAAAGAATTAGGAAAAGCATTGCATGAATCACTTTTAGTACGAAAACTATTAGATTCCACACCAGATAGGTTCATTCAAATAGTAGCATCCATAGAACAGACGAATGATCTCGATGACATTACATTAGATGAGATCGCTGGAAAACTTAAGGCATTCGAGGAGAGAATTAAAATCCGAAAGGGAGGACAAGTAGAAAGCCAAGATAACCTATTATTCGCACAAGGCGAACACTCTAGAAATAAGAAACGATTTACCAAATATAGAGGTAGATCAAACTATTCACTAGGAAACTGGCAAAATAAGGGAAATAGAGACAACTCGAATGGAGGAAACTCAACTCACAATAAGAATAAAGGTGAGTGGGATAAAAAGAACTTGAAATGCTTCAATTGTGGGAAACCCGGACATTTCAAGAGAAATTGTAGAAGTCCACCAACAACTCAGGAACAATCAAACCTTATCTTAGAAGACGATGAACCATCATTATTAATGGCTGCACACGAAACTGAAGAAATCTTGTTAAATGAAGAACAAGTACAACCCCGAAAATATGCTACAACAGATGCTAGCATATGGTATTTAGATAATGGTGCAAGCAACCATATGTCAGGCACCAAAGGCCATTTTAAGGATATTAACGAAAACATCACTGGACGCGTTCGCTTTGGAGATGGATCGTATGTGGAGATAAAGAGTAGAGGTTCAATATTATTAGGATGTAGAAACCTACAACAGAAGATTATTTCAGATGTTTACTACATTCCAAACCTCAAGAGCAACATACTTAGTCTAGGACAACTTACAGAAATAGGTTGCAAGATCATCATGGATGGAAATTCACTGACTTTGTATGATAAGAATAAGAATTTGTTGATGAAAGTAGAACGATCTAAGAATCGACTTTACAGTATTAGATTACATATAGTAGCACCTATATGTCTCTTAGCAAACGTAGATGACCAAGCATGGTTATGGCATGCTAGATTAGGTCATCTGAACTTTGACGCAAAAGATGACAGGAAAAGGTCTAGTGGATGGAATACCGATAATAAATCATGTAGGACAAATCTTTGATGCATGTTTATTAGGAAAACACATCATAACACCATTTCCAAATCAAGCTAAATTCAGATCAAAGAACCCGTTGGACTTAGTATATGGAGATCTTTGTGGTCCCATAAGTCCAGCAACACACTCTGGAAAGAAGCTCATCTTCTTATTAGTAGATGACTGCACACGTTTTATGTGGGCTTACTTTCTGACTTTGAAAGATCAAGCATTCAACACATTCAAGGAACTTAGACATCAAATTGAATCAAAGTTGAAGTTGAAAATAAAGATGCTAAGAACGGATAGAGGAGGTGAATTTACATCACATGAATTCACCAAATACTGTAAGGAGAATGGAATAGAAAGACAATTGACAGCACCATACTCACCGCAGCAGAATGGTGTAGTAGAGAGGAGAAATAGAACAGTGTTATCAACTACTAGGAGTATGATGAAAGCAATGAAGTTACCCTTAACGTTTTGGGCGGAAGCAGTCAGGCACACCATTTACATACTCAACAGGGTACCTACGAAAGCCCTGGAAGATAAAACACCATATGAAGCCCTCTACAACAGAAAACCGAACCTAGAATACCTAAGAATATTCGGATGCACAACTTATGCTAAGATAACGATACCTCACTTGAAGAAGCTGGATGATAGAAGCATTCCAATGATTTACTTAGGAGTTGAAGAAGGATCAAAAGCATGTAGGCTATATGATCCAGTAGGAAAGAAGAAACATGTTAGTAGGGATGTAAAGTTTATGGAAACGAAACCGTGGGATTGGAATAACAATGAAGAGGATACGAGCACAAAAGATACGTTTTGGACTAGCTTTGTAATAGATGGAGTTGACTATGATAATCCTACACCAGTCAACACAGAAAACACCGATAACACGTATCATGAACAAGAACCTATACCAGATCCACCCTCACCAATCACACCACCATCATACACTTACAACCCTAACTCAGAAAATGAAGAAGGAGCTACTATAAGCTCATTAGAAAGCTTATATCCTAGACTTGATCATAGACCAATACAAGATTTAAAGAATATTACGGAAATCTACGAAACTGCACATGAAGTAGAAGCACCAAGCTTATTCTTTACAGAAGAAGAACCCCGTAATTACAAGGAAGCATTAAAAGATGAGAAGTAGATTGAGGCCATGGAAATTAAATTAGATTCAATTAACAAAAATAACACATGGACTCTTACCACATTGCCCGAAAATCAGAAGGCAATAGGACTCAAATGGGTTTATAAAACCAAGAGAGATGCACAAGGAAGGATCATAAAGTATAAAGGAGCAAAGGTTTCGTGACAACCCTAATATAAAGGAGCAAAGGTTTCGTTAAACAATTTCTTAGCAACATATATTTCTTGTAGCATTGATTTTTTTTTATCGCTAAACATCAAGTTTCGTTGAGTAAATGAATATATATTCTAGGTTTCCCCAGCGACATGTCGCTGGGGATTATGTTGACTTCGTTGACTTTAACGTAACTACATAATGTAATTAATTTTAACGAAAAAAAAATTAAATTGATTTTCCCAGGCGACATGTCGCCGGGGATACCTACCCACCAAAATTTTCATTATCGCGCCAATTACGCTAAACGACAAAAAATATATCTTTCCCCAGCGACATGTCGCCGGGGAAAAAACTTCATCATAAAGTAGATCTGGATATCTTCTTCACTGCAGAAAACGAAAAAAAAAAACCTTATCCTCCTTTGGCGATTTTTGCAGCAATTCGAGCACATCCACCATCACACGACCGCATCCACCATCACCACCACCGCATCCACCATCACCACCACCGCATCCACCATCACCACCACCACACGTTAGACGGTTTGTTTTACAAATTTTAAATGTTATTCAAGTATATTAGTTAATTATAATATGATTTTTGCAGATTATTATTGTTGTAAGTTGTTGTTAATTAGAAAAGTTAAGTTTTTTTTTTTTTTGGTTTTGGCAGTAGGCGACGAGGAGCAAGAAGGAGCACGAGCCGAGGTATGTAATAATTTTTTTTTCTCCTTTTGGTATCCCGGGTGACATGTCGCTGGGGAATGTTTATTGTTTAAATTTTGTTAGTTTATAGTTATTATTAGTTGAATTGCCTTGAAATGTGCTCGTTTATAATTATAATAATTAGTTGTTTAAATTTTGTTAGTTTATAGTTATTATTTGTTGATATGAGCCGTTTGAACCCTTTAAGAATGTTTTAGGATTTTAGTGATTAATTTTGGAAAATCCCCGTCTAAAATTAATCATCCTATAGAAAACCCGTCGGAAATTAATTTATTAGAAATTAATTTCGAAAGTCCCCGTTTGGGATCTTTTTGAATGTTTTGTCTCATTTAGGATATAAATGCATTATAATTGGTTTACTATTTGAGATGATTTCGACAGTGTTTCTCCTTTACTCCTATGAATATGTCTTTAAACACATATTTGGGGAGTTGAGGGAAATGCTGCCGAAATTTTCTTAAATAGTAAATCGGTTATACGCATTCATATATGAGACAAATCATTCAAATAGTGGGTTAGGATTGCCTTCCATAGTTGCACTAGGTGAACAAAACATCTGGTATTCCTCGTTTGAATGTGTTTAATTAAGTTGCATATAATAACTAAATGTATCGTTAAAACGCAGTTATGGTATTCGATGATAAGACTTGGACAGTTTTACAGCGTCATGAACCATTATTTATTCTCGGTCTTGAAAAATTCGTCAATCATTGCAAGTCGTTAGTGACTAGTGCCGGAAGAATAAGATGTCCATGCAAGTCTTGTCGAAATATATTATGGGTACACATCAAAAACCTTTCAAACCACATTATGAGAGAAGGGTGGGACCCACGTTATAAAATATGGGTGGAACACGGTGAACCGGCTCCACCTATGCCACCGCCAATAATAGATAACACAAGACAACCTCTGATGAGTGACATGACAGCGTTAATTAATGATCTTAGCTATATTCCTCCGAATAATGAACACAATGAACCAACTCAAGGAGATATTGGTGAGACAGGTAACGAACCGACTTAAGCTACACGTAACGAGTTTGAAGAGTTATATGCCAGTGCCAACGAGGAGCTGTACCCCGGTTGTGACTATGTGACTCGATTAGACTTTATGGCAAAGTTTACCTATTTTAAGGCTAAAGGTAGATTGACTGATTCTATATTTAATGAAATGTTAGAGTTTTTACAAAATGTATTTCCCATCAGTGAAGGGTAAACATCCGAGTTATGGAAGTGTGAAGATAAAATGCAATATTAATGTCGAGCTTAACTGGACTAAACGGTCTATTTTTTACGAGCTTGAGTATTGGTCTTTTCTTTCACTAAGACACAATTTAGACATCATGCATATCGAAAAAAATGTGTTGGAGGCCATCTTGAACACTTTGTTAATGAATGATAAGTCTAAAGACACCGTCAAGGCAAGACAGGACTTTCAAATGTTGGGCATTCGAAGTGGCTTGTGGCTCGGCCAAACCAAAAACGGGAAGTGCTTGAAGCCTCAGGATGCGTATTCTTTCACACCAGAGAACCGAAAAAAGTTTTGTCAGTACATCAAAGGAGTTAAACTACCAGATGGGTTCGGATCATGCTTCAAGCACAGAGTGACCGATAATGATACCAATATAACGGGCCTGAAGTCTCATGACTGTCATATAATGATGCAACGTTTACTTCCTTACGGACTTCAAAATTACTTGCCCGATAAGATTGCAAAACCATTAATTGAGTTGTGTTCCTTTTTTAAGCAAATATGCTCTGCAACTTTGATGGAGGATGACATGTTGAAAGCTCAGATCAAGGTGGTCGATATTTTGTGCGAGCTTGAGCTCATATATCCTCCCCGCTTTTGACATTATGGTTCACTTGGTTATCCATTTACCTATAGAGGCTCTTGAAGCGGGCCTATTCGCCCTGGTGGATGTATCCATTTGAAAGATACATGAAGAAGCTAACAGGTTATGTTCGCAATAAAGCTAAGCCGGAAGGTTCGATTGCGGAGGGTTATGTTGCTGAAGAAGCATTGACATTCAGTTCTCATTATTTTCGGGATGTTACCACGAAATTTAATCGTCCCGACCGTAATGTGGACCCCCTCCCCAACGTGTCGGTTTCGTGTGTTTCGATCGGTATGTAAACCGATTGGTTTACGGTCATTTATTAGGTTTAAAGACAAAGAGTTGAAAAAAGTGAAATGGTATGTACTTCACAACTGTCCTGAGATCGACACGTACATGTCCCAGTTCAAGAGGTACGCGTTTTTTTATTTTGAAACTTCTTTTTCTTGACTTATCATTTCGACGACTTATTCTAATACCATGAACGTTTTTCAGTTTATTTCCTAACAAAGACATGCAAGAAGAATTCCCTGACTGGTTTGGGTCGCAGGTAAACTTAAGACTTATTTTGTCTACTTAACTGTAAAAATAACAATATCATATTTTGTGTTCTCTATCTAGCTAATCCTATCTTCTTCATAGATCCGTCAACGTCACATAGACAATGACCAAGACTCAGAGGTTAGCACAACTAGCGAGTTATTCGCTTTGGCTAATGGACCATCATGGACTCCAATCTCAGTAAACTCTTGCGTAGTCAACGGTGTGAGGTATGTCGTGCACAACCGTGATGAACGTCGCACAACTCAAAACAATGCATTTGTTCGCCGGCCGTGACGGAGAAATGTATTATGGTCAACTTCAAGAAATCCTCGAGTTTAAGTATTTGTTGTTCAAAGTTGCGTTGTTCCGAGTTAAGTGGTTCGACACTAGCAACAAAGGACGTAAAGTCAAAAAACTTGTCTTTAGAAACAACATGACACAAATCGTCGACTGCAGGCCTGAGGCATTTAAAGATGACCAATACATTCTCGCAACACAAGTCAAACAAGTCTTCTACCTTGAAGATAAGACCAAACCCCACCGGAAGGTCGTCGAACATGTTAATCATAAAAAGTTTTCCGACGGGGGTGTCATCGTGGTAGAGGATGATCCTGATATTATACATTTCGACAACTCATCTGATCTCCCACTTTCTACTAGTTTAAATGACTTGGATAATGCGACCTTGCATATAGATGGTCAATCAACGGTGGTTGACGTACCGCCAGATATCATTGATGTTCCTGACGAAGACGATGATATTATTGCTGATGAAGACGCCCTTCCTCATGATTTAGCAGATTTTGATGTTGAAGCCCTCATCAATGTTGATGATGATGGTGTTGAGAAAGTTTATTCTAGTGAAGAAGAAGATTGATCTTGAGTTGTAACTTGCAAAATACACTTATATATTTGAATGAATGAATGAAATTGTTGTGGATTGTTTAAATGTGTATATTTATTTGGATGTGTATGTATTTGGATGTGTGCATGCTTATATTATTTTGTTCATGAATTTCTATATCTTATGCTAATTGTACTTGTACAGATGTCGTCAGATGTTGCACGGTCCCACGGCGGTGACGGTGGCGATGAGGATCGTCACCTCCGCACCGCTGTACCCACCGGTTGCTGGGCAGGCTTCATTAACCGAGGTAAGAATTTCTGGATTATTGTAATACAAGCATAAATTTGATACATATATTGAACTTGCTTGCCTTGAATTTTTATGACTTTATCACTAACTTGATTTTGCAGGCAAAGGTAAACGAAAGCCCAATTTGGGCGGCAGGGGAGCGAAAGTGGCTGAATACCACGACAAGACCCGGAACCTTTCGCTAAAGGCAATCGCAGAAGAAAAAGGTCCCGTCTCGATCAATTTTGATGTGGGTGACAAACAAACCCTAAACCCTCTCGCCCCCATGCAGCCATGGTCTAACTACATCGGGGGGGGAGGTCGTTAGGAGTGTGCCGTTTTACTACCCTTCTTGGGAGAAGGTCCCGAAGGAGAAGAAGGCGGCAATCATTTCAGATATTGGGGTCAGTTATCCTTTTATGTTTATTTCATTATCGTGTTCATTTATTTAATTGTGTATATTTATCTAAATTCGCTTATTTATTTATATCATATAAATAAATAAACAAATTTAAATAAATATATAAATTATATCTCTAACTCTTTTTTTGTTTTGTTGTATATGATTGCAGACCCTGTTTGACCTCATGCCGCACATGGAATCCTCCCGCTGGACCGAGATCTACGAAGGCATAAACTCGCACTTGCAAAAAGCCTACAATACAAACAAGGCTTCTTTCAAGGCCAAGCATTGGAAGGTAGACCGCACCACCGGGAATTACGATGTGGAGGCGATCAAAGCGTGGCGTCCCGAGGAGATTACCGGTGATTGGGATGAGTACATTAAGTTTTGGAATGATCCCAAGAACCTTGCTCGAGCCGCTACAAATCGGCTAAACCGACAAAAGAGCAAGGTCATATCTCGACAGGATCCTGGTCGCTGCTCGCCTTCGAGATGAGGTGGTAATAAACATTATAATTATTTTACATGCATATATACATATATATATATATATATATATATATATATATATATATATATATATATATATATATATATATATATATATATATATATATATATATATATATATATATATATATCGCTTTGGTGTGTTGTGATTTGTCGTTTTTAAAATTATTCATCTTATATGCGTGTGTAGGGGTGCTATTCGGGTCGGGTTGGTCGGGTTCGGGTCAAACGGGTCGGGTCCAAGTCGGGTCGAGGCTAAAAATAATATACCCGAACCCGACCCTATTTGAACTCGGGTTAGTCGGGTTCGGGTCAAGTCGGGTCGGGTCAGGTCGGTCGGTCAGTCGGGTTGGGTCTGTGCCATTTACAAAATCATAGAATTTAAATGTGTAAATCATGTGCTGTTGGACCTTCGATTCGACTGTGTAAATAAGTTTAATTATGGTAAATTAGCATCGTAGTTGATAAATGGGAAACAAAGATTAAAATCTTGTTCAATCTATTATTGAATATAACAGATGCTGTTAAGAGCATAGATATTATTATAAAAAAAAAAAAAAAAAAAAAAGATAGACTCAAATCAAATGTAGTTGTGAAGATTTTTCGTCAGCGCAAAGAATTTAAAAACAGAAAACAAGAAACAAGACTTTGACATGAAAAACACAAAGTCAAAAAAAGAAGCTCCAAGTCCATGACAGATCCAAACAAGCAAATTGAATAATCACAATACCATAAGCATTTCTTACCCATTACGACACATCCTAAAGATAACACAAATCTTGACAACACACCATTTTACGACCATCCTGTTAAAAAAAAAAAAAAATCCTAACTCGGGTTAGTCGGGTTGACCCGAACCCGACTAAGCAAAATATTTAAACCCGATACACCGACCTAATTGGCATCGGGTTAAACGGGTTGACCCGATTGACCCGAGTTAGACTTTGGACCCGAGTAACCCGACCCGAATATGCTTAGTCGGGTTCGGGTCCGGGTCGGGTCCGGGTCGGGTCGGGATTTTTGACACCCCTATGCGTGTGTATGTACAGAGGCAGGCCTCAGACACTCAGGAGTACCCGTCACTCATCGACACTTTTTGGCGAACACATACTGTTGATGGGGTATTCCCTAACGATGAGGACCGCCGGATATATGTAAGTTTTGTTTCAAAACACACTTTAATGAATTATCGAGAAATAATGTAGCAACCCGACTAATATATTTACTATCTTGTGTTTTTGTCACTACATAGGACGAGATGAAAAGGCTTGAGGCTACGGGTCAGTACACGGAGGATCAAATCAATGCTTTGGCAAGAGGGGGTAAGCTTCGGGGGCATATTCCCGGTGTGGGTCGGGTATTGCCATCACGGGCCACATCCAGGCCAAGTATGCCCGCCCCCGGCAAGTCGCTCACCAAAGATGTAGGCTTTATCATGAGTCTCCTCAGAAGCGACGACAGATACGCGGATATGTTTAGGGAATATGAGTCGGGTGGTGCTAGCGGGAGTGGTGGGTGTGGTGATGACGAGGAGAATGGCGGTGATGAGGATAACGACGACGAGAGGTAGTTGTGTTATATATTATTAGTATGTTACATTGGTACTAGCTTTAGGTAGTTGTGTTATATATTATTAGTATGCTACATTGGTACTTTAGGTAGTTGTGTTATATATTATTAGGTTCATCTTGGCGCCATTTAAACATTTGTTTCCCTATCTATCAATGCACATATTGACTTTTAAGTCGTGTTTATGTAAAAGTTGTGATCTATTTGTATTGCGTTGATCCGTTATATGGTATTTGTGTTTTGGTACAAGTTGTGGTGAGTCTATACAGGTTTTGGTACAGTTTTATTTGGTAGATTTTTTCCCAAAAATTGGAAATCGCCTGCAGTGCAGTCGTATTAAAAATGCAGACTTTCGCGACGTCACGGGATAACACACACTAAACGCTGACAAGTCAACGAGGAGCAGTTTCCCCAAATGTACATGTCGCGGGGATAGTATGCTCACTCGTTGACTTGTCAACAAATAACCATAGTATCCCCAGCGACATGTCGCTGGGGATAGTTAAATATTATCGTTATCGTTAATTAGGCGTCTTAATCATTTAGCTTAATTCGATGATTCCCAAATGACATGTCGTCGGGGATAATATGCCACCGCGGCCGCTTCTTTGACTGAAAATTGAGTGGGACCCACGTCGTCGCCGGGGATTGTCGCTGGGGATACAATCCCTTACGAGACTTCCCCAGCGACGATTCTCCAGCGACATGTCGCTGGGGAAAGGTTTCCCCAGCGATATGTCGCTTGGGAAAGACCCGAAATGTCGCTGGGGTAGCCGCTCAATGTTGTAGTGACATGCATTGATATGCTTCTCCAATTTACAATGTGTTCCTCCACCAACTCAACCAAGTGTGGTTTCTTTATGCATGTAAAAGAGTTTTCGAACTTCCAAAAATAATGGTACATCAAATGGGAAATCGAAAATGATGTAGGCGCACTAATAGTTTCTCTTTGAGCCATGCACAATCATGCATGCCAACTTTACAACATTAACCTACTTAGCTTGTACATAAGGTTTTATGGTGTTATATTTAGGGAAGGACCACACAAAACTCAATTATCAATTTTAACTCTTCTTTTTACAGGAAATTACATTTTGGGCTAAAGTACATATATACCACCTGTGGAAAGGTGTACTACTTTGGTGAATATATCTAAGTGAATCTAACCCGTGTAATTTCCCTCTTTATTTGCCTTGGAGTTTCATAAAGACTGCCTTAATTGTTTGTGATAAGAGCTTAACTAATGAGCTTTTGAACCTTCAGGCCGGGATATCTCTTCAAGATGGTGAGGATAAATAGTGGTGGACTCCCGAAAACTCAGGTGTCTATTTTATTGTAGCCATGATAGACTGGATATCGATCACACGTTTGTTCTGTGTCGATCACTCTATGTACGTGCTGGAGCTCTTGTAAGATATATCTTCACAAGTGGTGCGCTATGGATTTAACATCATATCTAGCTTCCGGCTTTGCTCACAATTACTGTTGTTGATTAAAGAGCAAATGTTTTAAAAAAGTACCATACTTGACAACCTTTTTTTTTTTTTTTTTTTTTCTTTTTGTAGCGAAGAAATTTTTTGGCTTATAGGGGTACCTTTTTTTTCAAATTCGTCCTTATTAAGGTATTTTGTGACATTTTTGTCTTTCGAAAAAAAAAATCCTTACTAGCTGCGAGGGGCAAAATTGTCACAAAAATTCGCAAAATACTTAAAAAAGACTGAATTTGAAAGAAATGTACCCCTATAAGCCAAAATTTTTGTTCGTAACCTAGTAAAACAAATGATGCCAATTATATGGTACTTTTTTAAAATATTTGCCCTTGGTTAAATAATAGCAGCTCTTAATTAGAAACATTAGAAACCAGTGTGGGTATCTGCACACTCTCTAATTCGTAATGGTAACTAAAGAGACGTTTGGAAGATGCTCTATGTATTGGAGTATATAGTAAAAATTAATCAAATGCACTTTTTTTTGTTCAAAAGATAAGATGCCAATGTTAGAAACATTTTTGGGAATTGATGGTGAACTCTCCTGACGCCTAAAAAGACACATTAAGCCACAAATTACATGTAATGAATTGATGAAAATTCTCATATAATTGAATTATTGCTTTTCCAGTATGGTTAATAATGGTAAAACTAAACGTGTTTCAATTATCAGTGGCCTACATCTTGTTTTTGTGTTTTAACTACTTCAGTCTCTTCGTTATTAGGTTATACAGTATTTAACTAACCAGTATTTATCATTCGTTAATGGTTTCGAGACAAGTTAATTATGACTCGTTGTTTACATATGTGAAACTTTTTAAAGTAGTGTCTTTTTTGCCTTAAACACAATAATTTGCGACCAAAAGAGTATAATGTAAAAACTATGTGTGCTGTTAAGTACACTTAAACATTTCTAGCAAAATCTATTGACCCTAATTAACCCGATTTCCCTGAGGAAATGGTTTAAAACCCAGTTTAACATGATTGGCTTCAGCTTTTGTATTATTATATATTTTGATTGATGTTCAAAACAAACATCTAGTTAAACTGAGAACTCAGCCGAGTTAACTAAAAAAACTTAGTACTAAAATATTATACTAAGGATGTCTTAACTGTTAAGAAATTACTCATACGATCTTATAAAGCATTTATTCATTTTTTAAATAAAATATTTAGAAATTTAGTTTGCTTATTATAAAAATTTAATACGGAGTAGCTTATAAAACAAGAAGCATAATGTAAACTACTTTAATGCACACATTTAAAAGACAAAACAAAAGTCTTACTACAATAATAATGTACACTATTTTAATGCTATCAATATATTCAATGTTTTTAATATAGTCAACTAATTAACTGGTAAATAAATATAATTAATACAATTATTAAAATACCATTTACATAAAAAATACAAATTATCAAGCATATTGTACAATCAATTTAAACACAATTCAAATATCACTAATATAAATAATGAAGCACATTATACAAATATTCAAGCCTGAACGGGCAACGGGCCAAACGTGTTAGAGCCCGCACGGGCACGGGGCAAACTGGCTTGAGCCCGAACGCGCACGACCCAAACGGGCACGGGCTAAATGAGCACGGGTCAAACGGTCTCATGTTATACGAATCGCTTTAAAAAGTCTAAAACAGGATCCCATACTAAAAACTAACGTGTTAAACGGGCACGGGCCAAACGGGCTCATGTTATACAAATTGGCACCTCTAAAATTAATTATCACAATTGTATAATGAAAAACATCGTCATTAGTTAAGGAGTTGAAATACGTCACATGAAATTCTTGATATCCATAAATTTAATGTAAAAAAGAACATAATAAACTAAAACACATGATTCACCGAATTTTTTTATTTCAAGATATCCGCCACCGCAACCCGCGGATACCCTGCTAATTACGATAAATCAAATGTGTATATGGGTATCGGCAAAAATAGTAAAAAACATCTAGAGCGGTATTACTTTATTTTTAGTTTAACTGGCATGAAAAAGTTCATGCTTTGTTTTTAATTTAACCGCGTATAATGGAAAAATCTCTTTTCTTTCGTTAAATGTCTTTAGCACATCTTAAACTTAAATTAAACAATACACAAATCATTCAAACACAAATACAACAATTTAAGAATTACAAATAATAAAGTTAAAAATACAGGCTTTATGATTAATGTTAGTGTTAGAATCAAGGTTTTCAAGATCGGGATCCTACTCAAGATCGTTTTTGTTTTTGCAAGATCGGAATCATTAGATCGGATCGGGATTTTAAGATCCTACTATAATGTCATTTTCTTATTAGTCTTTGTAATATTATAAAAAGCTACAAACTATTATATATCATTAACACAAAAATATATGAATGTTTCAATAAAATGTTGTTTTAAATTATGAATATGGAATGTTTATGAAGATTAACATGTTTTTTTTTTTTTTTTTTTTTAATTTTATAAAATATGATCCATAGCTTTTAAGTTTTTTTGTTTGCGATTCGAGAAAATTAAGATCGGATCTGATTAATTAGATCTTAAGATTCTATGGTAAAGATCAAGATCTTATAAGATAATAAGTGTGCTATCGTAAAATCCTAAAATCATGACCTGGATCCTCACAACTATGGTTAGAATATTTTCTCATTAAAAAATACAAGTTATAAACTTATGTTTACAATATTTAATGCACTAATAAATCTATACAACACCAATAATTAATGTTAGTCTTAAAATACCTTCTCATTTAGAAATACAACTAATAAACCACAAGGTACAAACTAAACAATCTATTAATTTGGTCATCATAACCCAGACACTTAAATTCGATTGAAAGAAATCGTATATACCAAAGTACGAAAAAATTTAGATGGTTTATAAAGTATGAAAAATATGTAACTTTTGAATACCATGATTCATATTTTGTTAAGCAATGTCATATATATATTATTAATCATATGTCTACATGAACTAATGTATACTACTCTATATTTACACGTTATATAATATTGTGACAAGTATTACACAATATTTAGTAACTAGTAAGTAACTTTTACCGTTAATCGTCATAACTTCGTAATACTACAAACTACCGTTTTCGTAAATTCATTGCATCGTGATGCATGGGTACTCTACTATATTTATATGAGATAGCGTGCGATAAAGTTATTCCCTAACCATGCATAAAGTTATTATCAAGAAAAATATATAATCAAATAATATTGTTCGCCAAAAGTTTTGATTACAGGGTACAATTCGCTGCAACACACGAGCACCGTGCAATTTGTTTATAATTAATTCTGTAACAACTGGTAAAATTTACCTTGCTTTAAGTAAAGAATACTTATCCATTTTCTACGTATAATTTAGTTTTACGTTATCAGTTTATTTGATCACAACTACCCATTCATGTGACGTAACTCACATTCTCAATAAAAGTGCTCACACACACACCGACACCAACGACCTTATGTTTATTTCACATAAACATCTCTATATGTCAAATAACAAAAAATTTCAACTTTTATTTGCCACTTTACGTTAATTCATTAACGTACGATTACTAAACGTTCAAACTAAACGTTTACTATCTATTTGAGTTTTCAAGAAACCCTAAATTATGATAACTATGATTTTGAGTAACTAAATCATAAACCCTAAAGTACAGCACTCCAAAGCTAATGTACAAGCTTCTAAAGCACAAAACCCTAACTTTACGATATTTCCCGGTACAAGCCCTAAACTTACAAAACTATGATTTTATGTAATAAAATCACAAACCCTAATTAGTATGTACATGATTTCTATAAAATATAAGTGTACAAGTCTTTCAAGCATATGTACAAGTCTTTAATGCATGAAAGCTAATTCTTAGTATAAAACCTATTATAAACCTTAGTGTACTCACTTTAAAACACACAATACAAGTCCATATTGCACAAGTCTTAAATAAAATTTTTCATATATTTTATAAACCTAATTACAACACCCTAATGCCTAGAGTACAATTACATAATGCATGAAATTACAAAAGCTATATTTTTTACTACCTTAAACTTAACTAAACTATCTAAACTTTACAAAACCTAACCTAAGACCCTAACTAAGTTTTCTACACATCTAACCCTAGGTACAACCACAACTAACCTAAGGTACAATACCCTAAAGCCAAATTCGAACCCTAGTTCCATTCTAGTTAAAATCGAACCAAACCCTAACCAAATGAACCTTAACCAATTTCTAAGCTACTAATCCTTGATGAGGATCATATTGAGCCACATAACTTATTACTTCATCATGTTCCCCTATACTTTCAAACCATGGTCAAAAAATTGTAGGCTAGTAGTAAAAGTTCATGGTAAAACTTTGTTACACATCTCATCTTACCTTCAAGCCACATAAACCTTTAATACCACAATGATAATACATCACCATGTCCCCTCATCCCTTTACATGATGACATGAACACTCTTGAAACCCTAGTTTTCCTCCCTTATATAAATCGACCACTACCCCTCATTTTCACTGACAACTCATTCAAGTATACCACACTCAAATACACTCTCACATTCTGATCCCAAGATCCACAAGGAGGTAAAAGAAGCTTACATTAAGGGTATAGGATCTTTGGAAGAAGTTAGTCTCACTTTGAAGTCCACAAATCTCATTTTTCCATAAACGAGTATCTCTTTATTTTGTAAGTCCCTCACACTTTTAAATCTCTTTTCTATACTTACTTAACGTTCATGCATGATAATAATCAAATTCTAAGTGGGAAACAAAGTCAAAAACCAAGTTTCATGTATTTTCTGCTTTTAGCGAGCCAAACCAAACACCTCTTTAAAATTGCAAACTTTTTAAACTTAAAGGTAGTTAATGACTCATTTAAACAAGTGATAAGGATTTAAAACATGCGTTTTTATGGGGTCATTTAAGCCCTAAATCCACACATTTTATATCCGTTACTACTTAAAATCATTCCTTTTCACATTTTAGGTCTTTTGGAAGCAAAATGCTGGAATGAAACATATTTGGACGAAAAGGAGCGAAAACATGAAGAAAAAGGCAAAGTCAAGATCAAAGGCAATTCTGCAAGCCTGACGGCGTCCCACCCAAAGGGCGACGCCGTCCCTAAGTGTTAGGAATTAGAAATTCCCGGTATTAAAGAGTCGGTCACCTCAAGTATATGTAATCGTTAGAATGCTCGTAGTCATAGTTATATATAGTTAAGTAGTATTTTGTTAAGTAACACCGTGGAGGACGGACGGGTCTTTACCCACTGTATGCCTGATCCACAGCCCGTTGTGTGGCGTTTTATGTAAGACTATAAATACTCTCTACCTCCCAAGGTAGAGAGTTGGAGCTCATAATAAGAATTTTCTTTCTCTCACTAAAGTTCCCTAAACCTCTAACTTTCTCTCTCTAGAATTCCACTTATACGCCTACTTTATGCTATGGTTTGATGTGTATGTGAAAACCAATATCCTACAATTGGTATCAAGAGCCATGGTTAGATCATATCTTGCACATCTTTGGATTTCTAGTGGTTTTAGGTGGTTTTTGAGTTTGAAAAAGTTTAGTGGTTTGTGCATCATTTGGTTGATTTCTTGTGTTAAAGCTTGGATTTTGTTAGTACTTTTATGTTTAGCATCATCACAAGTGTTTAGGTTTTCATTTGGTAAGATTGAATCATCTTGGTTGGGTTGTTTTGGATTGAAAAGTGATGTTTATGTGGTTTTTCTTGCTAGCGACTTGATATACGGATCTCTTTCTTCGTAGCGACTTGCTTCACAATTTTGTAGCAAGTTATAGTTTTGGAGCTAGCGACTTAGACCTAGCGATTAACAGTACAAGTAGTGGACTCTCCACTACGGTAGCTTACTTGGTGGTAGCGACTTGGTCAGTAGCGAGTTGCTCTTTAGCGACTTGAAGTTTTAGCGACTTGAGTAGCGAATTAGCCAAAATTTTGCTAGCGACTTGAGGGTTAGCGAGTTACTACTTAGTGACTTGCATTTGTCTAGCGACTTGGGACTTTAGCGACTTGGGGGTGTAGCGAATTAGGTGTTAGCGACTTGGTGCATTATCTTCTAGCGACTTGGGTGATTGTTTACGGTTTTCTCTTGATTTAGTAAAATCCCGTGAAAGAATCTATTTCCGGTTTAATCATAGAGTTATAAAATCCCGTATAATCTGTTAACATGTCTACCAACGTTCCTACTATCATCTCCATCTTGTTGAGGATGTTCAAGCAAATGGTTCGATACTCGTCCACCCATGCTTGACAGAACAGACTACGATTCTTGGGCTCAACGAATCAGATTGTACTGCCTTGAAAAGGAAAATGGTGTCAACATTCTCAAATCCATTGATGAAGGACCGTATCGAGTTGAGACGACTAGAGATGTACTTGATACTGCTGAAGATGGAACTCTGATTTACGGAATGGACAGACCAAAGATGTATGATGAGCTTGATGATAAGGAGAAAAAGAGATTCGATGCTGATATCGGGGCTTCTAACATTGTTCTTCAAGGTCTTCCTAAAGACATCTACAAGCCGATCAATCACAACACCGAAGCAAAGGCAGTATGGGATAATGTCAAGATGCTTCTCTCAGGTTCAGAATTAACTATGGAAGACAGAGAATCACAACTCTATGACGAATTTGAACACTTCAAGATGAAACCGGATGAGAGTGTCTATGAGTACTATGTGAGATTTCATAAGTTGGTGAATGACATGAGGAACATCGGAATGACTATGCCTAACATTCAATTGAACTCAAAATTTGTGAACAACATGAATCCCGAATGGCACAAGTTTGTCACCTCTGTGAAGCTCACTAAAGGATTGAAGAATACAAACTATGAGCAACTCTATGCCTTCCTCCTTCAGAATGAGAGACATGTTATGTTTGAAAAATTGGTTCTTAATCAGTTCAAAACCAACCGGGGAGAGACAAGCTCGTCTAATGACTCAACTGCCTTCTATTCAAACATCGGAATCACAACCAAAGCCTCACAAGTCATACCCATGGGAAATGGTAATCACAAACTAATTCCTGATCCTATGTTCAAACAAGCCGATGCTGATGCACACGTGGGTAATTTCATTAATCAACTAGCTCTTCTGATCAGTCAAAACATGAATTCTCTCCCACAAACCAATAACAACCTCGAACAAGCATCTAACCCACACAATCAAGCTACTGTTAAAGATGGGAGGATCGTGGTGCAACCAGTTCGGAAAGACAGATAATCGGGGAAGAGGTGGAGCCGGTAGAGGTATGTTGGTAATCAGAATAGAGGAAGGAATGGTAATCAAGGTCAAGTTAAGCTGATCAAATGTTATAATTGTGGTGGTGAGGGACACATTGCAAGGAACGGCACATCTCCAAAGCGTCCACAGAATGCTGATTACTTCAGAGATAAGATCTGCTTGTGCAAGCTCAAGAAAATGGTGCTGCTTTGGATGAAGAGGAATTGTTGTTTCTAGCTGAGGGCAATGCCAAGACCTATGATGCGATGTGGATGAGCGACCTATTCAGGAGATAGTCACAATCATCGAATGCCTTTCAAGTCATGATTGTGATGCATACGACTCTGATGTGGATGATGGACCTAATGCACACACAATCTTTATGGCTAGCATTTCTCCAATGGTTTCTCCCAAGGTCTCTCTCTTCACCACAAGCTGGCCCATCCAAAGACAAACTCATCTCAGAGGTACTAAAACTATACGATGAGGCCGATGTGCAAAAGATGCATGACAAAGTACTATCAACTGAAACTTCTGTATCAAATATTGAAAATATGGGTAATATCAATGTTGTCCCATATGATCAATATGTGAAACAAAGTGAAAGTGAAGTTGTACCAAGTGATGCATCTCCTGCAGTCAACAATGACTATATTTTTGATGAATACACTGCTGTGCCCACGATGAGTCTCAATGTCGAACTAAATGCCTATAAAGAACGTGTTGCTATTTAGGAAAAACGTGCTAAATTTGAATTGACCACTCGTGAGCAGGAAATGGATGACCAAGTGCGTACAATCATTAGAAAAAGTAATTTTCGAGAAGAAGTATTAAAACAAGAGTTAAATTCCTTGCAAGAAAAGCTTTCTAAAACCGCTAAGCAAAAACAAGAACTTCAAGAAAATGTGAAAATGCTTAAGCAAGAATTTAATGCAAAGGAATCAAAACTCTTGAAAGATTTTTCTAATATGAAAACTTTGAAAAACAAACTTGAAAACAAGTTGTACAACACCATTCAGACTGCTCACATGATCACTAAGCATAGGGTCCTAAGCGATAAGCATAGCATTCCCCTTGTTAAGGAACCAAATCCAGAGGTCATTAAAAGGGCTAGAAATGCTCATAAGGTTCTTTATGATGGCAATGAAATCCTTAAACCTAGACAGAAACCTAGTTGCGTTGAGTGCACTGAGGAAGATAAGAAATCGGATGAAGTCACTAGGGAAAAGATGAACAAGAAATTAGATGATCCTAAATGTAGAGAGAAAAAAATAAAGATCACTCCCCATGATTACAAGAAGGAAAACTGGATTTCCTTGAACATGTTTAAACCTCGGACATTGTTGACTCCCGAACAAGTTTTCTGGAAAATGGATTTAGATAAGCGTAAAGTGAAAATATTGTTGAAACGAACCCTCCTCTTTGGAAAATGCCTAGAGCGATTGTGTATCCTCCTAATACACCAATGCATCTTGTTCCTAGAACAATTGCCACTAAAAGCAAGACCTTAATTAGCCAATATGTTATACTTCAACTATTTGTTGATTTTGAGAAAACTTGCAAGAAAAGGATCACACCCACTGGTATTACGGAAGGAGAAAGGGGTTTTGAGCAAATGAAAGAATGTTATTTAACGGAGGTCATGCCTTTCTTTAAACTTCTAAAAGATCACTTTGAGAGTCTTAAAAGGAGGATAGAAACTGATATTAAGGGAATGGAAAAGGAATTTGATGTAATGATAGTTGAAGTTAGTGACTATGAGCGAGCACTAAAATATAATGAGATTGAGAGGAAGAACTTGCATACACTAAATGAGAACCTGATTTCGAATGTATTGCTCAAGGATGTGTTTTCATCGCTACAAATTGTTCCCTTAATGCTTCCAAATTTCATGAATTATCGGTTGCACTGAAAGTCTCCCATGATCGTGTCATTGAGCTTGAAAAACTACGAACTAAACGAGAAAAATTGAACTGGATGATCACGACAATTTGGTTAAACATTTTTCTAAACTAGAAGTTGAGCATTTTAATTTACAACTAAAATATCAACATCTTAAAGAAAATGTCAAAACTTCAAATATCAAGACATCCTCAGATGCTCCGGAGTTTGATGCAGTTTTTCAAATTAACAAACGTGATGAACGATTCAAGCTCAAGGCAACATGATCGAAAGTTGAAAGCCCAAATCTCTCAATTAAAGGGTCAAACGAACAATATGACAAGCTCCCAAATGCCTCCTCCTTTAGATTCTCAGAATTCTCAAACTTTTCATCTTCAAAACTTAGTTGATGCCTTACAAAAGGAAAACGAGAGTTTTCTAGAAGAAAATGAAAAAGTTAAACGACATTTTAAAGAGTTATATGATTCAATGAAAATCACCCGTGACCAAAACAACGAAAAAATAACGTCTTTACAAAAGGAAATTGAGAATCTCGAGAAGTCGGAAATGGGAAACCGCCATTTGTTTTCAATAAGAATGTTGTCTCAAAGTCACCCTTAGATCTGCAAATACAACTGTGATGCTTAAATATATTCCTCTTCATCTTAGGAATAATGAACATGCCTTTCATGACTATTGTGCTCACCTTAAGGATAGTCTAGAATGTCTCCGTGAGATTGTTGAAGAGGATTCCATTAATAAACCTCTTGATAGTGAAATTAGGTTTGCTTGCCTCCAGGCCAAACGATCTCAAGAGCTTCTAGAATGTGTAATTGCAACATGTCCAAAACCCTTAGGTGAAAAGGCAAAGCTGTGAAGCCTTGTTCTATGCCTAGTGCCAAACAGGAAATCCGTTCTATGCCCGCCTTAAGAAAGTATACACTAATGTGCCTTCTAGTACTTCGATCCTTGCACATCAAGCTTCAGAATGCAAAATTAGATCAACCAACTAATGTTCCCATTCCCTCTACAAGAGTAATCAATGACATTAAAGCAAGCATGTCAAAGTCTCAAGACAATACAAGGAATGATAGGACCTTGCAAGCTAAAATGTGCATTGGAAGAGAGTAGAAGACCAACCTAGGAACTTTAAGCTTGAGTTGAATAAAACGAATCGTGTTGATTCTAGTATTAGCCTTAGGCGATCTGTAATTAATTCAATTCGATACTATTTGCAAACCTTGTAATGATGTGCGCTTGAATTCTTTGCTAATCATGAATGTGGTGTGAATGCTTTGTCTAATGATGTCAAATGCCCGCTTAAAATTGTTAATGCTAATAAGGAAAAAAGGCAAAAAGCGAAAGATTGTTAGAAAACAAAGGGAAACCCACAGGAAGAAAATTTATAAAGATAGGATATTATTGGATACCTTTTGGCCATAAGAATAATCGGCTTTTCCTCTCAAACTACTAATATTATGCCCACTAGAAAATGGATGCCTACTGGTAGAACTATTCCCTTAAGAAGTGAACATACTTTGAATAGGTCAAATACGACACCAAAGATTGCATCTATTCCCAATGATTCCATTGCTTCTACTTCGATATGGATGTTTCTATTTCTGATGTGGGTGTTCCAATTTCAGTTACTAACCAAGTGGAACCCATTCTTGCATGGGGATCCCAATTATCCATTATCCATTCTTGTTCGTGTTCAACTGCAGATCGTTCAAATCGCTTACGTGGTACCCGGACTCAGCCGCTTCCAAGCATATGACCGAGACCGGTCGCTGCTCATGAACTTCGTGAGCAAATTCATCGGGACAGTTAGATTCGGTAATGATCATTTCGGTGCAATTATGGGTTATGGTGATTATGTTGTTGGTGATAGTGTTATCTCTAGAGTATACTATGTGGAAGGTCTTGGTCATAATCTGTTCTCTCGGGTCAATTCGTGATTCGATCTAGAAGTAGCCTTCAGAAAACATACTTGTTTTGTTAGAGAACTTGATGGTAAGGAACTTTTAAGAGGAACTCGTGGTTCAAATCTTTACATCATCTCTATAGAAGATATGATGAAGTCTTCTCCAATTTGCTTGCTGTCAAAGGCTTCAAAACAAAGTCATGGTTATGGCATCGACGTCTCAATCACTTGAACTTCGGCACCATCAATGATCTCCCCAGAAAGGACTTAGTTGTAGGTTTACCTCGACTAAAGTATGAAAAGGATCATCTTTGTTCAGATGTCAATTGGGAAAAGCAAGAAATATGCCCATAAACCCAAACCTACTAACTCTGTCACGGAAGTTCTTCATACAATTCATATGGATTTATGTGGACCAATGAGAGTGCGGAATATCTTTGGGAAGAAATATGTGTTAGTTATAGTTGATGATTACTCTAGATTCACCTGGGTCAAGTTCTTAAGGACAAAGGATGAAACTCCCGATATCATCATCAAACTCATCAAACAGTTGCAGGGTTCGACTTAACAAAACCGTCAGAATTATCCGGACGGACAATGGAACTGAGTTTGTTAACAAACAACTTAGTGAATTCTATGAAAGCATTGGAATCAGCCATCAAAGAAGTGTTCCACGAACTCCTCAACAGAACGGTGTAGTTGAAAGACGAAATCGAACTCTTGTAGAAGCCGCTAGAACAATCCTGATTTACTCAAAAGTTCCAATGTTTCTCTGGTCAAGCTATTGCCACTGAATGCTACACACAAAATCGTTCCCTGATTCACACTGTTCATGGAAAGACACCATATGAACTTGTCCACAACGGAAAACCTAATCTCTCTTTCCTTCGTGTGTTTGGAGCATTGTGCTATCCAACTAATGAGGTTCAAGACTTAGGCAAACTTAGAGCTAAAGCGGACATTGGAGTATTTGTAGGGTATGCACCAAACAAAAAGGGATACCGAATCTACAACAAAAGAACCCGAAACATCATGGAAACAATTCACGCTTACGCTTTGATGAGTGACGGTCAAACGGCTCTGAACAATTCAGCTCGGACCCGACTTCAAATCACCAATTGGTTCATCCCTTGTTCCAAACTCTTCTCAAGAAACTCCATATGTACCTCCATCCGAAGATGATTTAAAGAAATTGTTTGATCCTATGTTTGATGAACTTTATGATCCAAGTACTAATGAGGTGTTGATCCCTACAACAGAGGCTGCTCATATTCCAGTGAATGAAGTCAATCCCTCATTCTCAATATCTTTAAGTCAAGAAGCACCTCGCTGATCCTTCATCTCATCAACAAATCATCATTCTTCAAATGTACATCATGGAACTGTTTCGGGCATCAATGATGAAGTTAATCCCTTTGCTACTCCTGAAGATGCTCCATTTGAAAACATATTTGCTCCTGAATCTTCATCGAACCATCTTCGAGGAGACATCAACTCGCTACTTCAGTCCCTCAACAACTGCCACATGAACACCTTCGAAAATGGACTCACGATCATCCATTAGACAACATCATTGGAAATCCCTCTCGCCCAGTATCCACACGGAAACAACTTGCAACCGATGCCTTATGGTGCTTCTTCAACTCCGCACTCTCTAAGATCGAACCAAAAGATGTTAAAACCGCCATGAATGAAGATAGCTGGTTCAATGCTATGCAAGATGAAATTCATGAGTTCGATCGACTAGATGTATGGGAGTTAGTACCGCCCAGATTGTGCTATGAACATTGCTCTAAAATGGATCTTCAAAGTGAAACTTGATGAGCATGGTGATGTGTTGAAGAACAAGGCTCGATTAGTTGCTAAAGGATACCGTCAAGAGGAGGTATAGACTTTGAAGAATCTTTTGCTCCTGTGGCTCGAATCGAGGCAATTAGAATCTTTTGGCTAATGCTGCAAGTAAGAACATGGTAGTCTATCAAATGGACGTAAAGACGGCATTCTTGAACGGAGATCTTAAAGAAGTCGCTCTACGTCGCCCAACCTAAAGGATTTGTAAATCAAGAGCATCCTACTCACGTTTATCATTTGAAGAAGGCCCTTTACGGTTTAAAGCAAGCTCCAAGGGCATGGTATGATACATTGTCAAAGTTTCTTCTATCAACCGGATTTAGCAAAGGAGCAGTTGATCCAACATTGTTCACCAGAAGTCAGGCAAACATTTAATTCACGTTCAAATTTATGTTGATGATATTATTTTTGCCTCGACGGACCCAATGGAATGTGATCGTTTTTCTAATGAAATGAGTTCAAAATTTCAAATGTCAATGATGGGACAAATGTCATTTTTCTTGGGATTACAAATTTAACAAAGTCCCGGAGGCATTTTCATAAATCAATCTAAATATGCAACTGAGATCTTAAAGAAATTTGGATTTGATTCAAGTGACCTGTTGACACTCCCATGATTGATCGAACCAAACTAGATGAGGACCACTCGGGGATCATGATTGACCAAACAAAATATCGTAGTATGATTGGATCCCTGATGTACCTCACAGCCTAGTAGACCAACATCTTGTTCGCTGTTTGCATGTGTGCTAGATATCAGGCTAAGCAAAAGCACCTTGAAGCGGTTAAACGGGTCTTTCGGTATCTCCAAGGAACCATCAATATGGGTCTTTGGTACCCGAAGGACACCGGTATGTCACTAATAGCCTATGCAGATGCTGATCATGCAGGATGTCAAGATACTCGTCGAAGTACATCCGGAGGTGCTCGCTTTTGGGTGATAAACTAGTGAGCTGGTCGTCAAAGAAGCAAATGAGTACTTCTATTTCCTCTACAGAGGTGAATACATAGCCATGTCATCTTGTTGTGCTCAAATCCTATGGATGAGATCTCAATTATCGGACTATGGCTTTGAATTCAACAAAATCCCTCTGTACTGTGATAATAAAAGTGCTATTGCTCTCTCTTGCAACAACGTTCAACACTCAAGAGCAAAGCATATCGACATTCGACATCATTTCATCGGGAAACAAGTGGAAAAAGGTGTGGTGGAACTCTATTTTTGAGGTGAATATCGGTTAGCGTGACATCTTCACCAAAGCTCTTCCAAGAGAACGTTTGAGTTTATTCTTCCACGTCTTGGCTTGAAAAGTCTTCAACCAGAAACACTCAAACGTCTTCGGGAGGAAGACGAGGAGTAAAGGTCTATCTTCATCTATCTCTTGTATATATCTATTCGAAAATCAAAATACAAAATTATAAAACCTTCAAAAACCATAAAAATTCTGAAAAATTCGAAAAATCTTCAAAAATATTGTCATTTTGTCATGCTTTTTCTCGGTTCGATAATATCTACGGTCTTTGTGCTGTCATTCAAAGAATGACATGGGACTTTAGATGTTGTTCGAATTCCAAAAAAAAAATCAAAATCAAAAATTAAAAATTATTTTTGGGAGAAGGAGAAACAATGGTTTATTGTCATTTCGTGCAAGAACCCGCTTTTCAAGGAAAGAACAGAGCCATACTTTATCATGTTTTCAAAATTCCATGCTCGGATTCTTTAAACATTTATCTGCGAAAACTAATCGCTTTGAAAAATAACTCACTCGCTTTTGATAATCATCTGTACTTATTTGTCAAAATATCAATCTCTCAATCAACAACCTATGTCATTGATTGAGGGGAGAATGATTTCAATTAAATTAAAAGTTATTTGGCATTCAATTGTTTTCAAAAGATATTCAAGCATGTTTTATCAATGGAGTTTAAAGTCTTAAAATCCGATCATTATCAATTAAAACGCTTTCATAATCAAGTCACAATTCTCCTTAAAAGCTTTCAAAATCAATTTAAATCTATAAGAGATCACAAATCTCAAATGATTTGATAATTGTGATCGGGGAGAATGTGTGATTTAAATTGGATTTAAACCGATAATTCGGTAAATGGTTTTATAAGGATGTACAAGCTCTCCTTCCCACATATGACAAACGATTTCAAATTTTCCATGCACATGTTGAGGGGAGCATCTATCTTAAACCTATGATTTGAAGCGTGATAACTTATCTTAAGGTGCAGGTTCCCTCCAGTATGTGCAAAACTCTTTTCAAATCTCGAGGCACATATTGAGGGGAGCAAAATCATGAAAACCTCATCCTTCCCAAAATGCTTTATCTACTTGATTCGATTAGGGAAGTGATGTTGATATTTTTTTAAAATGGTAATCAAAGAAGTTAATTCTTTCTCTTGCCTCCGTGTGGAAAACTATTTCAAATACTTGATTCACATGTTGAGGGGGAGTTCTTCTTGTAGGATCATTATATTTATGTGTTGATGATTCGGGTGGTCTTGGATGATGGAAATACATGTTTGCCATTAGAGAGAGAAAGTAGAGAGAGAGGGTGTTCTTGCTAGAGGTTTACACAAATGAAAGATTAGATTAAAATGAAGCACCACCCCTTCCATGGATGGAAGGGTATTTATAGTTACATGAAATACGACCTCCTATCGGCCTGTGGATCGTGGATACGATTGGGTAAAGACCGTCCCTTCCTCCACGGTGATGCACTACGCTAAACTACGCTACAAACTAATAAATAAACTACTAAATAATGAAACTAACGACAAGTCTACGAGCTAACTTAAGCTAGATAACAATTGGGGTGACCGACACTTCACTAAGGAATTTTCTAATTCCTAACAATCTCCCCCTAAGGGAGGTCACCCCATGTTTCACATTTCGAATCCTAGCATTCTATTATTGACTTTGTTCTTGAGCTCGTAGACTTGAATTCTTCATTTCCGCAATCTTTGTGCTTTTGTAGCGATTCTTCAAAGTCCGCATAGTTTTGTACTTTGAGTGGAGGTCTTTGAACTGATCCACATCTTTGATGATCTTCGAGCTTTCATTGAGATCATCACCCACAGTAAATCTCTGGATCACCCTTTATTGTGTTGCCATCATGTGAAGTTGTGACTATCGGACCGACATGCTCACACTTTTGAATCATGACATCTTTCCATCAGAGTAGCGGAAGCCTTCCTGGTTCATGATATTTGCAGCAGCGAAGCAGAAGCATAGTATGAAATATCGAGCCGGTTATGTAGATATGCACAAGTCATGATTTCTTCAATTAAGTGTGGATGCCGTGAGCATGCGGCTTTGGATTGACTCCTCAATTCTGATCATAAAGCGCACGAAAGTGTCTTTGATCACTTTCGTTGAATTGAGGTACACGGCCCACGGTTCCCGTTGATCGATACAAGTACGCCGCGTGATCGGTAGGATTCCTAAGAATCTCCTTGACAGGTTTCGCAGATTGTTTCTAGCTGTTCTCAAATAGGAACGTCTCAAAGAAGACAACACGGAGTGAGTGAACCAGCGAATTGAGATTCACTAATTGATGAAAAATGATTTGAAAAACAATCGTTTATTGCTTGAAGAAAGAGTTTTGCAATACAACGAAGGTTTTATGAGAAAGATCAATTTTCAATCAAAATACTTTTTGTATTAGAGAATGAGTACACATTCGACGTGCTAGCGAAAAGAAGATTCGCACATCGAACGGTTTTTCTAAAAGTATTTTTCAATCAGAGATACTTTTTGAATTTTGAAAACATAAGTACACATTCGACGTGCTAGAGAAAAGAAGATTTGCACATCGAATGGTTTTTCCAAAAGTATTCATCAATTCCATTCCTGGACCAAGGTTGATTCAAGATTGAATCGCCCCATTGTTTCTATCCAGCTTGTCACAAGTTTGATCATACGAGAAGATCTCACATGTCACCCACCAAGAGCTTGTTTGATGTTGGCTCTAGAAGGATTTCCATCTTCATTGTGAATATTTTTACATATCACTCGGATGTTCGGGCAATACCACAAGGATAATGCGTAGGACTCTTAATATATACTTACTTTCCACATTGTGTGAAACAAAAAGTCTTCAAGAATTTAGTGTCCTAATGAGATATAGTGGATGATCTCTTGGCTCTAGACTCAATTAGTGCACATTTGGTTTCCTATGCCGGAGACTAGGGAGAGGGTCTCCTTCTTCAATATCAACAATCTCTAAGAGAAAGTCGATAGATAATGTCGTTTCCCCGTGAGAATGAAACAAGTCCTTTTAAGAGGAACTTGAGTAGCTTGGGAAGTTGTAGTGCATTGCATCACTTGCATCACGGTCCATGATGTCTTGTCTTAAATACCAGTGTTACCTTGGTAACAACCAGTAGCATATGTATTGAACCCGCGCACCCTAAGGTTGAATTGATGGAGGGCAATTTCTTTTCACCCTTTTTCACATTCAGTTCTTTTCATTCTTCAACCCCTTCAGTGCTTACCAAGACTTCATAACTAGAACCTTGTTGGGTTTATTCCATTAGCTAGCTCTCACTCCGCACTCTTCCCATTTCTCATTTTTCTCCTTTTTCATCATACCTAAGGACTCTACACTATCTAGTGGATTGTCCACAGGTAGATCCCTCCGCTCTGGCGGATCGTGGGAACAAATACCTAACCTAACCATCCATATAACTCCATGCATAAAGTAAAATGGTCGGTCTTTTGGTACAGTTCTTTCCTTCTTGAAACCAATTGAAAAATCATTTGGAAAAACAATCAAGGTACTTGTGATACGAGATCAAAGCATTTTGTACCTTAATAGTTTTGATCATTTAGAAAAACTCCCCCTCAACATGTGCGTATGATTAGAAATTGTTTAGCACAAGGAGGCAAGAGGACTTTGAAATATTTTCTTTGATCACAATTTTCATACAAAAAGCCATTTGATTTTCTTGGTAAAATTCTTCCCCTCAATATGTGCATAGGATATTTGAAATCATTTTTATCACATAGAGGCAAGAGTTCTTTTGAAGCACATCCACGATTACAAAAGCCATTTAAGAAACCATTTGAAAACTCAATCAAGGTACATTATGTTAAAACATAAAAGCTTTTGTACCTCGATAGTTTATTTTCTTTTAAAATGCTCCCCTCAATATATGCTTCGAGATTGAAAGCGTTTAGCACATATGAGAGAGCGGCGGCGTGCAATTAAATCAAAACGATCACCTTTTATCAAATTTCATTATTAAATCACAAATTCTCCCCGATCAAAAATATCAAACCCTTTGAGATTTTGGATCCCAAGTGATTAATTAGGTTTAAAAACATGGGAGAAAATGTGGCCTTGTTTAAATACTCATCATGCTTTTGGATAAATCCTCCTCCTCAACATGTGCATTGTGTATGAAATCGTTTGGCACATGGAGGCAAGAGTGCCTTTGAAGGACTAAAACCAATTCCATTTAAAACAGATTTGAGATTTAAAACACGATCTCTCCCGCGATCAAAAATTTCAAACCATTTGAGATTTGTAATCCCAAGAGATTTAAATTATTTAAAAAGTTTTAGGGAAAGACGTGGCAAGATTTAATTTTGAAAAATGACAGATAAGGACCATTTTAAGACATTAAAGATTGTTAGTATCAGGTATGATTGTTTTTAAGAGATCTTTTAAGTAAAACAAAACAATTTCACAATCAAACAAGAACAGAAAAAATTTCATTTTGAAAGACCTTGATTCAAAAGAAAAATCATACCATGACATAACATTAAATCTTTAGATCACCACATTTTAGCGTACAAACGGAACTTTTATGAAGAACTATTGTTTGAAAATATTATATTTTAAATCACTCTCCCCTCAATCGATGACAGAAGTCAATAATTGAGTGACTTAGGTTTTGATAACATGAAGTCCGGTGATTTTCAAAAATTAGTCCAATATATTTTCAAAACAATATTTTCCATTTTCAAAACAATTTAATCAATTTATTCAAAATTGTTTAAAAATGGTATCCTGCACAAAGATACGTTAGGTGGTTGAGAAGCTTCGTTGATGTTGCTGCGTAGGGTTTGGAAGAAAAACCATCTCTGATGCAGTGAGACTTCTTCTTACATTGCATTTTGAATGCCAACTAAGCTCAAATTAAGCTCCGTTTCTTCAATCACTTAGAAGAACCATCTGCAGATCGCATGAGACCTCTTACGTTACATTTATGCCAACTCTCCATAGAAGTCCAATTAAGCTCCGTTTCTTCATTTGTCAACCCAAGATCTAGTTACCCTTTCTTTTCGGCATCCAAACATCATATTATGTAGGATCCGGATCGGGAACATTCTTATACCAAGATACCTGCAGACGTTAGTGAACACACGTACAGATATATGGTGGTCGACATCACCCAAACAACAATCGACTAATAAAAGTCAATTCAACATATCAATCAGATCATATAAAGCATGGGAATAATGTTCATCAATCTATAATCATCTAAACCTAACAGTCACATCCTAGAAACCTAGTCCTTCAACATAGGCAATTATATTTTTCAGATAAGCACGTAGGATGATTAAGAAAGTCCGTTAGATGATATAAATTTGAAAATATTCTTCCCTCAATCAATGACTCTTTTTCTTGAAAAGTTTTAAAAGTCTTTGAAGTCATCGATTGAGTTTTCTTGAGTATACTGAAAACTCGATCTGATTGATTTTTCAAGCAACTCATTTTACCACCATTTTGAACACAACAAATATTTTTGAAAAGAATTATAGACGGAAAAACATTTGTGTAGGAACAGCAATCCTTCGACATACTTTCCTCAAATTGTTTTAGGATAAGTGCACGAAATATTTGAAAATTGGTTTAGCGCATCACTTTCCTTTCTTGAAGAGCGGGTTGCTATCAGAAATAATAGCAAGCCATGGTTTAAGCCTGGGTCACAAATCCAAGTAACGCAAGCCATATTTTGAGACATGTTTAGAAAAAAATATTTACACCTCCCGCTCGAACTTCATCTATGGTCCCGTGCCATTATTGAATGACATTTCTAAGACCGTAGATGTTATCGATACAGAAGACATGTCATAGAAAAACATATTTTGGTATTTTTGAAATTTTCTGATTTTTATGGGTTTTTGAAGGTTTTATATTTTTCTATTTTCTTTTTGTTGGTTTTATATTTTTGTATTTTGCTTTTTGAATAAATATATACAAAGATAGAGTAGATGATATAGTTAAAGAAGATGATGATACGAAAAGTGAGATAAGGATATCGAACGACCAGTTGAAGAAGATAGAAGTCATCATCCTAAAACTTTCACCACCAAAGCTTCGAGGCTCGAGAATAGAAGAAAGAAATTGAACCATCTGAAAGTGAGACTGGCACTTCCCCCAAACCGAAAATCCTTTAGATGAGCAGATTCAAAGCTCTATTTCAAGCTTTCCTTAGCCATGTGCACAGAGAAGCACACCATTATCATAAATCCCGCTGCTCCTTTTAAGACCGATAATCGAGGATCTCCATTCGGGGTTATATCATCCATAAGAACAAAGAACGTATAACATCCCACACATAAATAATCTTCTCAAATTTCATAACCATTGAAGTCTGAAGCAATCCATTCCAAAAGGTGTCAAGAGACCACTTCCCCAAGTAGTTGAATTGATGCGGTCAATCTCTTAGACTAGCTCACGAACCCGAATACACAACCGAAGACAAAGAAACTTATACCATCGAAGTAGCAGATTAAGTCCAATAGCCAAAGAATAACCCCGATGTATACTTTTCTCCCCCCTGAAGAAAGTGTATGAAGCTCAAGAACCAAGTACCCGACCATGCCCAAAGAGAGAACAACCGATAACATTGAAGAGCCGAATCATCGATTATCTCGTGGATGACAATCAATCGGATGTCCACTCGAAATAAGTGATTATATCTCTCAATCACAGATTAAGCCCTCAAGTGAGATAGCCGAGCATCCCCAATGTACACAATCTCTCCTCCGATGAATGCGATAGCATCATCACACACTTGTGTACCTCTTTTATCATCTGAAACTAACTCTTCCATCTCTTCCCCCACATAGTTGGAATAAAAAAAACATCAACGCTATGAGTCAAACCTTGAGTTTCTCTGCGGTAATGACAATAGTCTTCCCGAGATATCTTCAATCACTTAGAAGTATTAAGCTCATCAAGATTACTCAGCGTGATAGATGTAATGTCTCCTTCCCCCCCTTTTTGGTTTTGACACTCAGAGTCAAAATCATTATAAGCCTGTATACTAGAAATTTGTTGAGAAGAACACTTGAACTCTTGTGGGAATCAACTTGTCAAGACTCTCTCTGACTATTTATATCAACCCTTATGTAGACGATTTGTAGTGACTACTGAAGAAGAAAAACTTGCTATACCATACTTGAAACTAAAGTCAACTTCCTCACATTTGTATCTTAAGCTTGCACCTAATGATGGAAGAACGGTGTAGAGAATTTATGCTTCAAGCAAATCTCTAAGTACTCACTACCCAAACAAAGTATGAGACATTAACACCTCTTTGCGATTATCCACACCGTCATATGCGTGTGACACTGAGTAAAACAAAGTAACTCCTATAGTGATAGTTAACGTGTCTTCAACCATCCACCTCGACTGGGGTAACTAGATAAACCAAGTCTTCACCTCAAATTCTTAAGCCCGAGTAAGTTATCAAATAAGAACACGCCTTTGTGAAAGTCAACTTCAATCTCAAATAAGTGATAAATGATTAACTCAAGTAATCACCTTGTGTCAAATGTCCAACAATAGTCAATATCAACGTCTTGAGGAGTCACTCGCTAAAAATATGAGCAAGTCTAATTGGGAATTGAATCTAACTTATAACTTTCTCCCAATTAGTGCTCCCCCCTAAACCGACAATCTGTTTGATAAATGCCCAGATAAAGAAGAAGTCTTTAGATCGTTAAATGCACCTCGTCTTTAGTCTTCTAACATGTAGCGTAAAATGTAGAACGGACTGGGACTCGACCTTCTTCAAGATTGTCCAGTTGGGAATAGATAGTTAACATCTTCAACTCACCAAAAACAAGAACATCACCAAAAAGCATCCCAATCAACTTACATCTTGCAAATCCCCTTAACTAAAATCCCTCCCAATCAAACAAGAACAGAGAGATGTTCATCAAGGAAATCAAAGAATCGGGCCGCAACGAACACTCAAGATGGTAACACCAAACTACCAATCACATCAAACAAGAACAGAGAGATTGTTCGGAATCATCATGTTGATGTATACGTGAAGCATCAACCGGAAGCACTTTGTCAATAAACTCATATCAGCTTGTGAAGATGTCAACCAACGGCTCTTAGAAGGGAAAAACTCCATGCGAAGATGACCCGATAAGAAGAAGCTCGGTTCTTACATGAGTTTAGAAGCCGTTTGACCATATATTCTCAAATTTCAATCAACAATGCAAAAAATTCACACTTCTCCCCCTCAAGAATTGCATACGGAGTTGCCATTCTTGATTAAACAAGTGAACTCATCCATGTGTAGTCTATTTCCACTTCTCCTGCAAAAAATTGCATATGATGTCCCATCGCCATTTTAATTGAGCTATTGAAAAATAGAAAAACCATCAACAGTAAGTATATCACCATTGAGAAAAAAACATGAGAAGAAGATCCACTTGATAACCGAGCGCATGGAAAAAGCATGAAGCATGTTGGTGAGAATGGTCATAATAAGAAGATTTCTTCTAAAGATAAAGCGACCTAAACGTACTTTTCTTTTCTTTAAAGAACGAGGCTTGAATCGATATGTTCAAACGTCATAAGAAGATTTCTTCTTTCAAAGATAATGCGACCGAACGCATACATTTCTTTTCTTTGGAGTACGAGGCCCGTGAATGATCGAGACGTCATAATCTCTCTCATTTCAGCTCTCTTGGCAAAACATGTAATCAACCCCATTATCATTCAATAGGCTCTTTGTAGTGACAACTGATGGAGAAAACCCAATATGATGAATTTGACTCAAGTAAAATACCCGAACTCGTGACTTAAACTTGCACATATGTAACAAAGAGCGATGGGAGACTTCATGCCCAATTGAATCTCTAAGTACTCTATACTCTTCAACCAACCAACCATCAAGTATAAGGCGTATGTCACCTCTTGAAAATCCACAATTGAATGTGACAATGAGCACTACAACGTAACTCCTTTAAGTGATAGTTATTTTGAGGTGATAAGAGCCCAATTCCCCAAGTGGTAAAAGAAAAGGTAAAAGTCACCCAACAATAACTAGATTTCCAAGTCTTCGTTTTTAATAATAAGCTTGAACAAGGATCATGAAGAATCTTCATCCAACCATCCCCATACCTTGATACTAAGTACACTTGCGTGATAATTCACTTCAACCTCAAATAAATAATCTGGGTTAACGCCGTTGTCACATCTTCTGGTTAACTGCACAAAAACTAGCCTTCTTTGTCATTTAAACGAACTTTGATAATGGTTTTCATCCCGACCATGGTATAATGAGCATAACCCCGTAAAACTTTGAAGTAACCAAACCGCCATGACGAATATCCAAACACACATCCAATTCATGAAGTACACCCTTTTATCCCTTCTTTGAAGCGAAACCCGTAACCGGCATCAAAGATCAGATTACACTTTCTTCTCCAAGATGGTTCCATCATTATTTACAACTCTATGGTTTAAACCGAAATAGTTTGCGGGATTTTACAAAGCCAAGAATAAACCGTAAGATAGATCCGGAAATGCACTTTACTAATATCAGGATGTTTCCATTATCACGGGATTTTACAAGTCTATGATTTAAACCGAGAAATAGGTTCTTTCGCGGGAGTTTATAAAATCAAGACAAAACCGTAAACAATGTCAGCTTGAATGTGTTACGACGACTTTGGTTTCAGAGAATATCTGTTTTAGGGGAACATGCAGTGGTTCATCAACGGTCCATAATCCAACATCATCAACCATCCAATTAACACTTTGGTAAACACATCATTCACGCAATCAGTCGGCTATTGTAGTGACCACATGGAGAAGTAAACCCGATATACCAAACTTGATCATGAAGTAGAAATCCCCAGATTTGTTACTAAACCTTGTACTAATTCTTGTGAAGAAGAAACGGTGTACCCAATGTACAAAACCTCTTGACATTCTCAACTGAGTGAGACACCGAAGTGATAGTTACGTTGTGGGTAAATCGAGAAAGAATCACAACCGTACCTAAATAGCCAAGTCTTTATCACCCTCTGTAAATGCCCAAACAAGTCATCTTCGTGGAAGAGTAGAAAGCAAGAAGACGAAATAAGTAAACGCGCCCGAAAGACTTCACTTCAAACCCAAGTAAGAAATACTGTACAAACATCCCCGTAGTCAACGTTGTATAAACATCAATTCAAGCCATGACACAATATACTACATGAGAATGTGTAGCCCAAAGAATCAAACCTCATAACCCATCGAATCTCATCATCCAATCACATATCATCAAATCTCATTTTCACAAATCTTTTCATCACATAAAATTTCAAGTCCGGTCCAAATAAGCTGACCAACCGATCCAGTCAATGTAATTTCTTGCAATGATCATCTCATGCATTCATATATCTTTGTCATATAACAAATTGCTAAGAATTTGACCCGGCTCCAAGTCCAATTAAAAACCGTTTGAACCAACACATCAATACCAAATCAATAATACCGGACAAAAGCCTCGAACATATTCAAGATCAACTAAAACTCAAGTCGTGAACAAATACTTCGTGAAATATTATCATACCAAATAACCACACTCGTTTACCGAATATTTAAAAATTTGTAACCAATAATTCTTTTGTATGAGAAATTCGGATAACGAAGTATTAATAATACCATTTTTAGTTCCAACTGAGTTAAACATCTGAAGCAAGGCTCGACCTATATTTGTCCAAAAAAATATTTCATGCATGGCCCAGTCCAAAATAAGGTCAGCCCGACAAAGTATCAAAGACATGAAGCCCAAGTCCAATATCACACACATATAGTAATCGATTGTTTTATGAGGCCCACGATCCAAGTCCATCAAACCCGATTCAATGTCAAAAGCATGCTAACCCTAACACTTCGGGTATTTAACATTGCATTCTTACACATACAACCCTAATAATCCTTATTTCATCCGCCCCCATTATACCCTTTCAATCTCACACCTCTTATCTGAGAAAAGAAACGTAACCCTAATCCTTTCTAAATAATTCGCCTCTTCAGGTTCATAATCCGAATATCACAAATAAACCATAGATATCAAGAGATTCGAAACCATAATCATCCATACAAATGAATCATCCCCATCCCTTGAATACCATTCAATAATGATCTCACCTATCCTAGAAATGGATAGCCTCACACAGGGATGGCTAGAGGATTCTTATTAAAACCACAGGGATGGTTTTAGGGTTTTGACAAAGGCTTCAAGATCATAACAAAGGTAGGTTTTAAATTGTTTGATATACGTTTTATCTATGACCGAATCATGAAGAGAGGATGAGACCCCTTATGGTTTTGTTCTTTCTTCAACTTATTCGTATATTGAAACAATCATAGATCTATGATGAATAATGTTTCGTGATATGGATCCTTTTGAAGGTCTCGACATCATATGATATACATGAAATTTATTACTGAGATCCATTTATTGTGAAACGTTTATTTGCACTGACAGAATGAGTGAGAAGGAGATAACAGATTCTTGTTCCTTTTCATGTGATGTTCGGAGTGAGACCAAAAGCTTAGTCTTTAAATAGTGTCTTCATTACTTAGATCTATGATGTGTATTTCTTTTCTCGTGGTGACAAGACTTTCGAGTCATGATGAACCTAAGATAGACACGAAGATTGAAACTGAGATCATGCTTTAATTTTGTTTTTGATCTTTGAGTCTTAGTTAAGAGATAGGTTATAAGATATTGGATGGTGGTTTTGTTTTGGATCTGTTGAGACAACTTTGAATCAATTCACTATCTTTGGTCTTGTATAACTGTCATTGGAATGGGCTGATGATGGTTTTAACCCTGAAGTTATGTGATGTATTGATTGGTATTTGGTATTTGTTGGTCATGTGGTCGAGTTCAAGTTCATCTTTTTCTTCTTCCTTTCTGTCAAATCTAGTAGGCAAGTCGCTTAGTGAGAATGGTCTTGAGCCAACTCGCTAGCCAAGTCGCTAGCCAACTCGCTAGCCAACTCGCTAGCCAAGTCGCTAGCCAAGTTGCTAACCAAGTCGCTAGCCAAGTAGCTACTTCAATAAGTCGCCACATCATTATACAAATCGCTAACTTGTTAATACAAGTCGCTACAAGATTCATTGTATCCGAGACGATTAGTGACAAGTCGCTAACAAGAATTATGGTATTTTCCGATGACTTTTCCGACCATTTTCCGACCACCTTCATAATAAACCCAGAAAAATGCATAAAAACTACATCTTTTAATGCCCATTATGACCAGTTTGACCACGAAAGTGACTAGATGACCCATTGACTTCACAAATAACTGATGATATTAACGTGACTTATTTGACAGAAGCATGCCACAAAAACCAGGTATAACAAACCAGATGTTAAGAAACAATAGGCCACATGAATATTTGGACCATTTTAACAACATTTGACCAACACAACATACAAACATAAATCAAAACCATAGTAAATCATCAAAACACAACAACCTTGGCTCTGGTACCAATTGTAGGATCATTATATTTATGTGTTGATGATTCGGGTGGTCTTGGATGATGGAAATACATGTTTGCCATTAGAGAGAGAAAGTAGAGAGAGAGGGTGTTCTTGCTAGAGGTTTACACAAATGAAAGATTAGATTAAAATGAAGCACCACCCCTTCCATGGATGGAAGGGGTATTTATAGTTACATGAAATACGACCTCCTATCGGCCTGTGGATCAGGGATACAATGGGTAAAGACCCGTCCTTCCTCCACGGTGTTGCACTAAACTAAACTACGCTACAAACTAATAAATAAACTACTAAATAATGAAACTAACGACAAGTCTACGAGCTAACTTAAGCTAGATAACAATTGGGGTGACCGACACTTCACTAAGGAATTTTCTAATTCCTAACACTTCTTCTAAAAATATCAAAAATAATTCAGGTACAAAATGCTTTGATAAAATATCATAAGTATCTGGATTGATTTTCAAATGGTTTTCAATTGGTTCCTATGGCAGATGAACAATACCAAAAAGACCAACCAACTTTACATTATGTATGGTGATATAAGGACGATAAGGTTAGGTATGTGTTCCCATGATCCGCCGAGAACGGAGGGATCTACCCAGGGACTATCCACTAGTTAGTGTAGAGTTCTTAGGTATGATGATAAAAGGAGAAAAAATGAGATATGGGAAGAGTGCGGACTAAGACTGAGCTAGTAATGGAATAAACCCAACAAGGTTCTAGCTATGAAGTCTCGGTAAGCACTGAAGGGGTTGAAGAATTAAAAAGAATTGAATGAGAAAAGGGTGAAAGCAAATAGCCCTCCATATATTCAACCTTAGGGCAGAAACCGGGTTCAATTCAAATGCTACAGATGGTAACATCGGTATTGAAGACAAGACGTCATGGACCCAGACTGCACTTCAACTTTCCAAACCACTCAAGTTCCTCTTAAAAGGACTTGTTTCATTCTCACGGGAACCGACATTATCTATCAACTTTCTCTTAGAGATTGTTGATATTGAAGGAGGAGACCCTCTCCCTAGTCTCCGATATAGGATCCAAATATGCACAAATTGAGTCTAGTGCCACGAGATCATCAATAAATCTCATTAGGACACTTTCAATGAAGACTCTCGTTTCACACAATGTGGAAAGAGAAATTATATCTCATGAGTCCTACGCATTATCCTTGTGGTATTGCGGAACATCGAGTGATATGCAAACATACTCACAATGAAGATGGAAAGGCTTCTGGAGCCAACATCTAACAAGCTCCTGGTAGGTGGCATGTGAGATCTATTATACTGATCAACCATGTGACAATGAGCGAAGAAACAATGGGGATTATTCATTCTTTTGAATCAATCCCGGTTCAGGTTATGGATTGGCGGATACCTTTGAAAACCGGTCTTTGTGCTTAAAACTCCTTTCATTAAGCACGCGACGTCGTGGTACTAATTTTCAAATCAAAAGGTGTTTTATGATTGATAATTGATTTTCATTAAAACCTTCGTTATATTGCAAAAACAATTTCTATTGAGCAATACACGATTGTTTTCAAATATCTTTTCATCAATCGATGGACTTAAATTATTGGTTCACTCACTTCGTGTTGTCTTCTTTGAGGCGTTCGGTTTGAGAATAGCTAGAGCAATTTGCAAAACCTGTCAAGGAAATTCTTCGTAATTATTCCGATCACGCGGCGTACTTGTACTTACGATCAACGGGAACCGTAATGGGCGTACCTCAATTCAACGAAAGTGATCAAAGACACTTTCGTACGATTTATTGCTAACTGTTGTATGCGTACACCCCGACATTTGCAATGATCGAATGGAGCCGGTCAATCCATAGCCGCATGCTCACACAACACATTCATAAAGATATCATGATTGGTGCATCAATGACTCTGATACGCTGCTGCCAATATCATGAATCAACTAAAGCTTCCGCTACTCGATGAAGATATCATGATCTAGAATGTGAGCATGTCGGTCCGAAAGTCACATCATCACATAATACCAACACCACAATGGATGTATCGGAGATTTTCTATTAGCTGATGATCTCGGCCCAACATTATTATCAAGTGGATCAGTAAAAGACCTCCACTTGGATTAACCAAACATGCAATGAGTGGAATCAATGACTACGAGCTTGGTGCAAGTACTACATCAAATGCAAGAATCAATTGTTAATGTTATATCTGATTGTATTCAATGTCATTTTAGTATATGTTTGAGGTGACCTCCCTTAGGGGGAGATTGTTAGGAATTAGAAATTCCAGGTATTAAAGATTCGGTCACCTCAAGTATATGTAATCGTTAGAGAGCTCGTAGTCATAGTTATATTAAGTTAAGTAGTATTTTGTTAAGTAACACCGTGGAGGACGGACGGGTCTTTACCCACTGTATGCCTGATCCACGTACCCCATTGTGTGGCGATTTATGTAAGACTATAAATACTCTCTACCTCCCAAGGTAGAGAGTTGGAGCTCATAATAAGAATTTTCTTTCTCTCACTAAAGTTCCCTAAACCTCTAACTTTCTCTCTCAGAATTCCACATATAACAGCCTACTTTGTGCTATGGTTTGATGTGTATGTGAAAACCAATATCCTACACTAAGGAAGATTTGATCAAATTACGATGGCTTAAGTGAAAAAGGGTTCTAAAACATGGCGGCGTCGCCTAAAAATGCGGAAGGCGTCTCTCTTGTTTTCTGAAGGCGCCGAGAACCATCTCAGAAGGCGTCCCTTCATGAAAACCGAGCGGCGTCAAACTTATAAGCGGCGGCCCAACAATGGCAGCCCCAAAGCGAAACCTAAAGGCGAGCGGCGTCGAAACAAAGGAGCAGCGTCGCGCACGAATCTATATATAGAATTCGATTTTTCTGCATTTAAGAGGTACACTTTTGGAGAGCAAACCCTAACTCGTGTGTAGTCCGAATTAGACAGTATTTTAGGGTTCCAAACCCTTCTTTACATCATAAGATAAGTTTGTTAATCCATCATATCATTATGTCTACCCTATGTTTAATTGTTTGTGAGTATGCATGCTTATTTACCATGAGTAGCTAAATTACTATTGTGTTTGCTTAGATCTATGAAACCTAGTTGTTAATTATTGTTAGGTTGTCTCTTGTCTTGATTGGTAGGCTAGAGTAAAAGAGCGGCTTCTTCTTTAATTGTTGAGGCTTGAGCGTCCTAAATAGCAAAAATCTTGAGAGTGCACTTGAGCCATCATTGTGTTTATTGCGTGACTTGTAGCTTTAGGATAATAGAGTATTCGGGAAAGATACTATGGTACTTGGCGATCCAGGGTAGTCTAGAGGAGAGTTATAATTCATAGAAATAGGGAATTAGGCACCCCCTATGACCAAACGGAATACAACCCACCAATTAATATAAGAATGTGACAATTCAACCGACCAATAAGAGATAATTAAGGAGTAATAACATCTAAATAAACACACTTTTAATCATCATAAGAGCACACTTTACAATAACATAGCCTATCTTTCCTTTTCATTGTTTAAGTAGTTAATTAGTTTAATTAATTAGTAATTAAAATTCGTAGAAATACCACCCCCCACTCCTATACCCCGAGATATTTACCTTGCTTTCTAAAAAACATAAAAGACTAAAAAGAATATCCCTCAACCTTACTTTCTCGTCATACATCTCTTCCTAGCATCTCTATTCCCAGAGAGCGATCAACCCCAGGCACCCATATCTGTCTTGCTTGATTAGGTACCGCAGAGGGTTGTAAAGCTTGCTCGTAGAAAAGGAAGTCTTCAGACTCTGAACCTCCCATCAACAAGCTAAATAATCAGATGATAGGTTATATGTATAGGCCATAAGTCGTTACAATGTTAAAACTGGCTTCTTTCTTTTCTGGTCTTGACGCTAAAACCCACCCGAGCACCCTACTTTTGAGCTAATTTTAAGCTAAAATCCTTGACCCATAAGCTCAGCCAATTAGCCCTTTTAACAAGCTTCTAGGATACTTCATAACGCCCAAATAATCTAGTTAAAAACCTTTAATGCCTCTATTCATGCTCCATTTCTTGTCGCGAGTCACTAAACCCAAACGCACCTATGTATATATTTTGTTATTTTTGGAAATCTAAGTGATAATCTATGCAATAAACACTCTTAATAAGTTAACAAAGGGGTTGCAAGGTCTTTAAAGCAAGCCCATACATTTTAGGAGTCAAAAACACGTTTTTCTTTTTCTTTCTTTTTGGTCGCGACAACCCCAAGTGGGCCAGTTCAAGGAGTTGTTTCTACTTACTTACAACACTATAATATAAATGGGTTATGCCATCTTGGAGAGGGCATATCCAAGTTTCCAAAACGACGAGAACGTTCTCAAAATCTTTCCATGCCTCGCTTTTATTAAACCTTGAACATGGTGTCTCGCGAAGATTTTCAAACGCACCCCTTTTGTGCACTTTTTAAAAATAAGCTAGAAATATAAGCTAATAAGCTGTTATAAGCTTGTTTTCAAACTATTATTAACTTATAATGACAAGTCGTAGAAAGCCTTGCCTTTTTCTAAACCTAAAACACATTAAAAACGAAATAAGGATTATTTTTGCATTCAACCTAAAGTGTCAAGGGCTTAAATTGCCAAAACTCTAATACTTTTTATAACAAGGATTAAAATTGTAATCAACTTGAGACATAGGGGTATAAAGTGTCACTTTTTAAAATAAAGGGTATAAATTGTCATTTTATAAAAGTTAAGGGTATAAACCGTCAATACTTGAAATTATAACGGTATAATGTGTAACATTTGATATATTATTTCAAAAATATATTTTTAATACTTAATAACTCGGGATTTGATAAAACTTACATACGAAATGGCCTATTTTCACTAACGATCAATCAAACTATAAAAATAAAACATGATAAATATTATCATTCACTAACTTTTGAAGAGACTTCATGTTAACTTGTTCAACACTTAATCTTCGACAAAACGCTTGTGATTAACATCACATATATTTGAATACGAATCTTTGAAACTTGACATACCAACTCCGAATGCGTGTGAGCCGTTTATTCTCAAAACCTGATTTATTTTCAAAACAGACCATTGTATCATCAAGGTGAGTTCATAGTCCCACTTTTATACATTTTACAAAACTCGTGGGGAGATACATGCTAAAAACCTGAACACAAGTATTTTATGTATGCTATCCTGATTGATATTGCTCAAGTTACCGTTATTGCCAAAAGTCCCTCATATCATGAACCATTAATCACTTGCGAGTGAACGCGAATATCGTGGATAGATCTATTGGCAGTTGACGCCCCATTTGTGTTAGCCGGTTAGGTAACCAAATGCACTTTATTCGAGAACAAATAGGAGAATGGCAAGCTCCTACCCGAGGGCACAGTTGCTCACATCATCATTATGATGTCTGTAACCTACGTCATTATGACGTCTACATTGTTAAGGTTTGCGTGTTATAAGACTTAGGGAAATATGCTATACTGCGATGTTACTGTTTTATTACTGTTCAACTTGTGTTCAACTAATTATTATACAAACAATATGGATTCATTCAATCTTTGTGTTGACTTTTTAGCATGTCTTATCTCAGGTAACTAATACACGAATTGGCACGGAGTGGCTATGTACTTTCTTATAAATGGAGTCCATTTTGTTATCATTCATAAAATAACTATGTATTTCAATAACTTTCGCTGGGACCTCTTTTTATGTAAACTCTGATTTAAATAAATGAATGATAACCATTTTATTTAAAACGTCTCTTTTCTAGTCGTTTTCTATTATTAAGATTGTGAATCATGAAGTAATACCCCAAACTTATTCCGTTGCGTATAACGAAATTTGGGGGTGCTACATATTGGTATCATAGCCGTAGTTATAGAGAACAAGATGCAAACTATAACTCTTTTTCACGATAAAGTCCTTTGTGCCACTGTTAAAGCGTTATTTATGCATGTATATGCTGATTATTTACTTATATGGTGAAATATTTATAATTACCGGGTTGTTATAGATTTATGTCTTCCTCTACCCCTCTTATTATTATCTTATTGGATTCTGAGCATGAAGATACTCTTCCTTCCACGGATACGCCATTCCATTCACCAGTACCCAGACACGCTCTAGAAGATATGGAGTCTGATCCTTCAGAGGAGTCATGTGAGGACTTCACAGTAGTACCTGATATCGACCCAGCACCTAGGCACACTATGGAGTCAAAAGACGTCACAGTAGTACCTGATATCGCTCCATTTCCCGACGATCCATATGTGCTTGCTAGGAAGGGATATCCTACTTTTGTAGATGCAGAGACATTTGAGACATAATCTTCTTCACCATCCGAGTCACCATCACCACCACCTTCACCAGTTAGACGTAGGAAGTTTCGGGTCTTACGTGCCTTATGAACCTGAACCATTCATGGAAGCCTACAGCTACCACCTAAATGGTCCAATCAAGATGAACACACCATGAAAAAGGGTAAAATCTATCCGATCACGTGTTACCAAAATACCATCACCGACACCACCAGTTCCACCCTCACCACCGAACACACCACCGGTTCGCCCCTGGAAAACCCGTGAGACTGCACGAAAAAGGACACTTCTCGTGCCTTCACCATCACCACACCACATCCGTACATGTTACCAATGTATGTATCCCCGCCAACTTCAGTATCTACACCGCCTCCACCATCAGCTACATATTTCACTCCCCCGTCTCAGTCATTTGATCTCAGAGAGGAGGCAAGGACCATTATTGCTAGGTATGATGCTTTACGATCACCTTCTCTAGATATCCATACACAACCACGGGTATTTGAGATTGGAGAAAGTTCGCAAGCAGCAACGGAGTGACCGCTTACCATTCCCACACTCATGACACGTATGGAAAGACATGAGGAACAAATTGATATTGCCTTAGGTCATCTCGATGAGCTACCTCTTGAGCGCATCGAATCAGTTGAAGATTCAGTTGAGGAGTTAGTTGCTAGGCTAGCAACTATGCAGCAAGATATAGATATCTTAAGCACCAGGTTGCAAGAGACTCATGAAAGGGCATATAATCTGGAGGAACATCACGGACAAATTACTCAGCACATACCTCTGCTACATGACAACCATTTGATGATGTCACAATAATTAATGAGGCAAAGTGATGGCTTACTCTTGGATTGCTACACTAGAGGCAGTAGTGGTAGATATTCAGGCCCGATACCAGAAGCATATACAGATCCTTCTCAGCATGATTATAGAGCTTGAGAGTCATCTCGGAGGAGCATCTAGTAGCCATTAAATTAGATCCTTATCTATCCGCTTTTGTACTATATCCTAACCATGGGGTGTGTGGCATAAATATGACGCTTGTACCTATTTTGTTATATGACAAAATTTACAAGTTATTTATGACTATATGTGGTTGTGATATTATGTTGTGTTATGATATCGATTGATGTAGACCAGAGTTGATCATTTTACATGTGTGATAGTATTCGGACATGTCATGATCTTATGATTTTCATGGATTCAGTTGTTGTGGCAGTATTGTTATGATTTCTACGCATTTACCTTGTTATTTGTTACATTCTAACATAACATGGTCATTTTGTAAATTCTAAACATATGTTTTCTTATGGTATTAATAGAAATATGCCTCGAACAAGAAGATCAACTGAGACTCTAGAACCAACCATGTCCCAAGCTGCTATCCAAAAACTAGTTGCAGACAGTGTTGTTGCAGCACTCGAGAGACAAGCAGCTAACGGAGAAAGCGAGGCAGCTATAACTCGCAAGTGCACCTACAAAGACTTCATGAACTGTAAGCCAACCTTTTTTAAAGGAACAAAAGAAGTAACTAATTTGGCTCGTTGGTTTGAGCGCACAGAGACAGTATTCATAAGAAGCGGTTGTTCTGACGACTGCAAGGTCACTTTTGCTATGAGGACTCTTTTGGATGATGCCCTATCTTGGTGGAATGTTTCTGCCCAAACTATGGGTGTTGAAGCAGCTTATCAACTCACCTGGGCTGACTTCAAGAAGAAAATGCTAAAGAATAATTGTCCCCGCACAGAGGTTAAAAAGTTAGAAGATGAGTTTCACCAATTGGTTGTGAAAGGAACTAATCTCAAGACTTACAATCGGAGGTTTTAAGAACTCGAGGTACTATGCCCAACTGTAGTACCTGATCTTGAGAAAACATTGGAGAAGTATACTGAAGGACTACCCCGAAGTATTGAAGGAAATGTCACCTCATCAGACCCACAGTCACTAGAAGAAGCAATTTCTATTGTTCAGAAGTTAATGGATCTGGAAGTCAAGCGTGGTTCCACCCAAGGAGGCAATGATCACAAGCGGAAGTTTGATGAAAAGAGAACCACCCATCATCACAACAACTACCCCAACAATAACACCTACTACAACAACAACAACAACGGAAACAACAACCACAGTTATCAACAGAATCGGAACAAGCATCACCAACAACAGAACCAAAGGCAGGAAGCTGCTAGAGCTTACGTAGCCACACCTGCTAGGGGTAGTGGTTATCATTGGAAGTTTGCCTCTATACAACCAATGCCAGATGCATCACAATGGGCCTTGTTTTATTAAGTGTGGAAGATGTCAGAAAACAGGCCACATGATTCTAGATTGCAAAGCCACTGGTGCCAATTTGCAACCAATAATCGTGATATGCCACGGCTATGGCGGAAAAGGGCACTACAGGAATCAGTGACCAAAGTAGAATGCTAACCAGAATAACACTGCCCGTGGAAGAGCTTATGTACTAGGAGATGAGAACACTTAGCATAACCCGGATGTAGTCACGGGTACATTTCCTCTCAATCAACATCTAGCTAAAGTATTATTTGATACCTGAGCTAATAAAAGCTTTATATCTGCCACTTTTTCTTCCTTACTTAAACTCACCCCAGCTGCCCTCGACAATACCTACGAAATTGAACTAGCTAACGAAAATAGTAGGCACTAATACTATAATCCGAGGTTGCACCCTAACTTTACTAAACCAACCATTCAACATTGACCTCATGCATATTGAACTCGGTAGCTTCGATGTTGTCATTGGTATTATTGGTTATCTAAATACCATGCAAAAATCATATGTGACGAGAAAGTGCTTCACATTCCTTTCGAGGGTGAAACTTTGATTATTCGAGGTGATCAAAGTAAGAAAATATTAAGCATTATATCTTGCATAAAAACCATGAAATATATTGACAGAGGATGTCACACTTTCCTAGATCAGGTGACGTAGAAAAAGGTAGACGAAAAATGACTAGAAGGTGTGCCTATGGTAAGGGAATTTCCAGAAGTTTTTCCCGAGGAATTTCTTGGTTTACCACCTATGCGTCAGGTAGAATTCCATATTGATTTGGTACCGGGAGCACCTCCAGTAGCACGAGCACCTTACCGCTTAGCCTCGTCTGAAATGCAAGAACTATCCAACCAAGTGCAAGAATGATTTGATAGAGGTTTCATTTGGCCAAGTTCTTCACCTTGGGGAGCTCCTGTTCTATTTGTCAAAAATAAGGACGGGTCTCTTAGGATGTGTATCGATTACCGGGAGTTAAACAAACTTACAATGAAGAATCGATATCCATTACCAAGGATAGACGATTTGTTCGACCAGCTGCAAGGGTCGAGTGTCTACTCAAAGATTGATTTGATTCGGGTTATCATCAACTGCGTGTCAGGTAAGAAGATATCCCTAAAACATCATTTAGAACAAGATATGGTCACTACGAATTTTAGGTGATGCCATTTGGATTGACCAATACACCAGCTGTGTTTATGGATCTCATGAACAGGGTGTGCAAACCTTATCTAGATAAATTCGTGATTATGTTCATTGATGATATTCTCATTTACTCTCGCAATGAAGAAGAGCATGGTGAGCATTTAAGAACTATTTTGGAACTGCTCAAGAAAGAGCAACTGTATGCAAAGTTCTCCAAGTGTGATTTTTGGATTCGCACTGTACAGTTTCTTAGGCACGTGATTGATCGTTATGGCATTCACGTAGATCCTTCCAAAAATGGAAGCAGTCAAGAATTGGCCGACACCTACGACACCCACGGAGGTACGTCAATTGTTAGGACTTGCTAGCTATTATCGGAGATTCATTGAAGGATTCTCAAAGATTTCTAAATCTTTGACTGAGTTAACTCAGAAGAACAAGAAGTACATCTGGGGAGAAGATCAGGAGGAAGAGTTTCAGCTATTAAAACAAAAGCTTCGCGAAGCTCCAATTCTAGAACTACCCGAAGGAAGTAGCGATTTCATTGTTTACTGTGACGCATCACACCAAGGTCTGGGTGCCGTATTAATGCAAAGGAAAAATGTTATCGCTTATGCTTCCCGATAGCTCAAGCCGCATAAGAAGAACTATACAACTCATGATCTAGAACTAGGATCAGCAGTATTTGCTCTTAAGATCTGGAGACATTACCTGCTGACACAAAATGTATGATGTTCACTGATCACAAGAGCCTCCAACACATTCTTGATCAGAAGGAGTTGAACATGAGGCAACGACGATGGTTAGAATTGCTAAGTGACTACGATTGTGAAATTCGTTATCATCCTAGAAAAGCAAATGTTGTAGCAGGTGCTTTGAGCAGGAAAGAACGGATTAAGCCTCTACGAGTCATATCTTTAGTCATGACCATTAATTTGAATCTGCCGTCTCAAATTCTCAAGGCACAGTATGAAGCAGTGAAAGAAGAGAACATTTAGGCTGAGAGTTTAAGAGGTATGGACAAGGTGTTTAAAAGTCATCCTAATGGAACTTGTTGCATAAAGAACAGAAGTTGGGTACCACTCTTTGGTGATTTGAGAAATGTGATTATGCATCAGTCACACAAGTCAAAATATTCCATTCACCCAGGTTCTGAAAAGATGTATCAGGATCTCAAGAAGCTTTACTGGTGGCCAAACATGAAAGCTGACATCGCTGAGTATGTCAGTAAATGTTTGACGTGTTCACGAGTAAAGGCAGAACATCAAAAGTCGTCTGTCTTGTTGATTCAACCAGAGATTCCTATATGGAAATGGGAAAGAATAACAATGGATTTCATCACCAAGATGCCTAAGACGTCAAGTGGGTATGACACAATTTGGGTCATCGTTGATCGTCTTATAAAATCACCACACTTTTTGCTAATCAAGGAGACTGATGAAATAGAAAGTCTCACACGATTATATCTGAAGGAGATAGTCACACGAAATGGAGTACCAATTTCCATTATTTCGGATTGTGATGCTCGTTTCACGTCTCGATTTTGGCAATCACTCGAGAAGGCATTGGGTACTCAGCTAGATATGAGTACTGCCTATCACCCTCAGACTATGGACAAAGCGAAAGAACCATCCAGACATTGGAAGATATGCTTAGGTGATGCGCGTATAACGCGTTCGGGGTCAAAGGAACGTCCTTTTCGTCGAGCAAGTTTTTCAGCACCCTAGGCAGTGAACCTAATCGTTATAGTGTAGTATTGGGTAAGCCTCGGGTATTGATATCGTTCTCTAGGGAATAGGAATGCTAGTGAGAGATGTACTAAGCTAAGGTTTGAGGTTGAGGAAGATTATTTTTTTTTATCTTTTTATATTTTTTAGAAAGCTAAGGGTAAAATCTCGAGGTTTGAATTTGGGGGTTCGGTACTTCTACCGATTAGTCTACTTATCTAATTATCTAATCTAAGGGGTAGTCTATGTCTATTGATGTGTGCTCGTATGATGATTAAAAATGTGTCTACCTAGATACTATTACTCCCTAGTTATCTTTTATTGGTGGTTAAATTGTCACGTCCTTATTCTTAACGCGTTGCGTTTTCTAAGGTCGTAGGGTATGCTTTTATCCCTAACTCTTTGAGAATACCTTAAGGTTATTTCCTACGAGATCTCTAGGATTCATAAACTAACACTAAGGTTATCTTTGGATATTTAGCCTACAATTACGCTAGGTGGTTATAAACTAAGGTTCACAAAGATTGCTCAAGCATTAAAAACACAACGATGGCCTAGTGCAATCCTAAGACAATTACAATTAAGATAAGAGACAACCAATCAATAATTAATAATTAGGTTTCATAGATCTAAGCAAACACACAAGAAATTTAGCTGGACATGTTAAACATGCAAGCATACACACATACAATTGAAGACATAATGAAATCAATGAAGTAAATAACTTATCTTGATGTAAAATAGGGTATGAGAACCCTAAGATACTGTCCAAACCGGACCAAAATCATTTTAGGTTTTTACTCCATAAGTCTACCTCCTAAAATTCTGAAAATTCGATTTCTATATATAATTTTACAACTGCGACGGCGTCACCTTATAGTTGGGACGCCAGTCGATCGCCGTCATTAGGGTTTCGTCTCTGGATCATCATTGGGACGACGTCACGTTGTGGTTGTGACGCCATCAGTCTTTAGCAGTGACGTCGTCTGAATATGGATCTAGGCCGTCTAAGAAGAAAAGTCTTTGTGACGCCCTTACTCTTTAAAGCCTGACGCCGTCAGGTATAAATTAGCAAAATCGCTACTGAGTCGTCACCAATTCAATTACACAAAGAGGGACGGCGTCGCCCTCTGTTTAGGACACCGTCAGGTGTAATTCCAGCAGCTTGAGTGTCTTGATCTTGACTTAGCTATTTTCTTCACATATTCACTCATTTTCGTCCAAAAATGCATCATTCCACCATTTTGCTTCCAAGAGACCTAAAAAGTGAAAAGGAACGAAATTAAGCAGTAACGGATATAAAAGTGGGCGATTAAGGGCTTAAATGACCCCTTAAAAGTGTACGTTTAAAATTCTTATCAAATATCTCTACACTTGGTATTTGCTTGTCCTCAAGCAAATGTGCTTTTGGCCAATCAATTTATAATTTATAGGGCATAAAGCATTGGTTTAATATAATTCACAACAAGTAAAAGCACCGCAATAGTCATAACAAGCATGGAAATTATATACTAGCACCTCACAAGTGGTGTTTGGATTCTCTCATCTCTCGGGAGTATATGAGATATAGCAAATGGAAATGGAAGATAAACACTCATTAACTGGACATAGTACATAGATTACCATAGGCTTGAGACTAGATCAAACGCCCGTCCATGCTTTGGCGTAAGCACCTAGGAACAACTATCTAAGAGGTCTTTTAAAGGGTTTTAACATTAGGCTTACGGTTAGGGAAACAAAGGGTTTGGTTGGATAGGCGATTTAGTGGTGGCAAGTAAAAAATATTTATGTTACAAGCATGAGAAGAATGGTGTTGCTAAGCCAAGACTTGACTCTCTAAACTCTAGATAACTTTAAAACAAACATTCATAAATATAAAGATAGATGCAAGATGGTAGCCCGTATGTTGTGTTTTTTTTTCATTTTTTTCGACACTTTTTTTTTCGTTTTTGATTTTTTTTGGCATACACTTTTACTCTACCATCCTCTACGATAACATCAAAATATAAGGGATTCATAGGAGCATCCATACACTTGAGTTTTTATTACTCTAACACTAATTTGACCAGAATTGAAAAGATTAAAACACTTGGAGTACCTTATTACGTAAATAAAGGGAATTTGAATTTAACGTTCTTTCCCGTCACTCCATAAAATTTAACTTTACCCATGAGTCCCAATCATCCCAAAACTGTATACAAAACATATGACTCGACTTAGCAACCATGCAAGTAACTAGATAATTGAACTAAGGGTTTAGTATGATAACAACAATGCACTAAAAGTGAGTGCATACAAGGTAGGCTAAGGCGATTTGGGTGTACATTTGGGGGTGGATTGTAAACAATGCTCTTCATTGATATTCCGGAAAACCGAAACATCACGAGAACCGCGAAAAAGATAGGCTCTGAGGGGTAAACTAGGGGTATCGTGTACTAAAGATGAGTACATCGCAAGGGTGTGGGGGAATTACTCAACCGATGTGGAAGAAGTAATTATAATACAGGAATCAAACAAGGATTATCCTAATGCCTCTTATCATTGAGTTATTCCTAACTACACAAGTGTATTCTCACTAGCGATCTCGTAATGCATCACAAAACAAGTTCCAGAATATATTATATTACCGGTACACTCTCGAAGCATTAAAGGTGAATGCTTTAATTCCTATAGATCTAGGGCGAACCTCACATTTTTGGGGTGGAATTTGAGTGGTAAAGGGTTTTTGTGCTAGTCATATAACTCCTATCCATGAGACGCTTTATTAAGACTAAAGACCCACCCGTACAAGTCATGAAAAATTTTAAATTTGGCGCTAAAATTGCCCTAACAAATATCTTTCATGGTTTATTACACAAATGAAATAGGACAAGACAAATGATCAAGTATAAGCATAATTTCAAAGTTCCCGTTTTATTCTCCTTCCCTACACTTAAACTGAACATTATCCCCAATGTTCTCCGAAAGTATCAAATTTATGATAACGGAAGGTAATTAAAAGAGAAAGAAACTAGTACTCCCCTGATTAGCTCGGTAGGATCCGTGTGAAGTAGTGGTTAAATTCTTTACAAGAAGAATGTATGCGTGATAAGCTCCATCCAATCTTATGTTTTTTCTTCTTGATAAATAAAACCTACACACTTTAAGAAAATAGACGAAACCTTCGCGTAAAATCAGCAGTAAAACTATATATGACTCTACTAAACTAGGATATAATGCTTGTGGAATGGATTTTTTCAGATTTTCTGGAAAATTAAGACCTGAGAATTTCCAAAAATTTATAAGTAGCACAAAAAACGAGAGAAAGTAATAAGCTGTTTCTCTCCTCCGGCGTCGTCAAGTTGTAATCTGACGCCCAGGTTATCTGACAGAAACTGCCCGTGCTGCGTTTTTCTGGAAAAATTCTGGAAAAATTACACCTTTAAAATCTGGAAAAATTCTTGCAAAACATCCATTATGACTCGATACAAGCATTTGACTCTAACAAACACACATATACATCTTTTTCAATAATCGTAGTTCTCATGTTCACGTTCTTTTAAAACGTGTGTAATCTTCCCTACACTTATCCTTTTTGTAAAATACCTTTATATGTAATTAAGACGAGGTTAAAGACAAAATAAAGTATTTTCACAAATTTAAAAATGAGAACAAACAATAACGAAAAGATACATGACACACAAACAAGCAAACAATTAATCATGGGTTGCCTCCCACTAAGCGCTTTTCTTTATTTATGAGTCTTGTAGCTAGACTCGAAGTCGTGCTCCTACGTAGTCTCGTTTTTCATCCTCAATGAAAACTCTATCATATTGACAAAGTTCTCATCAACTCTATACCTAGGTCCGAGGGTCAAACAATCCTTATAGTAAAGTCTCCTTTTCTCCCACATGAAGTTCAAACCTTTTTCAACATCGTCTTCGCTCTTTTCCTCAAAAGCTCTAATGTTATCTCGCTCATAAAGGGATAAAGGGCCATACCCATTCATCTTTCAAGGCATCCTATAAGTGATCTCATCGTCCCCTTCCATAAACCTAACCGTTCCTTCGGATTTGTTATAGCTCATTCTAGACTTTTCAACAAACGGTTTTCCTAGCACAACTTGGGACAAGCTATAGTCAATGACACATACTATGTCTTCTAGGACCATAAAATCAACTAAGTAGGTGAAGTTTCCTATAAAGACGTGTACATCCTTGACTCTTCCCACAAACCCCACCCGGATACTTAGGGTCTCTCTTAATCTTAAGTTGCTCATTCATAATGTCATTGTAAACAGCTGATGACATCACATTAATGGGAGATTCCGTATCTATGTAGGCGTGCTCGACATTCCTATATCCAATCAAAAAAGGGATTTTGATGTTCCAAGGATTTCCTCTCCTAATCTTTGGGCATATCCGAATGATGGGTGATCGAGGATTGTCGATTATGTATTGGTGGTAAGCAACTTCTTCCTTAGTGGGGTAAAGATTGAAGTAAGCACTATTCTACTTATTCACACTTTCATTCACTAAACCATTACCCGAACTACTGCTAATCATGGAGCCAACAACTGAGGCGCTAACCGCTTTTTCAACAGCATCCCTAATTGTACTGTCAAATACCCTTTGTAAATCTTGAAAATCGTTGTTTCTACTAACATATCGGTTGCGGCGATTGTGTTGGTCAATGGGTTGGGGTTTGAGTGGAAGTGGTTTATTTGGGGGTGGGTTGTTTTTTACCTTCCATGATGAAAAGTGATGGGCTTACTAACAAAGTCACGAAGAAGGGGGATAGACTACGAGGAAGCTAAAAATGAGAAAAAAGCTTACTTGATAGGAATCAAGCAAGGAGACCTAATCAAGATAGAAATCAAACTAGCTATTCTATTCCCCGGTAGAGCGCCAAAAACTTGATGCACGTATAACGCGTTCGGGGTCAAAGGAACTTCCTTTTCGTCGAGCAAGTTTTTCAACACCATAGGCAGTGAACCTAATCGTTGTAGTGTAGTATTGGGTAAGCCTCGGGTATTGATATCGTTCTCTAGGGGAATAGAAATGCTAGTGAGAGATGTACTACGCTAAGGTTTGGGGTTGAGGAAGATTATTTTTGTATCTTTTTATATTTTTTAGAAAGCTAAGGGTAAAATCTCGGGGTTTGGATTTGAGGGTTCGGTACTTCTACCGATTACTCTACTTATCTAATTATCTAATCTAAGGGGTAGTCTATGTCTATTGATGTGTGCTCGTATGATGATTAAAAATGTGTCTACCTAGATACTATTACTCCCTAGTTATCTTTTATTGGTGGTTGAATTGTCACGTCCTTATTCTTAACGCGTTGTGTTTTCTATGGTCGTAGGGTATGCTTTTATCCCTAACTCTTTGAGAATACCTTAAGGTTATTTCCTACGAGATCTCTAGGATTAATAAACTAACACTAAGGTTATCTTTGGATATTTAGCCTACAATTACACTAGGTGGTTATAAACTAAGTTTCACAAAGATTGCTCAAGCATTAAAAACACAACGATGGCCTAGTGCAATCCTAAGCCAATTACAATTAAGATAAGAGACAACCAATCAATAATTAATAATTAGGTTTCATAGATCTAAGCAAACACACAAGAAATTTAGCCGGACATGTTAAACATGCAAGCATACACACATACAATTGAAGACATAATGAAATCAATGAAGTAAATAACTTATCTTGATGTAAAATAGGGTATGAGAACCCTAAGATACTGTCCAAACCGGACCAAAATCGTTTTAGGTTTTTACTCCACAAGTCTACCTCCTAAAATTCTGAAAATTCGATTTCTATATATAATTTTACAACTGCGACAGCGTCACCTTATAGTTGGGGCGCCATCGATCGCGTCATTAGGGTTTCGTCTTGGCCAAGTCATCATTGGGACGGCGTCCAGCGTTGTGGTTGTGACACCTGCAGTATTCAGTGGACGTGCTCGCTCGATCGGATCTAGGCCGTCCGAAAGAAAAGTCTTCGTGACGCCCTTACTCTTCAAAGCTTAACGCCGTCAGGTATAAATTAGCAAAATCGCTACTGAGTCGTCACAAATTCAATTACACATATTCACTCCTTTTCGTCCAAAAATGCATCATTCCAACATTTTGCTCACAAGAGACCTAAAAAGTGAAAAGAAATGAAATTAAGCAGTAACGGATATAAAAGTGGGCCATTAAGGGCGTAAATGACCCCTTAAAAGTGTACGTTTTAAATCCTTATCATTAGGGCATGTGTAATAGACTTTGGAAAATGATGGGATAGACATTTTCCTTTGGCAGAATTCTCATACAACAATAGTTACCATGCCAGCATCAAGGCCGCACCATTCGAAGCACTTTATGGACGAAAGTGCTGATCACCCGTCTGCTGGGCTGAGGTTGGAGAAGCCCAACTTACCGGACCCGAGATCATTCGAGAAACCACTGATAAAATAGTGCCAATCCGGCAACAGTTACAAGCTACCCGAGATAGACAAAAGAGCTATGCAGATATAAGGCGGAAATCTATGGAATTTGAAGTTGGGGACAAAGTTATGTTGAAAGTATCACCGTGGAAAGGTGTTGTTAGATTTGGAAAGAGGGGAAAGCTGAATCCCATATACATAGGCCCCATCAAGATTCTTGAGAAAGTCGGCCCGGTGGCTTACAAACTTGAGCTTCCTGTAGAGCTCAGTACCATACACCCTACCTTTCACGTATCTAATCTGAAGAAGTGTTTGTCGGATGAAACACTTGTTATTCCAATGAAAGAGCTCCGTCTTGATGACGAACTTCACTTTGTAGAATAACCCATGGAAATCATGGAAAGAGACGTCAAGCAATTAAAACGAAGTCGTATTCCCATCGTTAAGGTTAGATGGAATTATAAGAGAGGTCCAGAATTTAGCTGGGAACGGGAAGATCGATTCCGTAAGAAGTATCCATACCTTTTTCCCAACACCTCAACCAACATACACTCGAGACGAGATTCCATTTAATGGGGAAGACTGTAACAACTGTTAAATTTCACCTTGCTTTAAATAAGAATAATTATCCATTTTCTACGTATAATTTTTTTTTACGTTATCAGTTTATTTGATCACAACTACCCATTCATGTAACGTAACTCATATTCTCAATAAACGTGATCACACGCGCACCGTCACCAACGACCTTATGTTTATTTCACATTTACATCTCTATATGTCAAGTAACAAAAGTTTTCAACTTTTATTTGCCACTTTACGTTAACTCATTAACGTACGATTACTAAACGTTCAAACTAAACGTTTACTATCTATTTGAGTTTTTGCGAAACCATAAGTTATGATAACTATGATTTTGATTAACTAAATCATAAAATCTAAAGTACAGCACTCCAAAGCTATTGTACAAGCTTCTAAAGCACAAAAACCTAACTTTACGATATTCCCGGTACAAGTCCTAAACTTACAAAACTACGATTTTATGTAATAAAATCACAAACCCTAATTAGTATGTACATGATTTCTATAAAATATAAGTGTACAAGTCTTTCAAGCATATGTACAAGTCTTTAATGCATGAAAGCTAATTCTTAATATAAAACCTATTATAAACCTTAGTGTACTCACTTTAAAATACACAATACAAGTCCATATTGCACAAGTTTGAAATAAGATTTTTCATATATTTTATAAACCTAATTACAACACCCTAATGCCTAGAGTACAAGTACATAACGCATGAAATTACAAAAACTATATTTTTTACTACCTTAAACTTAACTAAACTTATCTAAACTTTACAAAACCTAACCTAAGACCCTAACTAAGTTTTCTACACATCTAAACCCTAGGTATAACCACAACTAACCAGAGGTACAATACCCTAAAGCCAAATTCAAACCCTAATTCAATTCTAGTTCAAATCAAACCAAACCCTAACCAAATGAACCTTAACCAATTTCTAAGCCACTAATCCTTGATGAGGATCATATTGAGCCACATAACTTGTTACCTCATCATGTTCCCCTATACTTTCAAATAATGGTCAAAAATTGTAGGCTAGTAGTAAAAGTTCATGGTAAATTTTGGTTACATATCTCACCTTACCTTCAAGCTACATAAACTTTTACTTACCTTGGTGATAGCACATCATCATGTCCCCTAATCCCTTTACATGATGACATGAACACTCTTGAAACACTAGTTTTCCTCCCTTATATAAATCGACCACTACCCCTCATTTTCACTTACAACTCATTCAAGCATACCACACTCAAATACACTCTCACATTCTGATCCTAAGATCCATAAGGAAGTAAAAGAAGCTCACATTAAGGGTATAGGAGCCTTCGAAGAAGTTAGTATCACTTTGAAGTCCACAAGTCTCATTTTGCCATAAACGAGTACATCTTTATTTTGTAAGTCCCTCACTCTTTTAAATCTCTTTTCTATACTTACTTAACATTCATGCATGATAATAATCAAGTCCTAAGTGGGAAACAAAGTCAAAAACCAAGTTTCATATCTTTTCTGCTTTTAGCGAGCCAAACCAAACACCTCTTTAAAATTTCAAACTTTTTAAACTTAAAGGTAGTTAATGGCTCCTTTAAATAAGCTAAATAATCAGATGATAGGTTATATGTATAGGCCATAAGTCATTACAATGTTAAAACAGGTTTCTTTCTTTTATGGTCTTGACGCTAAAACCCACCCGAGCACCCTACTTTTGAGACAATTTTCAGCTATAATCCTTGACCCATAAGCTCATCCAATTAGCCCTTTTAACAAGCTTCTAGGATACTTCATAACAGCCCAATAATCTAGCTAAAAACCTTTGATGCCTCGTTTTTATTCATGCTCCATTTCTTGTCGCGAGTCACTAAACCCAAACGCACCTATGTATATATTTTGTTATTTTTGGAAATATAAGTGATAAGCTATGAAAAAACACTCTTAACAAGTTAACAAAGGTGTTGCAAGGTTTTTAAAACAAACCCATACGTTTTAGGAGTCAAAAACACGTTTTTCTTTTTCTTTTTTATATGTCGCGACAGCCCCAAGTGGCCAAGTTCAAGGATTTGTTTCTACTTACTCACAACACTATAAAATAAAAGGGTTATGCCATCTTGGAGAGGTCATATCCAAGTTTCCAAAATGACAAGAACGTTCTTAAAATCTTTCCATGCCTCGCTTTTATTAAACCTTGAACATGGTGCCTCGCGAAGATTTTCAAACGCACCCCTTTTGTGCACTTTTCAAAATTAAGCTAGAAATATAAGCTAATAAGCTGTTAAAAGCTTGTTTTCAAAACTATTATTAACTTATAATGACAAGTCGTAGAAAGCCTCGCCTTTTTCTAAACCTAAAACGCAATAAAAACGAAATAAGGACTATTTTTCCATTCAACCTAAAGCGTCAAGGGCTTAAATTGCCAAAACTCTAATACTTTTTATAAAAAGATTAAAATTGTAATCAACTTGAGACATAGGGGTATAAAGTGTCACTTTTTAAACTAAAGGGTACAAATTGTCATTTTATAAAAGTTAAGGGTATAAACCGTCAATACTTGAAATTATAAGGGTATAATGTGTAACATTTTGTATAATATTTCAAAAATATATTTTTAATACTTAATAACTCAGGATTTGATAAAACTTATATACAAAATGGCCTATTTTCACTAACGATCAATCAAACAATAAAAATAAAACATGATAAATATTATCATTCACTAACTTTTGAAGAGACTTCATGTTAACTCATTCAACACTTAATCGTCCATAAAATGCTTGTGATTTATATCACATATATTTGAATACGAATACTGAAACTTGACATACCAACTCAGGTCGCGTGTCAGAGCCGTTTATTCTCACAAACTGATTTATTTTTAGAATAGACTGCTGTATCATCAAGGTGAGTTCATAGTCCCACTTTTATACATTTTACAAAACTCATGAGGAGATACATGCTACAAACCTGAACACAAGTATTTTATGTATGCTATCCTGATTGCTATTGCCTAAATTCCTGTTATTTCCAAAAGTCCCTCATATCATGAACCATTAATCACTTGCGAGTGAACGCGAATATCGTAGATAGATCTATTGGCAGTTGATGCCCCATTTGTGTTAGCCAGTTAGGTAACCAAATGAACTTTATTTGAGAACAAATAGGAGAATGGCAAGCTCCTACCCGAGGGCACGGTTGCTCACATCATCATTATGATGTCTGTAATCTACGTCATTATGACGTCTACGTTGTTAAGATTTGCGTGTCATGAGACTTAGGGCAATATGTTGTACTGCGATATTGCTGTTTTACTACTTTTCAACTTGTGTTCAACTGATTATTATACTAACACTATGGATTCACTCAACTTTTGTGTTGACTTTTTAGCATGTCTTATCTCAGGTAACTAATGCACGACTTGGCATGGAGTGGCTATGGACTTTCTTATAAATGGAGTCCATTTTGTTGTCGTTCATAAAACAACTATGTATTTCAATAACTTTCTTTGGGAACTCTTTTTATGTAAACTTTGATTTAAATAAATGAATGATAACTATTTTATTTAAAACGTCTCTTTTCTAGTCGTTTTCTATTATTACGATTGTGAACCATGAAGTAATAACCTAAACTTATTCCACTGCGTATAACCAAATTTGGGGGTGTTACAAATTCATTGTTTTGAAAGTTGATTTTAAGGGTTAATTGAGAATTTACTCCCTCTGTCCTAATGATAATTGTTCCAGGAAAAAAATCACATAGTTTAAGAAAAACATAATTAATACTACTTGCTCTCTCTTAAAATTTTCAAAATAACAGTTTTACCCTCAACTAATTAATTAACGTCTTTTCAAATTTTGTAATATTAAATTCAACCAATATTTAGCTTATACTCTCTCCATTCCATAAAGTTTTTGTTTTGACTGAGTTAAATATAAGTATAGGGCCAAAAACTTAATGGCTAGCTAGCAGAGATCGGCACTAGGTTAAGGCTATGAATAGTGAAATAGAGGCCTTATATAGAAATAATACTTGGGAGCTTTACTAAGTTGCCTAATGACTGAAATCCCATAAGATGTAGGCGGGTTACATCCTATGGGGTTTTAGTCATTAAGATGTTTGATTAATGAGGAGACTTTTCTCCTGTGGTTAAATTGTTTGTTGTGCAGAACAATGGCCTTTATTTCATCTTGACATTAACAATGCTTTTATATATGGTGATCTTTATGAAAATGTTAATTAAGTTTTTGCTGTAACCACCCGTACTTTTCAAGTCAATATTTAGTTAAATACTTTTACTTATTATTTTAATTTTAAGTAAACTTACTTTTATTTGTAAATAAGTAAGTTCAATTGAGTACGCTTAACTCGTAACCGACACTAGACTATGATCAGTCTACGTGTTTTAATCATTTTATTTTTTTAGTCAAATTTTATATGAACTATTATTATTTTATCATTTTTAAGTAAACCTTGTACGTTTTACAGTTTACGCGTATTGAACCTACGTTCTAGGTTTTAACAATATTTACGCACTATGTTAAACTTATCACTCATCTAATATATTAATATTGAGTATATTGATAATTTGTAACATTTTTATAAGTTTGGTATTTTTACGTTACCCGGTTTTAACTTTCGTGACTTAAAAACATAACGTTAGCAATTATCGGGATCAAACTACACATTATAACACCTTACTAAACTAACTAAATTTTATCTATCTTAGTCATTTTTACCATGATTAGTCATTAGTTAATATCTACTCAAATATCTAGATATTTAATAAACTAACTAAGTACATGTTTTAAATATCAAGATATTTATTACATTTTATCTTTACACTTACAACATATTAGCAAAACTCTCTCAAATTTCTTCCTCTTTTTGCATGTAATCAAAACCCTCCATAATCCATCCTAATTATTTATTCTTTCTTGTTTCATGTGTTATAGTTGAATATTAGTGATCTATACTTGATTAGCTAGCTTATTTTTTCACATAACATCATCATAACAACATCATAACATCATCAAATCCATGGATTTTTTTTGAAGCTTTAACAAGGATTTTTATAACCTAGATTAAGGAAGATAAAGGGTTTTTAAGAAATATTTATTAATTTGGAAGCTTGGTTTAAAGGTTTGAAGCAAGGGTTGAATATTAGAAGGATTCAGGATTAGTTGTTCTTGGTTATTCTTGTAACTTTCATCCTAATCATTGTAAGATTCATGTTATTTCCATCTTATTATTCAATATGGTTGTAATAAGTTAAGTATTTTTATGTATTTCCATGATATATATAATATTTTTGTATGTTCTTGAGGTTGTACACATGATCTAAACTATAAAAACAAGCTAAACAAACTCTAAGTATATGTTATAAAAACTTAATTTCTAAACAGTCCCATGGAACGAATTGGCTACCCAACTCAGTGAACTTTGAGCTTTATGGAATAAGATAGGATTAAAGAGATATGTCTTGTGACCGTTTTTCCGTGAGGCCCATATCATAACTCATCCTGATGAGTAAATTAGAGACAAAATGGTAAAACATGTCGAAAACTGCACATCAGACTTCATTTGGAAAAATCTTATAGTTCTTGTCATTTCTAGAATCGACCCAGTTTTATAAATACAGCTAAGACATAAACTTAAATCTAACCAAAAACATCGCGCCCAAAGGGTTTGTAGAACTTAATTTAACGATGTTTCCATCGGACAGCAGCGGGCTGTCAACAACAGCATCAATTTATAAGCATCAATTTGTAAGTTTAAATTTGTAATATTGACTTATGTTCTGAGTTAATAATGACTCTAGAACACTTAAAATTAATAAATACATTTAGATACTTTTACATATATATAAAAACCAATACATAATGATTTACGGTTTAGGAATTACGTGGACATTAAAACGAGATAAATAGATTTATATAAAAACTTGACGTTAACGATTAGTAGTGGTTTAAAACACTTGACCGTTTTTATATAAAAACCGAAGTGGTAGAACCCACTATTAGAAATACGACTCACTTACCTTTCTATAAGATTAAATAAGACTTAGGAATAATGATTTCCGAAATAGGTGAATTAATAGAAACGACATAAGACCAGAACCATAAACGACTAATAAATAGGGCTTGTTATTATTTTCAAGACTTAATAAAAACTAAACTTTTACATTTTTGTAAACTTACAAAAAATTTTACAATGTCAAAAGTATATAAATACTTTTAAAAGATATTTCGATATTTTCACTATTATATATATATATATCTATATATATATATATATATATATATATATATATATATATATATATAAACCTAAGATGCAATTTTTATATATTTTTAGGTCGTCATTACATTCGCCACTTCTTGATACACTCCATATCATTGTGACCTATCGCTTATCATACCTGTGAATTTGTAGCCCAACTTTTACTCGCTTAATTGTTTTGTAAACTTCTTGGGGGAGATACATGCTCGTTTTACTTACATATTTTACTCATTTAACTGAAATATTTTACTCGGTTGATGAAACACTCTACTTGTTTATTGAAACATATTACTAGCTTTACTTAAACACACAGTTTGTTTTTACATACGGACACAAGTGCAAAAAACATTTCCAGATTGCCTAAGTTAGCAATCGTTAAATTACTACCGACCGAATAGGTGAAATCAATTACTATCGACCGAATAGGTGAAATCATTTACTATCGACTGTACTGGTGAAATCGATTACTACCGACTGTACTTGTGAAATCAATTACTACCTACCAAATAGGTGAAATCAATTACTACCGATTGTACTGGTGAAATCAATCAAATGACCGAATATACTGGTCAAATCAATTACAACCGAATATATCGGTGAATCAAACACTAAAGTCTTGTGGTCCAAACTTAACATTTACATTTATTATGAAATTATATGTTGACCTAAGATGTTATAAGTTTTATATGGGTGGGATTTGTAACAAGATTAGGTTGACATATACTTGTCATGAGGATTAGGTTTACATATGCTTGTTACGAAGATTTTTACATAAAAGGTTTTTATCTTATTTACAATAAACCTATGAACTCACCAACCTTTCTGTTAAAACTTTTAGCATGTTTATCTGAGGTTCGAAAGGAATTAGCTGGCATGTGAAGGCGTACAGATATTTTGAAGACAATGCATTATTATCATTCGATAAATTTATAAACTTTTTATATTGTACTATTATTGTACTTCAAAACTTGTTGGGACTTTTTGGTAAACTCTGATGTTTTATATTAATCGAATGATAATCTTTTCAAAACATCTCATTTAGAGTTCGTTTTTTGTAACTTGTACTTTGTGATATGAAGTAACACCCCACTGACCCTATCTTCCGCTGTGATAGTTTAGGGGTGTTACAGATTGGTATCAGAGCTTCAGTTATAGAGAATCAGATTGCATTTAAAACTAGACTATAACTACATCTTACATTTTAACCCGTAACACTCATTGTTGTCTTTCACATTTCGTGTGCCATGCTTACCTTGTATCCCATCACTGTTTTATCTATATACAAACTGTTTATATAAACGTTGATTAAACATAACTGCGTATGTCCATTCCAGGGCATTACGACACAACCATATTTCCCTTATCATGTACCTACTCATAATTTTGTGATCTACGAAACTTTCTCAAGACATTGTAACTGATTACAATGGTCTCTCCTATTTCTCAAACATTTTAAGTTATAAAATGGTCTCTAAAACTATTTCATCACCTTATATAATATCATTTCATATAATAACGAAACCTGTTACAGTTTATAAATTTCTCTAGGTTGTTTTACTCCTCGTGCATTTATAATTTTTTTAAGCATTTCTGCTTATTGTTATACATACGTATTCATCCTAATGTTTCCTTAAAACTTCCTCGGGGACATAGTGTCTTATTTTATTTTTATCGACATTGTAAATTATTACAATGATCTCTAAACTATTCATGACCTCACATAACATCGTCTTACACGAAAGCCATCACGATTTTGTTTACATGGAATTATAAGTCTTGTATGGGCAAGGCTTGTAATATGAGGATTGATATGATAATTGTGTTGGGTCAGTGAATTCCCAAACTCCCTTAAACTAGGATTTGAAGATAAAATAACCGAAGTGTTTAATAACCTTAAACATACACAAGTCACTGACTGAACAGTTGTGCAGTGAGTCTTCTTTAGAAGCCATGATCTTGAGCCAAGAAGAAAGGTTCTCCATTCAGTGCGGGACTCAAAGGAATGATACATGAGCCAAAGAAAAAGATGATTGGTTCAGTGAGTGATGAGAATAACTCACTGAACCCCAAGTCTCCTTAACAACTTTGAAGACTGAAGACATAAAGACTGAAGAGACTGAAGGCTAAAATACTAAAGTAAAGGCGGGACAAGGAGGGATAAGTTTGAAGCGACTAAGGGGGAGGCCTTATCAAGTAAAGGTCAAACTTTCCCTGAAAGGCTAAAGACCAAGAGCAGTGTCATAACTGCTACTCAAAAAGAATCATTGTCCCATTCTTAAAGTAGGCATTGTAACAGAAACAAAATACACAAGTATTTTGTCCAAACTAGCTTTAGATCATCTTTGTCTTTTTCGATAACGGTTGTAAACCATTGTGTATAAATAGGATCATAAGTAGGAGTAGAAAGGTTGACAAGTTTGTGCACTTAATGCGTTGACATTCACAAACACCTTTCTCTCCTCCAAATACAACTAAGTCCCTGAGAATATCTCAGTTGGTTAGCATAGTTGTACTTAATCTTAGCTTAAGTTTAGAGAAGAGAATTACCATACTTGTCATTCAATCCCAAGTGTTATTCCGCAGACACTTGGGTATAATTCTTTATTAATTGCAAATAGAATTAAACGTTGAAAAAATATATCTTTTACTTTACGTTTATAATTTAACAAAGAATTTCTAATAACATTGCTAAGTCATGGAGCTTGGAAAGATTAACTTTATAGTTAATTCTAACCAAGTTAACGGGAACAACAAGTGGTATCAGAGCCTCGTGCATTTATAATTTACGTAACGTGTTTTTACATTTTGTGATTATCAAAACATACGGAGGTCTAAAAATATAAATAACGTTTTTGACATTATTTGTATTAACACCAGTCATATTGATTTCCTTTAACTAGGGAATTTTATCGCCGCTTTTTGATCGATCGAGATTCTTTCTAAGCATGGTTTACTACAGTTCCTGTAGTAGAAAATGGGATTAGTCATTCACATGCCTTCCTATTTCTTTTTGTTTTGATTACTTGACATTAATTTTACCTTGCATCTAATTCGGAGCACCTACTTCATAATTATTTACCTTAAACAATTGGCAATCCTTCCTTTTCTCGAAGAAAAAGCATTAATACCATTTCCCTACATCAAGTATGGACCTCTCGGATGAGAATTCGATGAGTGGGATGGTTGCCGACTGGATTTACTTTTTGACGTTGTGAAGCAGCTGCCTGAAACAGTGGTTATACATGATGTTAACGAAACTTCCTTCGTCCATGTAGATTTTTCTTACCGTATGTGAGGTGATTACCGCCGTTATAACCACTGGATTCTTAGAGGGTACGAAGTCTTTTCGCGAAAATTCATCCCCTGGCGACGGAGCCCGGTCTTCAAGGACTTCGTTGTTTCATTTTTTTGCCAGGGATCCATGTTTGGATCATGTGGACATCTAGAGTTTTTGGTGCATAATTGTTCGTTATTTGTTTTTGGTGAATTTTTGACATGGTCGTAAAACAAGATTTATGGTTGCGAATCGAATTTCTGTGGTTATTAAACGAGGTTTTTGTAACACCCCCAAAATTTCATAGCGGAAGCGTTCGGGTCATGGGGTGCTACTAAATCAATATACACAACACAAGGTAATAAAGAATGGAAATTTTATTCCATTTTCAAAATATAGATTAATTTAAGAAATTAGTTTTAAATCGTTGTTTCAAAGTGCGGAAGTAAAGCCCATAAAAATATATGTTGTCCCATTAAAATTTGTATTAAAATGTTTGAAACACTTCGGATGCCAGCTTCAACGAATGCCTTTGCCATTGCCCACTTTCAAGTAATAAACCTGAGAAAACATTTAAAAATGTCAACACAGGTTGTATGTAGTTATAGGTTTAAGTTTCGAAAATCAAGTTTTCAAAGGACCACAGCTTGCACATATAGCATCTCCGTGAATGACACTATATGCAAAAAGTCTATTACGCTAATACCAAGTTCATGCGACCGAACTATTTGTGACAGGTGCATGCATCTAGAAGCATGATAAATAAAAGCCCAAAGAAGTGTATTTCCAAGACACTCAATCAATAATGATATGATATACCCCAATAGATCTATTCATAACAATCGCGCTTCCCCAAAGGGAACTGACGATAGCATAGTGGGATTCAAGGTTGTTTCACGTAATGTGTTTCGGCCTGTGTCCTAAAAGAGTTTTGCATGTTTCTCACCCCATAGTTTTATATAAAGCAAGTAATAAAGAGGGGCGATAAACTCACCTTAGCAGTTGGGTGAATAAGCACAAAGATATCGAAGTGTGATAAAGCAATGGCTCCTACCCGAACCTAAGAACGAGATGACAAGTCTTTAATAATGACAAACGTTGGTTCGCTAATTTAATGATAGAGCATTGAATATACAATTCAATAGAAATGATATTACGTAGGTTTATAAATATGACGATGTTAATGAGAGTTTTGTTTACTTTTAAGTTGTGTCTGTGATCGAGTAGTGTTTTCATATATTTATATACTTATAAATATATATAATTTTAATTAGTTGTCGATTTAGTAATTTTCATATATGAACACTACGTTGTCAAAATACTCGCTTTTTGCAAAGTCGTTATAAGTTTATAAGTTTTCTAAACATTTTCCAAATTTACACTTTTCACCTCGAAGTTATAAGTAATGAAGTTTAGTCCCTAAACTTTTTAGAAAATGACACTTTGTACCCATAATTATCTCATGCTTAAAGTTTCCAGATTTGTCACTTTTAGTCCCTCATAAAAACTGTTTTTAAAAGTATCTTTAAAAGTTGGATTTTTACATTTTTAGAACCATTTTCACCTTAGTTAAGTAGTTTGAAGTTGAGGGGTGAAATCTGTCAATAGGTGATAGTTGCAAAACAAAAAGGAATGAAAAAGGTGTAACAGGAGGGATTCGAACCATGGACCTCTCGCTTAAAGCCCATACGTGATAACCAACTGAGCTAGGCTTGTTTCATGTTTTATTTCCTACGCGACATGGTATATAAGGTGAAGTTCCTGTTATCATTTTATTTTGTAAACATGCAACTGTTTTATGTCGTGGTATGTGCATGTTTATTTAAGTTGTTATTTCTACTTCTTCTTCAGGGAGTTAAAGTTATGGCATAGCTCGACATTCATTTTAGTTCTAACGTATCATGGTTTCAAGCGAGCTAAAACAAGTTTTACTTAAACAAAACGTGACTCCTCATCAACCGAACATGGCACATGAGTTTTATTTCAAGTTATGTTGCTAAGTTACCTAGTTAAGAATTTTTAACGGAGTTTCGATATGTATATCATTTTAACGAAACACTAAATGAAGTGAGCTAAGTATCGTTTATGTTCTACAACTAACATTACGAAATGAATAGGTTGAATTACTTACTAGGATGTGAGGGGTGTGAGACTCGAACGAGAAGAGAGACGCCAAGAAAACTAAACCGAATGCAATCCAAGTCTTTACCACAAATAACCAAACAAATTCCCTAGTTTGCTAACAACCCAGTGTTTCTCCTCCTTTCTTCTATTAGGAACCAAGGAAAGAAATATGTGAAGTGTTGGTGTTTGAGGTGTGATGAAAGTGCTTAAGGGTGGTGGCTTATATAGCCAAGACAAGTATGGCCTTTAACATTTTTAATCTCCTAGCTCTCTCCTATTCCTAGTTTTATTAGCCACATGCACATTGAACTTGGCCATGGTTTTGAAATGTTTCTAGGCGTGCAAAATGGTTGTACCACTTAGAGGCATGCTCTTGGTTAGTCACTTCATGAAAAACACAAGATCCTTTGGTTATAGAAGTCAGAAGTGGTCAAGGGACATTAGGGTATTAGTATATTCTTCTAGGTAGGTGTTTAGGGTGGCTTAGAAGTTGGTACCTTGTCCCCCCTTTGTGGTGTCTTTACACATGAAGCAAGATCAAGAAAAGGAAAAAAAAAGTTGTGCTTTGTTTTGTGTTTACTGTCGTGGGGTTACAAGTAAAAAGGAAGAAAAACAATTTATGCATTTGACCATGGTTTTGTTGGGTCTAGGCTTATTACTATTTGTATACACATGTGACATAAGACAAACTGTCTAGTATTTTAGGACAAAAGGTGTTTGTTCGAGCTTCTGTACCGAGACAAAGCAAAAAAATAAGAATGGGGTTGGGCTGGAACGGCTAGACGAGGCCCAAGAGAAATGGGTGGAGTGGATTGTGCTTGGGCTTAGGACCCGGTAAAAAAAATATAAAAAGATTAATTATATATTTATTTTATAAAGTTTTTATTATCGAGGGCCGAGGTGAAAAAAGTTCGTGACTTGTTGTGATTATAGTTCGAAACGAAAGAAAAAATAGCCACGAAAAAATCGGATGGAAATTCACAGTTCTTACAAAGACCTACCCTTAAAAGAAACCACGTCCTCATGGTTTAAGATGCGGGAATCATCGAGGTCGATACGGTGACGAGATGTGAGTATATACTCTTAAAATGTGACGTTTTAAAGAGGCTAGTCGTTCAAGAAAGATTTGGTGACGTGAGGGGATAAGTGAACAAATGATGAAGGATTCGTTAAACGGAATACAACGCGGTTTCATAAAAGAGTACGATAGTTGAGAGTTCAAAATGAAGAACATAGTCGTGTATGAGTTACGAAGGATAGAGCATAAGAGTGCCATAAGAGATAGGATGTGAGGTGGTTCAAATACGCAGAAAGTTGTATGTTACATAAGGAAATAACATAGAAACAAGGATGAGTTGTATGCTACATAAAGAAATAACGTCGAGGTTGACATGTGTGACGAAGTTAACGTTACGTAGAGGTCGATACAGTGACGAGTTGTACGTTACATACAGAAATAACGTAAAAGCATTGATGAATAATAACGCTACATAAAGAAATAACGTAGAGGCAGTTAAGGAAGCATATCATAGTGCGATATTGTAATAGTGGGCATATACTTAACATAGAGGTAACAAGTCTAAGCATTCGTAGTCTACTTACACTATCCTTAAATTAATTATTCCAACTTCATTCAGTGTTACATCAACATATTCTCATTTAAACTACACCTGACCATAACACAAGAACAAAATTTTAAAGTTTAAATGAGAATGAAGCTATTAACATTTAAACTTCGCAACCCAATCAAACAAGAATGTCTTTAAAGTTTAAATGTGATTTAATTAAGAAACTTAATGATTTTGAGAAATAATTAATTTAATTCAAATGAGAGCTTATACTAACCTAAAATACAAGAGTAACATAGCACGACTACATCGTAGCAAAGAGGCAAGGCATGGCGTACATCGGCAACTGTGGCGGTGTTGAAGTGTTTTTAGGAAAATTTGGTTATAGTTTAGGTTTTGAAAAGTACCTAATCTCTATAACCTAGGCTCATGACTAACCACTGAATAACACCCCAAAATTTCAGCGAAGCCGCTCGGTCATGGGGTTACTAAATCAATATACACAACACAAGGTAATAAAGAATGGAAATTTAATTCCATTTTCAAAATATAGATTAATTTAAGAAATTAGTTTTACATCATTGTTTCAAAGTGCGAAAGTAAAGCCCATAAAATATATGTTGTCCCATTAAAATTTGTATTAGAATGTTTGGAAACACTTCGATGCCAGCTTCAACGAATGCCTTGCCATTGCCCACGCCAAGTAATAAACCTGAGAAAAACATGCTAAAAATGTCAACACAAAGGTTGTAGTTCATAGGTTTAAGAAATCAAGTTTTCAAGTTGGACCACAGTTGCACATATAGCATCTCCGTGAATGACACTATATGCAAAAAGTCTATTACGCTAATACCAAGTTCATGCTAATTAAACAACGGATAAAGTGTGCATGCATCTACATGATAAATAAAAGCCCAGCAAGTGTATTTCCAATATACTCAATCAATAATGATATGATATACCCGACGCTTGCCTATCCGTCAAACTCGAACGGGTGTGTCATCCCCAATAGATCTATTCATAACAATCGCGCTTCCCCAAAGGGAACTGACGATAGCATAGTGGGATTCAAGGTTGTTTCACGTAATAGTGTTTTCGCCAGTCGGGAAAAGAGTTTTGCATGTTTCTCACCCCATAGTTTTATAAAGCAAGTAATAAGAGTAAAAGTGGGGCGATAAACTCACCTTAGCAGTTCGGTGAATAAGCACAAAGATATCGAAAGGTGATAAAGCAATGGCCCTACCGGAACCTAAGAACGAGATGACAAGTCTCGAATAATGACAAACGTTGGTTCAGCATCAGAATGATAGAGAGCATTGAATATACAATTCAATAGAGTGATATTAGCGTAGGTTTATAAATATGACGATGTTACAGAGAGTTTTGTTTATTTACTAAGTTGTGTATGTATCGAGTAGTGTTTTCATATATTTATATACTTATAAATATATATGTTTAATTAGTTGTCGAACTTATTAATTTTCATATATGAACACTAGGTTGTCAAAATACTGCTTTTTGTAAAGTCGTTATAAGTTTATAAGTTTTCTAAACATTTTTCCAAATTTACACTTTTCACCCTCGAGTTATAAAAGTACGAAGTTTAGTCCCTAAACTTTTTAGAAAATGACACTTTGCACCCATAATTATCTCATGCTTAAAGTTTCCAGATTTGTCGCTTTTAGTCCCTCATAAAAACTGTTTTTGCAAAGTATCTTTAAAAGTTGGATTTTTACATTTTTAGAACCATTTTCACCTTAGTTAAGTAGTTTGAAGTTGAGGGGTGAAATCTGTCAATAGGTGATAGTTGCAAACAAAAAAGGAATGAAAAAGGTGTAACAGGAGGGATTCGAACCATGGACCTCTCGCTTAAAGCCCATACGTGATAACCAACTGAGCTAGGCTTGTTTCATGTTTTATTTCCTACGCGACATGGTATATAAGGTGAAGTTCCTGTTATCATTTTCTTTTGTAAACATGCAACTGTTTTATGTCGTGGTATGTGCATGTTTATTTAAGTTGTTATTTCTACTTCTTCTTCAGGGAGTTAAAGTTATGGCATAGCTCGACATTCATTTTAGTTCTAACGATCATGTTTCAAGCGAGCTAAAAACAAGTTTTACTTAACCAAAACGTGACTCCTCATCAACCAAACATGGCACATGAGTTCATTTCAAGTTATGATGCTAAGTTACGAAGAATTTTAACGGAGTTTTATATGTATATCATTTTAACGAAACACTAAATGAAGTGAGCTAAGTATCGTTTATGTTCTACAACTAACATTACGAGCCTAAATAGGTTGAATTACTTACTAGGATGTGAGGGTGTGAGACTTAACGAGAAGAGAGACGCCAAGAAAACTAAACCGAATGCAATCCAAGTCTTTACCACAAATAACCAAACAAATTCCCTAGTTTGCTAACAACCCGAGTGCTTCTCCTCCTTTCTTCTTACTCGACAGGAACCAAGGAAAGAAAAATGTGAAGTGTTGGTGTTTGAGGTGTGATGAAAGTGCTTAAGGGTGGTGGCTTATATAGCCAAGACAAGTATGGCCTTTAACATTTTTAACTCCTAGCTCTCCTATTCCTAGTTTTATTAGCCACATGCACATTGAACTTGGCCATGGTTTTGAAATGTTTCTAGGCGTGCAAAATGGTTGTACCACTTAGAGGCATGCTCTTGGTTAGTCACTTCATGAAAAACACAAGATCCTTTGGTTATAGAAGTCAAAGGGTGGTCAAGGGACATTAGGGTATTGGTTTATTCTTCTAGGTAGGTGTTTAGGGTGGCTTAGAAGTTGGTACCTTGTCCCCCTTTGTGGTGTCTTTACACATGAAGCAAGATCAAGAAAAGGAAAAAAAAAGTTGTGCTTTGTTTTGTGTTTACTGTCGTGGGGTTACAAGCAAAAAGGAAGAAAAACAATTTATGCATTTGACCATGGTTTTGTTGGGTCTAGGCTTATTACTATTTGTATACACATGTGACATAAGACAAACTGTCTAGTATTTTAGGACAAAAGGGGTGTTTGTTCGAGCTTCTGTACCGAGACAAAGCAAAAAAATAAGAATGGGGTTGGGCTGGAACGGTTAGATGAGGCCCAAGAGAAATGGGTGGAGGGATTGTGCTTGGCTTAGATCCGTTAAAAAATATAAAAGATTTATTATATATTTATTTTATAAAGTTTTTATTATCGAGGCCGAGGTGAAAAATGTTCAGTGACTTGTTGTGATTATAGTTCGAAACGAAAGAAAAAAAATAGCCACGAAAATCGGTATGGAAATTCACGAGTTCTTACAGTTTTTTGTGGTGAAAATGTAGATTTTTTATTTTTTGTGACGAAACAAAATTTTCCGGTGAATCGGAAAAGTTTTCTAGTGAAATATGGTTTTTCAGGTGGGCAGAAAAAGTTTTCCAATGAATCAGAAAAGTTTTTTGGTGATCGGGAAGTTGAGTTTTGTGGCTATTTTGTTGCGTATAGCACGGATGGCGCATGTTTACATATGGTACGTATTGAGGGGTGAGGATGGTCGATCGTTTGGTTTTCCACGTTCGGTAAGGACCCCAAGGTGTCATCGAAATCACGAGTTTGGGTAACAATCACGAGTCGACTGAAAGTGTGTATTCTATTACTAGAATTTGACAACTAGCGTACAGGACAAGGATGATACGTGTTACATCCTCCTTAGTCAACCCGGGTGCGCGGAATGCCTCCAAGCACGATTTCTTGTATCTCCACGATATCAAAAATACTACCTATAGTCGAATGAGGTAGTGACACATGATGTTCATGGTAACTGCCCTGGCGGGTTTTCCAGGCGAACCGTGACCTGAGCGTGTTTGCCAGGCACGAATTTATTTGAGCTCGTCCTAGGAATATAATTCCCAGGCCTGATTGGCGGCCCTCGGCCTCTGTGGGCTAGTGTTTGGCTTTTTAAAATTGTATGGGTTTTAACCATTTGGGCATAAGCTCCGATACACTATCACTTCACGATGACAAAAGAAACAACGTCTTTTCCTATGACGTTTGGTCCATCCTTTCCTAATCGAAAATCCGCTTAATTTGCATACTTTTAATAGAAAACCAAAGTCTCTTCTTCACTAAGAAAACATTGACCAACAAAAGGTTCAACAACATTTTATTTTTTGATTTTACCCTCTTTATCGAAAACATCTTCATCTATGGGTACTTCATTTAAAGAAAAAAGGAAATCCTTCATTCATCCGCAATGCAAAAGTAAACAAAATCATCAGTTAGTCGTAAAGTTTAAACTAAAGGTCTAAATTACTAGCATACTAAAAATCTATTACCTTTTGCTTTCTTTAACAAAATCCGTGAGATAATGACAGTATTTAAAGATTATGAATAACGTAGTTAAATTACTTGGTGGGAAACTGTACAGAAAGAATGGAGGGAATTTTGTTGTCACATAAATTTTTTTGGGGGTACCTGAAGCTTTGAGTTAATTTAGTTTATTTTCATAAATGAATAGTATTATGGCTCGATACTTTTGTTACAATTTATTATATAGAAGTCATTTGATGCAAGGAAATTAGAACCGTCTTGTCAGTATTTGGCGTAAGATCTAGAAAAATTGGTAGGTCCAAAATCCATGTTTCTTATGAGCTCAGAAAGGCTTTTGAAATGAGAAAAAAATCATCATTTGATGTTTTTTTCTCAAAGTTATTACGAAATTACATAAGGGTAGTCCGTAAGACAGATTTATTGGATTTTGAGTCAACTTTGAAGAGCTTTTAGAATAACTGACATATCCAAAAATTATGTTGTTTACATGGTTGGAAAGATCCAGAAGTTTACTTTCCTATGCTTCAAACGGTTTGCAATTTGAAGGTCTCTAGAAAGAGTTATGTTCGTTTTACTATAGGGTAGTCAAAGGGACAGATTCAATCCGAATTTTGACCACGAACTCATATTCTTAGATAATTAATAGTTGATTTAATTCTTTAAGTAATTTTTATGATTTCCTAAGCTTTAAGGGATGTTCCCAACTGCCTATTAAAACATATGTAACTCATGTATCTGAGAGTGGCGAATTCTAAGTTAATCAAATGTGATCTTTATGCTTACTGTGTTATGTATCTTTAGTGTTGTTTCATTGAGTGGTGAGCTCTCTATCAACTTTGTATCTCTTGGTGGTTTCCAAGGGTGGTGAGTTACGTATCTTCTTGTATCCTTTCGCTGAATTTCTATTTGGTGGTGGAATTATTTTTCGTCTTACACTAACACCATATCACCATTTTCGTAGGAGTTGATTTTCTATTTTGATGGAAATGTTGAATTCAAAGATTTGTTACAAAGGCAAAAGTAAAAGTAGGAGAAAGGAAAATTTCAAACACAATTTGTAATACTTTGAAGAGGAATTAGTTTAACATTAAATGAGTTTTTAATCCATGCCACTATGACATAAGTTAAAAAACTAAATAATTAAAAGCCTTAAAACAAAACTAAAACCGTCCGTGTATTACACTCTTAAACTGGTTGTAGAGTAATAAAAAAAATGTCCAAGTTAGATAAACTTTTAGACAATTATCTCAAGTATGCAAGTTCTATAAGGCTGGACGCAGTAAAGCAATCCCCACTCGATCGATTATCCAATCTTTGTCGATCGTCCTTTTGTGGAGAATTGATCGATTGCAAATGTTGGGCTATGAGGATCGTCTGCAAGACCATGAATCGTTTGGTTATTGTGTGTGTATTTATTAAATATAAAAAGTATTTTTGCGGGGTATGTTTTTTATAGTGTAGGTCGCCTTACTATGACAACCAATTGCCAGAAAAAGAAAGCTGACTTGGCGGATAAAATGAGGGTCAATCTCTCCCCTTATTGCGTCCAGCCTAAGAAAAAGTAAGAAAAGAAACAATTAGGGTTCGTTTGGTAAGAATTGGTCGCTGAAGAGTCACCGTAGATAGAAAAATTATTCAATGTGGTTAATTAATGATGGAGTTTTATGTAATTTTGATTCCATTACAAGATTAATGAAAAACTAACTCATACGATAATTACATTTTATAAATGTTGTATTCATTGTACTTTTCCAGAATTGACATACAAACACATTTAAAGAATTGGTCGCTTCACCCAGGTCTAAAAATTAATAATAAAAACGATTTTGTTGTTGATTTTAAATATTTAATTGCCTACAGAATCTGTGATGAAATTGATTTTTATATTATATGGAAATGGTTATGAATTAAGAAGATCATTAAAATTAGAACTAAACTAATTTGCGTTACGATACTTTCAGTTACGATCATTACTGTGATTGTAAAACATATACTTTTAACACAATGACATCTATATATACACAACCAATTAAGTTATAGATGAATCCGAATCAATATCTCATAGTGATCTATTCTACATATTCTGCATCCAATTAAATGAAGTTCTTTAGTGTGTTAGTTCTTATCATCATGGTGACTTTGTTAATGGACAAAGTGCAATCACAACGATTGGTATGCGACGTTGATGATATTGACGATTGTTATCCTGTTGGCCCTCACGATTCACCAAGCCAAAAGTGCTGTGATGAATTGAAGAAACAAAGACGCTGTATATGTAGCTTCAAAAGTGGATATCCCGAATTGCCTCCTGTTATTGACGCTTGTAATCTTCATTTCAATGACCCTTGTCCGTCTAAATAGTTTATGTCTCGATTACTTGAAGGTCTTATAGACATCATTTTTGATATACTAAATAAGAGAATGCTCATGCAAATACACCTTGTTGTTTAATGCTTTGAATTTGTTTGCAATTCTTCTTCTTTTACCTTTTATATGTTGATCCTATCTATTCTCATGCATATATTTCATGGTATAAAAATATCACATTTTTTGTGACAAGAGTACGTAAATCGAAGAATGTCTTGTAAAAAAAAGGCTGGTAGTTATGCCTTCTAATCAACAATTTATATACGTTCATGTGCAATACTAGTCGACACCGTCAGGTCTTGGTGATATGGGTAGCATTTGATCTTTATAAGTGAAACCTATCCCATTGACCTCGGCAACACACACTTGAAACCAAACATATCACTATATCAGCAGAAAAAGAAGAAGAAAAAAAAGTGTTCATAGATGCTGCAACCAAATATGGAACTGACCTCCCAAACAAGGCTTTCTTTGAAGTTTGAGGATACTTTTCCAAATCAGAGAGATAAATGCATTTCGAGACACTAGCAGGGTACCCGCACGTTGCGGCGGCGGGTACCCTGAAATACAAACTCCGGGCGTGCAATGTTTTACGATTATATATATTTTGTAACAGTAACTTTACGGATGATGATAGTTTTAAGTTGAAATAACTTTAAGCAATAACAAACTATTTCGTTTTTGGCATGCAAACTTTTCCCATATACGATGCAGTTTTAGTCTCATTTTACATTTTTACATCCATTTTAAGGTTCTGTCAAATCAAAGACCGCCCATTTTCGTGTTCTAAGTTCTCATTTGACATGTTTTAATTTAAATATCACAGTTTTAATCTAAATATCACATCTATTTACGATTAAAACGAGGGAGACGAGCCCGCCGCGTTGCAGCGGGGGTGTTTGTCATTTTTTGGACGTTTTAGGAGATGCTAGTTTCTTGTAGTTGATTGCCATAATTTTTATCAAGTCTTTTGAAATTGGAAGCAGTGACAATTTTTAAGAATATATTCTAAACTTAAACATTTTTTATAAAATTACATGTATGTCAAAATTATATCAATATTAGACTCGCTTTGTTTGTAATGCAGAGACCTTTCTGGCCGTATATTTTTTCTTAATAAAATAGCTAGATATTTGTCAGATATTGGATAAATATATAAATTTTTATATAAATTTTTATAAAAGGTTGTACATATTTGGCCCTTGTAGTTTTAAAAAACTTTAGAAGAATTTTGAAAGTAGTTGATAGATTAAAGGTCTATTTTGAAAGTTTCTTTTATTTAAAAACTATATATATATTAAACTTCAACAATTTTTATAAAATCGTATGTATGTCAAAAGCATATCAATATTGGGCTTGTTTTGTTCGTTATCGAAAGACCTTTTTACCAGTATTTTTCTTTTTAAAAAAATCAAGATATATATATTAGATAATTGATAAATAAAGTTTGTTGTATAAAAAATTCGTTACTAGTCAGAAGTTCAAGTTGTATTTTGAAATTTCGTTTTTTTTTCCGCTTTCTTTATTGTTGCATGAATTTTTTTCATTTTTTTAAGAAATATTAAAATAACACTTTGGGAAATGGTCCATTGAGAAATGTTATATATATGGTGTGGCCTAATGGTACACCCCATAAATCACTAATTTTGCACCTGCATAGGGTAATTTTGTACGCTTTTTGTCATATTATGTTTTCTATCTTTTTTTTTTAGTATATGTAGAGTATATGTTTATGTAGTTTTTTTTATATGTGTGTATATTTATTTGTGTAAAATATATTTATGTAGTTTTTTACGTTATATTTTTTTATTATGGTATTTGTTATATTTTTGTGTTATTTTTTATTCGTTTAATTTGTTTCCATTTAATTAAATAACAACAATAAACACGTTAAACATTAAAGCATTAAACAAGTACAACAACAAATGCTACTACTACTACTACAACGAAATCTACTCCACATGAAGATTATTAATGTCATCTATAAGGTCATATGTTAGGATCCTATATTTATTGTGTTTGATGATTCAGGTGGTCTTGGATGATCAAAATACATGTTAAACATTTTAGAGAGAGAAAGTAGAGAGATGGTGTTCTTGGTAGAGAGTTGATTCAATAAATGTAAAAGGTTAGATTGCCAAGCCACACCCCTTCAATGGATGGAAGGGGTATTTATAGTTACAAACAATACGTCCTCCTATCGGACTGTGGATCAGGCATACAGTGGGTAAAGACCCGTCCTTCCTCCATGGTGTTACACTAAACTAAACTACGCTACAAACAAACTAATAAACTACTAAATAACGTAAATAACTACAAGTCTACGAGCTAACTTATGCTAGATAATATTTGGGGTGACCGACTCTTCATAATGGAATTTCCAATTCCTAACAATCTCCCCCTAAGGGAGGTCACCCCATGTTTTAGATTTTGAATCCTAGCATTCTATTTAATATTCAGTCTTGAGCTCGTAGACTTGAATTCTTCAACATCTGCATCTTTGTGCTTTAGCAGTGATTCTTCAAAGTCCGCATAGTTTTGTACTTTGAGTGGAGGTCTTTGAACTGATCCACATTTTGATGATTTTCGAGCTTTCATTGAGATCATCAACCACAGCAAATCTCTGTATCACCCTTTATTGTGTTGCCATCATGTGAAGTTGTGACGTTCGGACCGACATGCTCACACCTTTTGGATCATGACATCTTTCCATCAGAGTAGCGGAAGCTTTACCGGTTCATGATATTTGCGGTAGCGTAGCGAAGCATAGTATGAAAATATCGTAGCCAGTTTCGTAGATATGCACCAGTCATGATTTCTTCAATTAAGTGTGGATGCCGTGAGCATGCGGCTTTGGATTGACTCCTCAATTCGATCACCAACGTCCAAATGTACCGCAAACAACAGTTAGCAATAAATCGCACGAAAGTGTCTTTGATCACTTTCGTTGAATTGAGTTACACGGCCCACGGTTCCCCGTTGATCAATACAAGTACTGCCTGTGATCAGGTAGAATTCCGAAGAATCTTCTTGACAGGGTTTCGCAGCTACTCTATCTGTTCTCAAACCGGAACGTCTCAAAGAAGACAACACGGAGTGAGTGAACCAGCGAATTGAGATTCACTGATTGATGAAAATTGATTTGAAAACAATCGCGTATTGCTTGAAGAAAGAGTTTTGCAATACGACGAATGTTTTATGAGAAAAGAAGATTTGCACATCGAACAGTTTTTCCAAAAGTATTTTTTCAATCAGAGATACTTTTTGTGTTTGAAAACATAAGTACACATTCGACATGATAGAGAAAAGAAGGTTTGCACATCGAATGGTTTTTCCAAAAGTATTCATCAATTCATTTCCTGGACCAAGGTTGATTCACGAGTGAATCGCCCCATTGTTTCTATCCAGTTGTCACAAGCATGATCTTTAGAAAAGATCTCACATGTCACCCACCAAGAGCTTGTTTGATGTTGGCTTTAGAAGGATTTCCATCTTTATTGTGAATATTTTTACATATCACTCGGATGTTCTGGCAATACCACAAGGATAATGCGTAGGACTCTTAATATATACTTACTTTCCATATAGTGTGAAACAGCAAGTCTTCAAGAATTTAGTGTCCTAATGAGATGTTGTGGATGATCTCTTGGCTCTAGACTCAATTGTGCACATTTGGTTTCCTATGCCGGAGACTAGGGAGAGGGTCTCCTTCTTCAATATCAACAATCTCTAAGAGAAAGTCGATAGATTATGTCGGTTCCCCGTGAGAGTGAAACAAGCCCTTTTAAGAGGAACTTGAGTAGCTGGGAAGTTTTAGTGCAGTGCGTCACTGGGTCCATGACGTCTTGTCTTCAATACCAGTGTTACCTTGGTAACAACCAGTAGCATATGCATTGAACCCGGTTTCTGCCCTAAGGTTGAATTATTGGAGGGCTATTTCTTTTCACCCTTTTCACATTAATTTCTTTTTCATTCTTCAACCCCTTCAGTGCTTACCGAGACTTCATTACTAGAACCTTGTTGGGTTTATTCCAGTACTAGCTCTGTCTCAGTCGGCACTCTTCCCATATTCTCATTTTTCTCCTTTTTTCAATATACCTAAGGACTCTACACTATCTAGTGGATTGTCCCTGGGTAGATCCCTCCGGTTCTGGCGGATCGTGGGAACTAATACCTAACCTCACCATCCTTATAACTCCATACATAAAGTAAAATGGTCGGTCTTTTGGTACAGTTCATTCTTCCTTGAAACCAATTGAAAAATCATTTGGAAAAACAATCAAGGTACTTGTGATACGAGATCAAAGCATTTTGTACCTTAATAGTTTTGATCATTTAGAAAAACCCCCCCTCAACATGTGCATATGATTTAGAAATTGTTTAGCACGTGGAGGCAAGAGGACTTTGAAATATTTTCTTTGATCACAATTTTCATAGAAAAAGCCATTTGATTTTCTTGGTAAATTCTCCCCCTCAATATGTGCATATGATATTTGAATTAATTTTATCACATAGAGGCAAGAGTTCATTTGAAGCACATTTATGATCACACAAGCCATTAAGAAACCATTCGCTCCCCCTCAATATGTGCATCAATATATGAAAGAGTTTAGCACATATTAGAGAGAGCCAGCACATTGAATCAAATGATCACCTTTTATCAAATTTCATATTAAATCACAAATTCTCCCCCGATCAAAAATATCAAACCCTTTGAGATTTTGGATCCCAAGTGATTTAATAAGGTTTAGAAAACATGGGAGAAAATGCGCCTGGTTTAAATACTCTTCTGGTTTTTGGTTAAATGCTCCTCCTCAACATGTGCATTGTATGAAATCGTTTGGCACATAGAGGCAGGAGTGCCTTTAAAGGATTAAAGCCAATTCCACTTAAACAGATAAAAGATTTAAATCACTATCTCTCCCCCGATCAAAAATTTCAAACCAATTGAGATTTGTGATCCCAACAGATTTAAATCATTTAGAAAATTTTGGGGAAAGACGTGGCAAGATTTGATTTTGAAAAATGACAGATAAGGACCAATTTAAGACATTAAAGATTGTTAGTGTCAGGTATGATTGTTTTAAGAGATCTTTAAGAAAAATAAAACAGTTTCACAATCAAACAAGAACAGAAAAAATTTCATTTTGAAATACCTTGATTCAAAAGAAAAATCATACCATGACATAACATTAAATCTTTAGATCACCACATTTTAACGTACAAACTGGAACTTTTATGAAGAAATATCGTTTGAAAATATTTTATTTAAAATCACTCTCCCCCTCAATCGATAACCGTAGTCGATGATTGAGTGACTTAAGTTTTGATAAAATGAAGTCCGGTGATTTTCAAAATTTAGTACAGTTTATTTTCAAAACAATATTTTTCCCATTTTCAAAACAATTCAAATTTGTTGAAAAATGGTATTATCACAATTATCCTGCACAAAGACACGTTAGCTGGTTGACCTGCTTCTGTTGATGTTGCTGCTGTAGGGCTTGGAAGAAAAACCGTCTGCAAATGCAGTGAGACTTCTTACGTTGCATTTTAATGCCAACTGAGGTCAAATTAAGCTCCGTTTCTTCAATTACTTAGAAGAAAACCATCTGCTGATGCAGTGAGACCTCTTACGTTGCATTTCATGCCAACTCTCCATAGAAGTCAAATTAAGCTCCGTTTCTTCATATGTCAACCCCATATATAGTTACCCTTTCCTTTCGGTATTCAATCATCTTCAGTTGTGGGATCCGGAACGGGAACATTCTTATATACCAGTATACCTGCATACGTTAGTGAAGACACATACCGATATATGGTGGTCGACATCACCCAAACAGCAATCGACTAATAAAAGTCAATTCAACATATCAATCAGATCATAAAAGGTATGGGAATAATGTGTTCATCAAACTCTAATCATCTAATCCTAACAATCATATCCTAGAAACCTAGTCCTTCAACATAGGCAATTATATTTTTTCAGATAAACATGTAGGATGATTAAAAAAGTCTGTTAGATGATACAAATTTGAAAAACATTCTCCCCCTCAATTAATGACTCAATTTTTGAAAAGTTTAAAAGTGCTGAAGTCATTGATTGAGTTTCCAAATTTTATAAAAACTCTGAATCTGATTGTTTTGAAAGCAACTCATTTTCCACCAATTTTTGAATACAACAAATATTTTTCTGAAGAATTTTTAGACGGAAAAACATTTGTGTGGGAACAGCAGTCCTTCGACATATTTTCCTCATTTTGTTTTATGATAAGTGCACGAAATATTTGAAAATTGGTTTAGCGTAGCACTTTCCTTTCTTTTGAAGAGCGGGTTTCTTTCTGAAATAAAAGCAAGCCATAGTTATAAGCACGGGTTACAGTCTGAAATAACTGCAAGCCATATTTTTAGACATGTTTTGGAAAAAGAATATTTACACCTCCTGCTCGAACTTCATCTATGGTCCCGTGCCATTATTGAATGACATTTCTAAGACCGTAGATGTTATCGATACCAGAAGACATGTCTTGAGAAAAACATATTTTTCGTATTTTTAAATTTTCTGATTTTTATGGGTTTTTGTTGGTTTTATATTTTTCTATTTTCTTTTTGTTGGTTTTATATTTTTGTATTTTCTTTTTTGATAAATATATATACAGATAGAGTAGATGATATGGTTTAAGAAGATGATGATACGAGTACCGAGATAAGGATATCGAGCAGCCCCGTTGTAGAAGATAGAAGTCATCATCCCTAAAACTTTCACCACCAAAGCTTCCGAGGCTCTTGTATTGAAGAAAGAAATTGAACCATCTGAAAGTGAGACTTTGGCAGCTTCCCCCCACACCGAAAATCCTTTAGCTGAGTAGATTCAAAGCTTTCTTTCAAGCTTCTCTTAGCCAGGTGCACAAAGAAGTACTCCATTATCATCGAACTTGCTGCTCCTTTTAAGAATAATCACCATGATTCTTCGTTCGAGGTTATATCATCCAATAGAACAGCAACGTTTCATCCCACTCTTTAAATTTCTTCTCATATTTCATTACCACTGAAGTCTGAAGCTATGCATCCCCAACGAGTTGTCAAGAGACCACTTCCCCCAAGTAGATGAATTGATGCAGTCAGTCTCTTAGACTAGAGCTCACGAACCCGAATACACATACCCGAAGACAAAGACACTTATACCATCGAAGTAACAGATTAAGTCCAATAGCCAAAGAATAACCCCGATGTATACTTTTCTCTCCCCCTGAAGAAAGTGCATGAAGCTCAAGAACCCGAAGTACCCGAATGCCCAAAGAGAGAAAAGCCGATAACAATGAAGAAGCAGGTCGAATCACTGATTATCTCTGCTGATGACAATCTCTGCGGATGTCGACTCCGGAATAAGTGATTATATCTATGAATCACTGATTAAGCACTCAAGTGAAACAGCTAAGCGCCCCCAATGTACACAATTCTCTCTCCCGATGATTTATAACATCGAAATCATCACACACTTGTGTACCTCTTTCATCATCAGAAACTAACTCTTGCATCTCTTCCCCCACGTAGTTGGAATAAGAACCCTAAATGCCTTGATGAGTAAAATCTTGAGTTTCTCTGCGGTCATGACATTTGTTTTCCCGGGATATCTTCAATCACTTAGAAGAATTAAGTTCATCAAGTTTACTCGCCATGAGTCAAACCTTGAGTTTCTCTGCGGTAATAACATTTGTCTTCACGGGATATCTTCAATTACTTAGAAGTATTAAGTTCATCAAGTTTACTCGCGTTTAGATACATGTCTCCTTCCCCCTTGCTGGTTTTGACACTTCAGAATCAGCAACACTTTGTAAGCCCATGTACTAGCAATCTGTTGAGAAGAACACTTGTAATCTTGTGGGAATCAACTTGCTGAAGAAAGAATGTGAGCAAGTCTAATTGGGGATTAAATCTGTCTTTTCACTCTCCCCCAATTAGTGCTCTCCCCTAAACCGACAATCTGTTTGATAAATGCCCAGATTACGAAGAAGTCTTTGGATAATCAAATGCAACTCGTCTTTAGTCTTCTAACATGCAGAAGAAAATGTAGAACCGACTGCAGACTCGACCTTCTTCAAGATTTTCCAGTTGGGGAATAGAAAGTTAACATCTTCATCTCACCAAAAAGCATCCCAATTAACTTACCTCTTGCAAATCCCCTTAACTAAAATCCCTCCCAATCAAACAAGAACATAAAGATGTTCATCAAGGAAATCAGCAATCAGCCCGCACCGAACACATTAAATGGTAACACCAAACTACGAATCACATCAAACAAGAACAGAGAGATCGTTCGGAATCATCATGTTGATGTGCGTGAAGCATTAACCGGAGACACTTTGTTAATAAACTCACCAGTCCGTATGAAGATGTCAACCAACGACTCTAAGAAGAAACTCCATGTAAAGATGACCCGATAAGAAGAAGCTCGGTTCTTACATGAGTTTGGAGCCGTTTGACCATTTTATCTCAGAAATCAATCAACCATGCAGTAAATTCACACTTTTTCTCCCCCTCAAGAATTGCATACGGAGTTACCATTCTTGATTGAATAAGTGAATATCTTAACCAAATGTAGTCTATTCACACTTCTCCCCCGCAATATTAGCACATGATGTCTCCATCTTCATTATAGTTGAGCAAGTGGAATAAGAAAACAATCAATGGTAGCCCGGTTCACTTGATAATTTAAAGCACATGGAAAAAGCATGAAGCATGTTGATGAGAATGGTCATAATTGAGAAGATTTCTCTTCTTCAGAAGATAAAGCGCACTGAAACGTACACTTTTCTTTTCTTTAGATTACGAGGCATGAACTGTTGTGTTCATACGTCATAATCTCTCTCTTTTCATCATCTCTTGGCAAAACATGTAAATATCACCATTATCATTCAGTAGGCTCTTTGTAGTGACAGCTGATGGAGATAACCCAATATGATGAATTTGACCCTGAAGTAAACTAACTCGAACTCGTGACTTATACTTGCACATATGTAACAAACAGCGGTGCTGATTTCCATTAGCATCTCTAAGTACTCTCTAAGTACTCTATACTCTTCATCCAACCAACCATCAAGTAATAGACATACTTTACCTCTTGAAAATCCATAATTGAATGTGACACTGAGCACTACAACGTAACTCCTTAAAGTGATAGTTATTTTGAGGTGATAATAGCCCAATTCCCCCAAGTGGTAAAAAGAAAAGGTAAAAGTCACCCAACAATAACTAGATTTCCAAGTCTTCGTTTTTGATAATAAGCTCGAACAAGGATCTTGAAGAATCTTCATCCAACCATCCCCGATACCTTCAGATACTAAGTACACTTGCCCGTGATATTTCACTTCATCCTCAAATAAATAATAGTGAATTAACCCCGTTGTAACATCTTCTAGTTAAAAGCTCAATTCTAGCCTCCTTTGACGTTTTAAGTGAACTCTGATAATGGTTTTCATCCTGACCATGGTTAAAAACACATAACCCCGTAAAACCAAGTAATAACCAAACTGCCATGACGTATATCCAAACACACATCCAATTTATGAAGCACACCCTTTTATCCCTTCTTCGAAGCAGAAACCGTAGCACCAGCATCAGAAGATCCCGAAATACGATTTCCTTCCTCCAGGATGGTTCCATCATCACGGGATTTTACAACTCTATGGTTTAAACCGAGAAATAGTTTCTTTCGCGGGATTTTACAAAACCAAGAATAAACCGTAAGATAGATCCGGAAATGCACTTTATAATTACCAGGATGTTTCCATTTTCACGGGATTTTACAAGTCTATGATTTAAACCGAGAAATAGATTCTTTCGTGGGATTTTACAAAAATCAAGACAAAACCGTAAACAATGTCAGCTTGAATATGTTATGACAACTTTGGCTTCGATGAATATCTGTTTTAGGGGAACATGCAGTGGTTCATTAACGGTTATCCAACATTAACAACCATCCAATCGACACTTTGGTAAACACAGCGTTCACGCATTCTGTCGGCAATTGTAGTGACCACATGGAGAAATAAGCCCGATATACCAGACTTGAACATGACGAAAAATTCCCCAGATTTGTTACTTAAGCTTGTACTAATCTTTGTGAAACAGAAACGGTGTACCCAATGTACAAAACCTCTTGACGTATCCTCAACTGCGTGAGACACCGAAGTGATAGTTACGTTGTGGGTTAAGCGAGAAAGAATCACAAACGAAACTAAATAGCCAAGTCTTTATCACACTCTATATATGCCCAAACAAGTCATCTTCGCGGAAGGGTAGAAAGAAAGAAGATGAAATAAGTAAACGAGCCCGGAAAACCTCACTTCATATCCAAATACGAAATACCGAACAAACAACTCCATAGTTAATCTTGTGCAAATTAATTCAAGCCATGACATAAATATCCTCCGTGATCATGTGTATGCCAAAGTACCAAACCTCAAAACACAATAAGTCTCAGAATCATAACTCATCATCAATAATCATGATCAAATCTCACAAGATCAAAGCTCATAAATACGATCAAATTTTGAGAAGCCTAACCACAACTTTGAATTCGATCTATTTAAGCTTTAGATGGCCCATGTCCATAAATACCATAATTTAACCCGGTCCACTGAACAAATTTCATTAAGCCATAATTTCTCTTTAGCTCATTTACGAATTGTTCAAGAAAGCCGATTCAAATTGGAGTTACTTCCAACAATAGGTGTTCGAGTCTCATCAAAATCATTTATGGGCTCAAATTATTTCACGATCCATTAAAAAAATACAACACGATCCAACATAACTAATCATCCCGATCCAAGTTCTCACAAAATCCCAATATACACCACTTATGTCACACCAATCATAAATCAGTTTGGTCCAAATTTCATATTCAAACGTTAATAATCCCACTACCCAATCCATTAAAGACACTTGAGCCTTGATCCAATTTAGTTCAACTGTACACGAGGCCCATCAGATTTGTCAAGCGTCCAGCCCATGTCCAACTCACATGACTTACCCGATCCATGAAATTAACACCCATAACCGGTTATATAAATAACCATATATAAGAGTGTTACCCTAAGATCACTCAATTAACCCTAACACATCTCAAAACACTCCGCCCCCCTCCTACACCTTTTCACATCCAACACATCTCAAAATCAAAACTGCCTTATCTGATTATATTCTCATCTTCGAAGCACCAATTAAAACAGAACAAACCATCCACAACACTCATCCAAGAGAAAAAGATAACCACAATCTCTTTAATTAATCACAGTTGAAACCACATCTTGTGAATCTGTTATTACCAGCTTTAACACCATATGATCTATATGTCCTCGCCACAGGGATGGCTTATCGAATCAAGATGCCACATAGATGGCTTTGATGGAGGGAATGATGAGTCAAAGAAGATGAGAAAATCAATGCTGAAGCAGGAATTTCAAGAATTCAATATCTCTGAATCTGAAGGTCTGCATAAAGGGTATGATAGGTTCCAGAAAATTTTGAGCCAACTCAATCAGTTACAGGCAAAACCAGATAATGAAGACTGCAATGTCAAGTTCTTGAGGGCAATACCTTCCTCCTGTTCACAGGTATCCATCACTCTTAAAGCAAAGGGTGGTCTGGACTACTTGAACTTTTATGACCTGTACAACAAACTCAAGTCACTTGAGATTGACATCGAAGGAGGCTCAAGCTATTTTGTGAATAACTCCACTCCCACCCACTCAGCATTTGTTGGTACTACCAGTACTAACCATAAGATGACATATTCTGATATTCCAAGCTCATCATCATCAACCTCATCTCTTGGTAATCTTATTGAAGATGTACTTCACTCCTTTGTTGCTGAAAGTGCACCACAACAGCAACTAGCCTATGAAGAATTTGAATAGATTGATAAGATGTATTTGGAAGAATTGGATATCAAATGCAAATGGCAATACTTTCAGTCAGGGTGAATAAATTTGAAAAGAAGGCTGGAAGGAAGATCCAATTCAACCAGAAGGACTCAGCAAGGTTTGACAAAAGGAAGGCTAAATGTTATAAATGCTCGCAACTGGGTCACTTTGCAAGAGAATATCCACGAATGAAGACAGGAGATAAGGCCAGATACTCTGCATACAATCTTCGTGAATTAAAATCAGAAGAGCCTAAAGCCCTTTTGTCTGATGATTCTATGGTGAACTGGTCTGAACATGAGGGAGAAGATGAAGGAAGTAATACTACTCCTGCATTTGGAATGGTTGCTGGTTGTGAGACAGAGGATGAGGTAGAAAAAATTGCTCTAATGGGGTTCACTTCTCAGGTACACAATTGTCCTTTTGGCTGTTATGATAAATATGCAACTACAAAAGGAATTTAATGATTTAGAAAATCAGTATAAAGAGTATTACATTCAAGTTCAAGCATATAAAAGTACTCTCCAAACTTTAGAAAAACAAAAGGCTTGGTACCAAACTAATCAGTTAGCCTATGAGGAAAAGATTAAGGTTTTGGAAAGAGATTTGGGAAACACTACTAACTTACTAAAACATTCTGAAAGTGTGAATGCTAAGTTGTCTTTAGAAAATCAGGACTTACAGACTAAGCTAGATAATACCTAGGCCAGGTTTAATAAATGGAAAGAATCATCTAAAAATTTAGCCAAGTTAATTAATAGTTCTATGTCTATAAGAGCTAAGATTGGGTTGGGATATGGGGACTATATAGGGGAAAATGATGTTTGTGACCAAATATGGCATGTATTTTTTACTCTAACCCAGAAGAGGTGGATTTTACAACTCCTGTTAAATTTGTTAAACCAAGAGAAATGCATATTGTTTCTCCACATATAACAGGGAAATTTAAGCCTACCTCCACCCACACTGACTTTGATGAATCACAAAAGACCTATGGCAAAAAGACTAATGACTTGTCTAAAACTGATAGTGAATCTAATGATTTTGTCTCTTTTTCTTTCAGTGACAAGTCTTCAGAACCCAAGACCAATGACTTTGCCTCCTGTGATTCAAATGACAAGTCACCCACACCCAAGTTTGATGACTTCTTAGCTGCTGATGAATCCAATTCAAAGACAGCTACTTCAGAAGACAATATTTTCTGCATTCATTTTGTTCCTAGTGTTTCTTGTGATAGGGCTTTTTGTAATAAGACAAGGAATGTCAAAAACAGTTCTTTTGGTAATAAATCATGTTTTGTTTGTGGTAGTTTCTCTCATCTTATTAAAGATTGTGATTTCTATGAGAAAAAGATGGGGTGTTTATAGTGGCCTAAGACCCTTGTGGACTGATGTAGACAATATTGCTCCATTTGTTCCCCAATCATCTCATATCAGGACTGGGATCTTCCTTTCCTAGACCAGTTCATGTCTCTACTAATAATAGACCATCACCTGTTTCTGCTGGTAGGTATACTAGACAAGCACCAATTCCTGCTGGTAACTCTATTCCTGCTCGTAGAAGGAATTTCTCTCCAGTTCATACTGATTGGAGAAGAAGTGATGCTAGAAAAATGACCGGACCTACAAGCTCTTACTTTCAAAGTTTTTATAGGCCTGATATTTGTGACCACATGTATATGGGGAGGGAAAGATGGGGAACTGATGTTAAGTCCTCAGCAGCTTATTCTTGGACATATACCAGACCTAATCTAAAACGGGGATTCAAGAACAATGGTGGATCTCATCAATCTACATGGTCTAAATATCATTGATCCATAAGGCAGACCCAAGTCAGTCATGACTTGGGCCTCCAATGAATCTAATGTTGTTGTATTTCTTTTCTTGTAGGATAATCCTCATAAAAATAAAGATGTAGGCATAGTTGATAGTGGCTGCTCTAGAAGCATGACAGGGAACAAAGACAGGTTTGATAATTTTGTGAGCTTGAAGAGGAGGTTTATGTCATTCAACCCAAGGGATTTGTGGACTCAGAACCCTAACCTGGTCTACAAAGTTGTCAAAGCACTCTATGGTCTTCATCAAAGCACCTAGGGCATCGTATGCCAGATTATCTACCTTCCTGTTGAAGCATGGCTACAGAAGAGGTACTATTGACAAGACACTATTCATCAAGAAGAATTCCAGGGATATCATACTTGTCCAAGTGCATGTGGATGATATTATCTTTGGTTCCACAAAGGAGGCTTGGTGTAGGGAATTTGAAGAATTGATGCAAGGTGAATTTGAGATGAGTGCTATGGGTGAGCTCACATTTTTCTTGGGCTTACAGGTCAAGAAAAATTCTGATGGAATCTTTACCAGCCAAGAGAAATATGTGCAAGACATTCTTAAGAAGTTTGATTTGGAAAGTGTAAGGACTGGTACAACTCCATATGAAGCTCCTAAGCCTAAATCCAAGAATGAACCTGATGATTCTGTTAATGTTCATCTCTACAGATCTATGATAGGTTCTCTTATGTATTTAACAGCTTCTAGACCTGACATCATGTTTGCAGTTAGTGCTTGTTCAAGACATCAAGTCACACCTTTGACTTCCAATCTGAATGCAGTCAAGAAAATCTTCAAGTACCTTAAAGGTCAACCTAAGTTGGGTCTTTGGTACCCAAGAGATTCTCCCTTTGTGTTGGAAGCTTACAGTGGCAGTGATTATGCTGGTGCAAACCTTTATAGAAAGTCCACTACTGGGGGTTGTCAGTTTTTGGGAAGGAGATTGATATCATGGCAATGCAAAAAGTAGACAATTATGGCAACTTCTTCTACTAAAGCAGAATATGTTGCTGCTAACCAAAGTACCATTTACATTGTTAAAAACCCAGTTTTTCACCAAAGAACAAAGCACATAGAAATTAGGCACCATTTCATTCGAGATGCTTATGAGAAACATATTATTCAAGTGCTGAAGATTCACACTGATGATAATGGGGCTGATTTATTGACCAAAGCTTTTGATGGGCCTTGGTTCAATTTCTTAGTGGTGAGTATTGGGTTGCTCAATCCCTGATTGTTGTGATTAAGGGGAGGCTTATTGTAGTGTTTTGTATATGGTTAGTTATAATTCTTGGTTTCTTTTAATTTTATTGATACAATAGTAAGAATGCAGGAATTATTAGGATGCAAATGTAATGGACTACTAGAATCAAGTTTATTAATTTGAGTCAAATTATTTTCCTCACCGGAATCGCTATCATAAAGTTTATATTGCTCATTAAAATCAATTTTATGGATACAAAAGTAAGAGTGCCAAAGTCATTAGTATGCAAATGCAATGGACTACTAGAATCAAGTTTATTAATCTGAGTCACATTATCTTCCTCATTAAATTACAACCATAACGTTCATATCATTCATATTCTTCAAAATTATGCCCATGACCATAAAAAGCCATAACAACAACACAAGTAATATGCAATCACAGAAAACAAATAAAGAATGCACATATTGATCCTTGAATGTAGTAAGTCTATCAAACTTACTACTTAGAACAAGGTAGGAAAAAAAAGACTCAAAAAAATGAACTCAGATCTACAAAAAACCAAGAACACATAAGAAGCAACAACCATTTATTTACTATGGTTGACTTACGATACCAGGTTGTAACCTTCACCAACAATCACCCACTATCCCATATTAGTCATCTTGAATAATTTTAGCAACCATTCATCATTTAGTAATTTTAGTGTATGTTACATATCTTAGCTTCATCTTTCAGCTTCATTTTAATGGCAATGCCACCGACATGGGTGACGAAAAACAGGTGGCCAAAACAAGAAACATTAACTTTTGAATGGGTGTTGGTGATAGTTCCGGCGAGCTCGTATTACCCGCGATGAGGCCGTGATGAGAGGTTTCATTTGTGGATCTTTTAGTGTGGGTGTTGGTAACTCTCAGATCCATGAGTTTATTTGCATATCCATTTGCTTGGATGTCTCAGTTTTAATGTGTTTATGTTGTTAGGTTTAGGTTTTTCTATCAATAAAGGGGGAAGAAGAGATGGTGGATATAAATGGGAAAAAAATCCAATCTTTTACGTGTAAAAAACGGATCAAAACCGGGTAAAATTTTAATATGTGGATAATAGTAGTATCATGTGGCAATATATAAATTAGGTGGAAAACCAACCAGTCATCTTTCATCTTTCTTATATTAACCGGTTTCAACAAGTTTTGATGATGGTAATAATATTTTTCTATTAGATATCAAAATTTGTGAAAGTATAATGTTAATTAATGGACTAAACTCTAAAAGAAGAGAATTGATACTCACACCACATCTTTTGATGCATGCACCATAATTTGTGTATTACAGTTTGTATCATACAATAATGTAATGCACTAATTGTGGTGCATGCATCAAAAGATGTAGCGTGAGTATCACCCCTCTAAAAGAAACACCTTGATGAAAACCTCTTGAATATATAAAAATCCATGGTTTCATTTACATTTGTTTCTTATTGTTATTTTTCTATAATGTAACATCACTTTTCTTATAATGTTGCAAAGTTTACCTAGAAATACTAATGGGTTATGGAGAAGGTCCATGGTGACATAGAGTACATAAGCATAAACCAGAGAACATAGGGGTCTTTTGGGTTGTGTTTTGCAACTGATTATCTGCTTATTGCATTTTTCGATTGCGAATATTCCAACTTTGAGTTTTTTGGAAAAAAATTTGAAAAGCAATTATTGCATTTTGAAGGTCACAAAACACGTTTTTTTTTTGTTAAAGTAACTATGGATTTGCTGCTACAACACGCAATAATCCATTCCTTGGCGATTTTAAGAATTTGCCACCAGTTTTAGCCTTTTATTTTTTTGTTGTTAGCGGTTGTGTTTCATACTAAATATAAACACAATTATAAAAAATAAAAGAGAAAAACATATAGCTCATGCGGCGGAGATGATGCTAACGCTTAGACGTGCACCCGTATGAAGGCTCGCGCCATAAGCCCACAATGCGGGTTACACACTCGTACCGGGTGCTGTCAAAATGAATCATGGTGAGGCAAAGAAGAAGAGCAAATGACTTTCTAGAGTGTGGATGTGAGTGTGTGTTTCAAAATGCGTGTGTGTGAGACATAAAAACCCAAAATGGCTCAATATAGTTACGGTAGCAACTATCCATAAAAAGGCGCAACTTTTAGATGAACCGGTTTATTTGGTTTGGTTAAGTTTTTCTGTTGTCGGATTGTTCCGTTTATTTGGTTTGGTTAAGTTTTTCTGGGTAAAACTGAACCGGACCCAATTTAATTTGATCAAATCAAACCGAATAACCGAACTGAATAACCCGAATTACTTAATTTTAATTATTTATTTATTTATATAGATTTTTAGAAAAAAAAATTATATTATACTATAAAAAGTTTTACTGGTTATTTTATATATATAAATATATAAAAAATATATATTTAATGGATTTGGTTTTCAGTTCGATTTTCGGTTTATAAGCCAAAATCATGTTCAAACCGAAAACCGAATATGTAATTCGGTTCGGTTTGATTTTGACAATTCGGTTCGGTTACAAATTCGATTTGATTTTTTTGGTTACGTTCGGTTTCGACTTCGGTTCTTGTGGGTATTACCCGAAATTTATTGGTACTTAAACGTTCATATTTATTGGTACGCAAATGAAATTTACATATTCATAATTGTTATAATAATATAAAACTGATTATTTGTGTAACTAAATAATAAAATAATAGAGAAAAATGTCACTCTCGGTCATCTTACATTTGTTAATATTAGAAAATCTAATTTACCAAACACTAAAAAAAACTAATTGTCTAATTATTACAATATCAAATATCATAATCACATCCAAACACTATGTTTCATAATTATGTTTTGTAACATTATCTGATTATTCTATTTCAAAACGCGTAATTTCGTGTTTAGACCTGACTTAAAAGGTAACAATAATACCATCCAACGGCAAAAAAATTCATCACTAAATCTTTCGTCCCTACTTAAATATTATTCCGATAAAACTTTCTTGGAAGAGATAAACGTCTTAAGACAATGTGCTGCTTATCATCTTTACAGCAAATTGAAAACTCTCTCTTCATACTGTATTTTTAGGCATTAATGTGTCCATGAAAAAGGTGATAATGAAACCATGTTACCTTTATTATCTTCAAATGTTTGAAAATTATCCAGAAGTACATATATATATTTATTGGATAACTTATCCACACCTTACAATCAACTTTATAAATTTCTAGAGAGTTTTGTTTTTTGAACGGCGCGTTAGTACAAGTATAGTTAGTAGGAACGAGACCGCGTGACATCCAATTGGGCAGAATACGGAACTCGAACCAGCGTGGGTTACACCTCAGAAAGGCTCCTCCACTCCCTACACCCCCCCTTCCCCCTGATGGAAAACCCCCACTGAGAGGGACTCGAACCCGAGACCTCCCGAATGGGATAACAACCACCCCAGGTTTTGCCCTGGTGGCCAACTGCGCTAGGCAGTTGGTTAAATTTCTAGAGAGTTTACCGTTAATGAGTTTGATCGTATCCCATTTTCCTTTTATTACTCTTATAGTTCTTGTTTAGATTTGCAAATGTGAAATTGTAACCAAGTGTTCACACCACCTGCTATGTTATGCAACACATACCATATGATCATTTATTAAAATTAAACCATAATCTTTTTCAAACATTAATTCATACAGTATAAGAAAACAAAATTACATTAAAGAAAACGATATATATGCACACAAACTAGATTTTGGTTATCAACGTGTACGCTAATTGATCTAGTGTTTTTACAGAACCCCCATCTTTGCAAAGCACATTTGCAGCTGCTTCTTTAAGCTCTTGTATCCGAATATGTATGCCTTTTCCTTCTTCTCCCTCCAATAAACCTTTAACAACCCGGGCAATCTCTAGACGATCCACAATGCCATTTTCGTTAAACTTAGCCATCAACGAAACCTTCAAACCTTCAGTCAACATTAATGCGTTCATCTTTTGTTCTGCATAAAGTGGCCAAACAATCATCGGTACTCCTTGGACTACAGGCTCAAAATTTGGGCTTGTGGCGCCCACGTGGGAACCAAGAGGCCACGGTCTTTGGTTCTTTCTATGAACCCATCTGGTAAAAAGTCAAAAGTGTCGTTATGGTCATTGGAATTGAGGTATGCCGCATCTGCCTTTTGATCATTTGGGGTTTTAACCACCCATATGAATCTTTGCTCACTCATTTCCAAACCCATGGCTAACTCGGTGATTTGATTAGAGGAAAGGGTCCCACCACTTCCAAAACATATGTACAAAACAGACCCGCGTGGTTAATCATCTAACCATCTTAAACAGCTTGACCCATTTGCATCCATACTAGAATCAACCGACACCGCTTGTATCAATGGCCCAACCGGGTAAACAGGTGGCTTACCAGCCTGCTCTTGTTGTAGAGCTTCAATAGCGCCACCCTCCAACTCTTTAAAGCTATTTATCACTATGCCATCAGCCAGCATATACCTCTTTGCATTATGTAAAGTCAATTTGTATGCATCATTTTTCCTGTCTTGGAGTGGGTCAAGAAAGTGTTTACCATGAATTGGCATGCAACCCGGTATATTGATGGGGTCGGGTAAGTCCTTATACTCACAAGAAACCATTTGATCAAGTGTTGGAAAATGAAGTAACAGAGACAAAGTCATGTCTGCAGCCGGGAAGAAAACATATTTAGGGACACCAAATGAGATAGCAACATCAAAAGCATCGGTACCAAAGACATCAACAAACAAAGCAACAATATTTTTGTCAATACTTATGGTGCTGAAGGCTTCATGGATATAAGGAATGGATCGTGTCACCATGAGACAGATCCGCGTCTCTATTTTGACATCTTCCGGTAAATCTTGAAAATCGGCAGGAGGGAGGAGGAGATAATTTATGGCATTAGGGAGTGAATCAAGAAATGCAAGCTGGGATTTAGATATAGGGCCATCATTGGGGATTATGAAAGTTGCCGAAAGATTGTTTTTGGTTACAAGTATTTTGGCAAATTCTGTTAGCCTCAACGATTATGGATCAATGATCTTACTAAGTCAATAATCAAAATATACCAAAACAGGAATGAAACAAAGATTCTGTAAATGCTTTGTATTAAATCAATAATGTCATCATGATAATCTGTACAAGTGCTAATCTATTTATACAAGTGAAAGGGTGTGTTGAAGGGTTGTGTAGGTTGGTGATAACTGCCATATGGCAGTTATGTTGTAACTGCTATTTAGCAGTTACTTGTGTAACTGTCAAGGTTGACTTTCTGTATTTGACCCATTGGGTTGACCGGGTCATATGGGGTAAACGGGTAGATTGGGATTAACCCAATATTCTCCCCCTTAATCACAATTGCTTTGTTGTAGATCTTTGACTCCGATTAGTTGTCTCATTGTTAGGAATCTGATCTTCGGTAGTGCTTTTGTGAGCATATCAGCCTTCTGAAATTCTTCGCTTATAAACTCGACTTGTAAATCTTCTCTTTCAACATTCTCGTATAAAGTGATATTTTATGTCAATGTGCTTACTCCTTCCGTGAAATACGGGATTCTTCATTAGTTCGATGGCAGACTTGTTGTCGACCATTATCGTAACCTTTTCTTCTTGGGTATGTGTAAGCTTGCTGAGTAATCTCTTTAACCATAATGGTTGCGTTGCTGCTGATGTTGCTGCAATGAATTCGGATTCACATGATGATAAAGCTACTATGGGTTTTTTTTGTGTACTCCAGCTAATTGGTGATTCACCGTAGTAGAAAATAATTCCAGTAGTGCCTTTTCCTTCTTGAGTGTTGACTCCGTAGCTACTGTCACTATAACCTTGTATTTGGTTTCCTCCATTGTGTTTGTAGGTGATTCCATAGTCTTTTGTTCCTTTTACATAGCGTAGTCCTTGCCTGATAGCTTTCATATGTTGTTCCTTTGGTTCTTGCATAAAACGACTAAGTAATCCAATGGAATAACTTAAGTCGGGTCTTGTATGTAGCAGATATCGTAAGCATCCAATTAAGCTTCTGTATTCAGTTGAGTTGACCGTTGTTTCTTCAGTATTCTTTGTTAGTCTTGTTCCTGGATCCATATGTATTAGAGTTTCGTTGCAGTCTAGCATTCCAACTTCCTTTAGGATCTTGCTTGCGTGGGTGGATTGCTTTATTGATATGTCACCTCCAGTTTGTGTGACTTCAATTCCTAAGTAGTAGGATAGTAATCCTAGGTCACTCATCTCGAATTTTTCTTCCATTTGAACTTTGAATTTTTCTATCTCTTCTTTAGGTGTGCCAGTGATGATTAAATCATCTACGTAGACTCCAACTAGAAGTATTGAATCTTTTCATTTCTTCGTGTAGACAGCTTGTTCCAAAGCGCATTTCTTGAAAATTAAAGACTTCAAGGTGTTGTCTAATTTTATGTTCCAAGCACGTGGTGCTTGTCTTAAACCGTATAGAGCTTTTGTGAGTCTGTAGACTTTTCCATTATCTTCTTTCTTTATAAATCCTTTGGGTTGTGTAACGTACACTTCTTCTTTCAAGTATCCATGTAGAAATGCAGATTTGACGTCAAGGTGATGTACTTCCCATTTATTATTAGCAGCTAGGGCTAATAGTAATCGGACTGTTTCCATTCTTGCTACAGGTGCAAAGACTTCTTCGAAATCTATGCCATGCTCTTGTATGTAGCTTTTTGCTACTAGTCTTGCTTTATGCTTGACTATATTTTCATTAGCATATTTCTTGGTCTTGAATACCCACTTTAATCTAATGGCTTTATGTCCTTTTGGTAGAGTGATTAGTTCCCATGTATTGTTTCTGTTGATGGAATCTAATTCGACCTTCATTGCTTCAATCCATTTTAGATCGGTTGATGCTTCCTTGTAATTCTTAGGTTCATCTTCAGTTAGTAATAGTTGCTCGGGTAATACTTCCTCGGTGTTTTCGTATATATCATTTAACGTTCTAAAACCTTGTAATGGTGTATGATTAAAGTCTGGATGTAAATTCTTGGTTGTATTTGAGTTACTTTGATTGGTTGAACGTCTTTGAGGTAGTTGGTGTAATTTGAGCGTTTACTTGCGATGAAGTTGTAGATGGTGTGCGAAATGTTTGTGAGGGTGAGTTTGTTGTTGATGTTGTATTTTCATCATCTGTAGGGATATCATTGTCTTCTTCATTTGGTTGGATTTCTTGTTCCTGATGATCATTTGTAGCTTCAAGGTTTTCGACTTCGAAGTCAAACCATTCAGGTTGATTGTTGGTGTGTTCATTCAAGTAATCCTTCCAGTCCCATGCTTCACCCTCTACTAAAACAAATTCTTTGTGTTGTTGGATCAAACAATCGGTGGGCTTTTGATCCTTGTTCATTTCCTAAGTATACCATTTTGTTGCTTCTGTCATCTAACTTTGTCAGATGTTGTGATGGTACCTTTGCATATGCTATGCAACCGAAAACTTTTAGATTTTCTAAGTTTGGCTTTCTTTGTTTAATTGCTTCATATGGAGTGATGTCTTCTAAGGCTTTTGTAGGAATCTTTGTTTAGAATGTATATAGCGTGTCTAACAGCTTCAGCCCAAAAATTTTGAGGCATGTTGGTTGCTTTCATCATGCATCTTGTTGTAGACATAATTGTCCTATTTCTTTGTTCAACTACTCCATTTTGTTGCGGTGAGTAAGGTGCGGTAAGTTGTCATGCTATGCCATTTTCTTTACAGTATTGAGTGAATTCGCTAGATGTGAATTCTCCTCCACGATCAGTTCTGAACATTTTTAATGTTGTCCTTAGCTCCTTCTCTATTGTATTCTTGTATTCCTTGAAAGTATCAAATGCTTGATCTTTCATGTTTAGGAAATACGTCCACATATATCTTGAATAGTCATCGACTAGTAAGAATATATATCTTTTTCCAGATGGTGTTGGTGGTGTAATTGGTCCACATAAGTCTCTGTATACTAAATCTAAAGGTGAGGTTGATCTAGTTTTTGCTTTCTTGGGAAATGGCGCTCTGCTTTGTTTACCAACTAAACAGACATCACAAATTTGTGTTGTATGTTTAACGGCAGGTATTCCTTGAGCTAACTCTCTTTGAGTCATTGATTTTAGTGATTCAAAGTTGAGATGTCCTAATCTTGCATGCCATAACCAAGTGTTGTCCTTCAAGTTTGCTAGTAGGCAAACAGGTGTGCCTATCTTCAGACTTGCTTTGTATAGACGGTTTCTTTGTCTTGTGACTTTCATGAAGATTTTGTTGTCCATGTCATAAAGTCGTAATTCATCGTCTTCCATTACTACTTTATAACCGATTTCGGTGAATTGTCCAAGGCTCAATAAGTTGCTTTTTAGGCTGAGAATGTAATATACGTGTGATATGATTCTTTGTTTTTCGTCATCACATTCTATTAAGATTGAACCTTTTCCTTTGATCTCTATGTGAGACCCATCTCCGAATCTTACTTTTCCACTAACGTTTTCATCTAGGTCTTTGAAGTGTTCTCTCATTCCAGTCATATGATTGCTGGCTCCATTGTCTAAGTACCATAGACTATCTACATTTGTCTCTTTATATCATACATCTTATTCGTGTAGCGAGGCAGTTTGATCTTTAAGTTTTGTTACAGGTGGGTCTTCTAATATTGCCATTAGTAAGGTAGGCTCTAAGTCCTCCTCGATAAGATTAGATTGCATACTAGTGTTTGGTTTTGAATGACACTTAGTTGCATAATGACCCATTTTATTGCATCTGTAACATTTTACTTTGCTAAGATCAATATGTGATTTGTTGAAGTTGTTGTGAGAGTTTTCTCCGTCTTTCTTTTCTTCTTTAAATTTTTTGTGGTTTTTACCGTGTGAAAATTTATACTTCCCACGTCCACGTCCTCTAAAGTGTTTTCCTCTATTGTCATGCCTTGTGAACATCAATTTTTCTTGGTTGTCTACATGTCTTGCCTTTTTGAACTTAATCCTTTCTTCGTAGGTTTTAAGTCTTCCAATTGCTTCTTCCATAGTCATTTCGCTTAGGTCGGAATATTGTTCTATAGATGCGACTATTTGCAGATACCTATCGGGTACAACATTTAGTAGTTTCCGTACTAAGGTTTCATCTTCTATGGTGTGTCCTAGACTAGCGGCTTTGTTTACGAGAGTTGTAAGTTTTGTAGTGAAGGTGTCGATTGTCTCGTCTTCCTTCATGTATAACATCTCAAAGTCGGATTTGAGTGTTTGAATTCTTGCTTGTTGGACTCCTTTTTCGCCAACGTGTCTAGTTTTCAAAGCATTCCAAATGTCTTTGGCGGTTTTGTGCTTTGTTATTTGAAGTAATTGCTCTTCGGGTAAGGCTTGGTAAAGAAATGCAATAGCGGTTTTCTCTTTTTTCTTATTCGGTTGAGTCGACTCAGTCGGATCTATTGTTTCCCATAAGCTATTTGCTTCTAGAATAATTTGCATGCGAATTGCCCATAATGAGTAATTCGCGGGCTTTAGGATTGGGCATTGAAATTGGGGTGTACTATTTGAAGTATTAGTACTAGGTTCCTTATTACCACTTTCTTTCGTCATATCTTAAAGATATTGACAATAAATCTCCAAGAAAATTTTAACACGATGTGTGTTGAAATTTCTTAATTTTAATGAGCTCTAATGTTTTATTTTCCTTAAAGGTGTATAAAACTTTTATAGGACTAGTTTTGAAAAACTATCCTAGGTGACAAATGGAAAACCATTGCAAAACTACAAGGGCTAACAGTTGAAGAAGGTGAAGCAGTAAAGGCTTGTTATAGGAAGTTCATAGACTTGATATGTGTATACCATGACACTGCAAGAGTACCCTGGTTTGAGAAGCCAAGAGAAGTGGGAGAGTGCAGTAGGCCTGCAGAAGACAAAGACCCACAAGGCTCGAAGGATGAGGCAGTTAGGGATGGATCACAAGGACAAGAAATGAACAAGTTTGGTGTTAGTATGTATGGCAATGAAGAACAAGATGGACAAGAGACAAGCAGTCAAGGGAGCAATGATTTTGAAATCATCGTTTGAAGATATGGAAGCAAGATCACTCAAGAAGATTGATCTTAAATAATTAGGAGGGAGATGTTGACCCTTCAATTATTTAGATCAAAAGTATTATAGTTTTTATTACTTAGTATTTGTTTAAGACAAAGTATATGTATTATTATTTGTATGGGTCAGATCCTGAGTATGCATATGGGTCAAAATGTGTCAACCCAAACGACCCTTATGCAAATACAGTTATATTAGACAGTTAAGGTTGTTGGCAGTTATTTACCAAACGACACAATGGTTGGTAATAACTGTCATATAGATATTTGTGACGTTTAGAAATGTATAAATAGGTCTTTTGCTGTAAGAAACAAATATAACAATTCACTATCAAATAACACAAGTTTGTTGCAGTACTTTTTATCCAATTTACTTTACTATTACATTGCATATATTACCACAAACTCAGAACCACAAAATGGTTAATTACAAACACATGATTCAATCAAACTATGTTGGCTCAAGACCTGTCCAACAAATTCAACCATTGGTATGAGGTGTCCCATTCCTGGGCTAGGTATTAAGGCAATATGGGGAGGTTTTTCCATGCTGGGTGGGAGAGATGGTTATGAGAAAAGGTTGATGATAAATGGATGGGTGATAGTGTTATATATACAGAGTTCTTAGTTATTAATCAGTCATATGTATGTCATGTGTTTAAATAAATACCTACAGATAATAATCTTTAGCTTTTATATATACATATAATAATATATACAAGTATTTAGATGGGTTCGTAAGATACATAGTGATGTTTATGACGACATGCCACCACATAACATGTAGAGAAGGTATGTTTGTGACGTATATTCTGTAACGTTGTAACATGTTCCAATTCATCATGTCTAGTATTCTGTAAATACAAGATTAGTTTCTGAAATTCCGGTTGTCCACATAGTGTGAGATTAGCTTCTATTAAGCTATAAATGATCGAGCAATGACGGCGACAGAAAAAAATTTGTTATGTTTTATCATCTTCAACTTAATGTACATGCAATTCACATGTAATTCAAAAAAACTATTAGAAATTTTAGATAAATAATAATCCTAATTGTCTTTTTGAGATTTTATCTCAGTAGGAGCTATAATATTGAATGGAAAATGCATATGTGGCCGGACTATATCATGGGTGACCACTAGCTTTGTGTGATTTAAATGGGTTACGAGTGAAGTACATCATTGTTCACGATCACGAGCTTCTAAGCTTCTTGTCTTGTCTAAAGAAATAAAACAGATGAATGATGTTCCACAATCTCAAAAAAGATATAACATAGTAACTATTATGATGGTAACATTTTAGTTATATCGTTCATTGCATGAAACGGGTGGTGTTAGAGCTTTATAAGACTTAACATATAATGAAAGTCCAAGTACAGATGGAAGAATAAAAATGAGGTCATCGCATTCGCATACCACTAAGATATGTTGAAAAAACAAGTACATGGTATGAATAGCCCCTGTGCCCTAAGAAAAATAAAAGATTAATCTATGTTCAACTTGCTAATCTCCAGCCATTACTCCCTAGTTTATTCAACTTCCCTGATATGATATACCAACAATTGATTTACTAATCTCCACCCCTTATCGTCTAACCATCATTTGCTCCTAAATTAAGTTTATTGCCTGTCCGTGGTTCACATGGTCAAATATATATATATCAGATTAGATTAAATCAAACGAATCTTTTTTATGATAAACTAGTCAAAAAATAATTCTTGAAATTGAATGACCACTTCCGGCTCTTGTCACTTTGTTCCCAAGTATAAAACGGAAAGAAGAAAAATGAAATGACAAAAAGAAAGAAAGAGGAGGAGAGGAAATTTTTTGATTTCTTGTGTTCGCTAGTTGAAAAGTAAAAAAAAAAATGTAATAAAAAAGTTTTAAAATCATATTCTCTTCAAATAATCTCAATTTGAGAATAAGATTAACAGAGAAATTTAGGCATGATCCCCCCTCTCCCCCTCTCTCCCTTTTCTTCTCATCTTTCCACAAAAACTCGAGAATGTAACTTTTGGAAATGCAACTTTTTTTAATTTTCTTTTAACTTCTCTTTTTTCTCTCTTCAAATAAAAAATTGAAAATAAAAAGAAAAGGATCCCAAAAATAGAAAGGATTTCTTTTAATATAAACAAAAGACAAACATTTTGTACAACTTAAAAGCCATTAATCCATGTTTAACTTAAAATAGAAAGGATTTCTTCTAATATGAACAAAAGACAAAATTATGTCATAAATTTATTAGCATACTAGTTTCCAGGCCCGTCCTATATATCAAGTGTTCACACCGTGACACCACCTGCTATGTTATGCAACACATACCAATATGATCATTTATTAAAATTAAACCATAATCTTTTTCAAACATTAATTCATACAGTATAAGAAAACAAAATTACAGTAAAGAAAAACGATATATACATGGACGCAAACTACATTTTGTTTATTAAAGTGTACGCTAACTGATCTAGTGTTTTTGCAGAACCCCCATCTTTGCTAAGTACATTTGCAGCTGCTTCTTTAAGCTCTTGTATCCGAATTTGTATCCGTTTTCCTTCTTCTCCTTCCAATAAACCTTTAACAACCCGGGCAATCTCTAAGCAATCCACAATGCCATTTTCATTAAACTTAGCCCTCAATGCAACCTTCAAACCCTCTGTCAACATCAATGCGTTCATCTTCTGTTCTGCATACAGTGGCCAAACAATCATCGGCACCCCTTGGACTACAGTTTCAAGAATCGAGTTCCAGCCACAGTGAGTCAAGAACCCTCCGGTCGAGCCATGGCTCAATATTTGGGCTTGTGGTGCCCACGTGGGAACCACAAGCCCATGATTTTTGGTTCTTTCCAAGAACCCATCTGGTAAAAAGTTTAAAGTGTTGTTATGGCCATTGGAATGAAAGTATGCGGCTTCCGCTACTTTATCATTCGGGGTTCTAACCACCCATATGAATCTTTGCTCACTCAACTCCAAGCCCATGGCTAACTCAGTGATTTGATCAGAAGAAAGGGTTCCCCCACTTCCAAAACATATGTACAAAACAGACCCACGTGGCTGATCATCTAACCACCTTAAACAACTCGACCCATTCACATCCCTACTAAACTCAACCGACTCCACTTGTACTAAAGGGCCAACCGGGTAAACCGGTGGCTTACCGGGTTTCTCCTCTTGTAAAGCTTCAATTGCGCCACCCTCTAACTCCTTAAAGCTATTTATCACTATGCCATCAGCCAGCATATACTTTTTTGCATTATGTAAGGTCCATTTGTATGCCTCATTTTTCCTGTCTTGAAGCGGGTCAAGAAAGTCCTTACCATGAAGTTGTATGCAACCCGGTAACTGAATGGGGTGGGGTAAGTCCTTGTACTCACAAGAAACCATTTGATCAAGCGTTGGCAAATGAAGAAATAAAGACAAAGTCTGGCTGCAGCGGGGAAAAATAAATATTTAGGGACATTATATTCAATGGCAACATCAAAAGCATCGGTACCAAAGATATCAACAAATAAAGCAACAATATTTTTGTCTACAATCATGGAGTTTAAGGCTTCATAAATAGAAGGAATAGATCGTGTCACCATGAGACTGATTCGTGTCTCTATTTTTGCATCTTCTGGTAAATCTTGAAAATCGATAGGAGGGAGGAGCAGATAGTTTATGGCCTTAGGGAGTGAATCAAGAAATGCAAGTTGGGAATTTGATAAAGGGCCATCATTTGGGACTATGAAAGTTGCCGAAAGATTGTGTTTGGTTACTAGTCTTTTTGCAAATTGAATCAAAGGGATCAGATGACCCATCCCTGCACTTGGTACAAAGACTATATAGGGTGGTTTCTCCATTGTATGCGTGTGTATGTGAGGAATTATGTGTATAAGTAGGATGAAGAATGAATGGATGAGTGTGTTATATAAGCAATTTTTAAGATCTGGTTTTAGCCGCATGTATGGCTTGTGTTTCAATAAATCTCTAGAGAATTGTATCTAGTTCTTATGCAGAAAAGTATTTTAAGACATTTCATAAGATAAATAGTGAGTTTTATTACGACAATCACACACATGCATGACATGTATAGAAGGCTTGTAAATGTAACTTTGTAACATATCCAAATTCATATATGAGTTAGTTTCTAAAATATCTTTGTTGTGTCCACATTGTGTGACCCACTAGATAAATTCACACATGTACAAATACACTGATTTCTTTAGAGATGAAACACGTCCATAAATGATCAGAAAACGATGCACACCCGAAAGAAATTACTTGTTCCATGTTCAGTTATATCAAACATGTTATATTGTGATTCGACACATAACTGTATAGGTATTTAGAATCTACAAATACAGTAATTTCATTAATGAGAAAACAGAGAAATTATACCTCAACAAGACCTTTGTTGAATGGGAGATGCATAACATAATATACCATCACTGATACAAAAATGGAAATCAGTAAAAAGTGTTAATCATTAAACTATCTAACTAGAATGCGAAAAAGAGTCTTTTTAACTTGCCTTAAGTTTATCTATTGGTATATTGCTGAAGTACATGTATTAGTTTCTGAACTTTCTGTGACGCACACATTAACTTTATGACCTACTAGATTAACTCATACGCATGTCCAAGGCCGTAAATAATAAATATTGCATCCGTAAATGAACACACAATGATGCCCACGGAAAAGAACTACTTATCTCATCTTCAACTGAAGGCAACACGTGATTCAGCGTGTAATTCTATACAACTATTTATATTTCTAACAACTAATCCAAATTTTCTTCCATTAATGACAAAACAAAGAAATTGGACCTCTCGACCTATGTAACTATGCTGAATAGAAGATGCACACCATGGACCATATAGGGTGGGTGATAGTACCACCATGGTACCTTTTTCCATTAATAATGTGCATTCTAATTAAGTGATTTAAAATCGCTGAGAGTGTTTATCATTAGGGAAAGAAAATCTTATTTATGATCCCCACCCGAATGCCAAAAAGGATGTACTCCTATCACTTTATATGTACGGCTTATTTTGAGACTTTTCGGTTTTTATAAGTTTATCATATCGTAATAAACTTATATAAGCCGAGAAGTCTCAAAATAAGCCACAAAATCAGAGCTTATATAAAATAAGCTCAAATCGGCTTATGTTAAATAAGCTTAGCCAAACAGGGCATAAGTTTCACCTCTTTTGGTCATGATTTTCGTATTTTCTTGTATGGGGATTTTTGTGTTAGCTTATTGGGCTTATGAGCATATGTAAATGTGGAAAAGCTCATAAGCCCATATTTTCGGCTTATTAGATTATAAAGTGTAGCTTATGACCTTGAATAAGTCATAAGTTCAACTTGAAAAATTCATAAGACGAAAAATATAGGCCTAAAGCTTTTCAAAAATATTAAGCTAAAAGCCCACATGTAGAATCCAAGATCAGGACTCAACACAACAGAATGATTAAGAACACAATCAAGATCACTAAAAGGTTTTCTTTATTCATTAAATATAAATAAACTACTATTACTATTACTACTACTACTACACACTCTATACGTTTTCTAGACTCTCATTGGAGAAGTCTGCTATGTTTTGGATTATCACATAACCTAGACGCCACCCTCTTTATATAATAGAGGGAGGTTACAAGAAACCCTAACCCTAGCTTACTAACAAAGCTATCTAAATATTACATATTAGGCCCTCATTGTTTCTTCTTTCTTTATTCCAGCTTGTGGGTTTTGTTATCATCAAATCTGTAATTCCTAACTATCTTCCCATATTTGATATTACAAAACAATCTGCATGAAGAAACAATGCTAAAACATGTCATCACAATAATAAGCTGCACATCATGAATCATCTTCCCCTTTTTGTATCATCTAATAGGGGTATTGTGCAACTCGTAAACGCTTCCCCTCAAGTGATGCATGTAGATGGTAAGTATATGAACAATAAGCTTACCCTTAAAAGTATACTAACCATCTCTTGAATCTTGGACTTTTAGGCTCTATGTAGTGATTACTGATGAAGAAAACTGAGTATAACGAATTTGAGGAAGAAGTTGAATTTCCTAAACTTGCGTCTTATATCTTGTACTATCCACGTGACTCCACCTCTTGATAAACCCTCAACTAATATGAGACACTGAGCACTACAACGTGACTCCTTAAAGTGATAGCAAATGTGAGCATTAAGCACCTTCAGTTTGTAGATCTCACCCCTTTGCTAGGTTCAAGTCTAGCAAATGTGAGCATTAAGCACCTTCAGTTTGTAGATCTCACCCTTTCGCTAGATTCATCAAGTCTTTGTCACATCATTAACGTATGAACAAGTTACCTCCTGATACAAGGTATGATAAGACACGCACCTGTAAAACTCAACCACAACATCAAATAAATGATATTCAACCTTCTTCGTAATCACATCTTCAAATAAGGAACAAAATCCAAGGGCGTCAAAGGACCTATAAACACTAGCAGCAATAAAAAATAGCATAGGCAAAGCAAAAGAAACCATAAGCAGACCATTAGGAACACCAAATCAACCAGTAGGAACTGATCAGTAGGAACCAAAGCAATAACCAGTAGGAACCAGCCAGGAGGAACCAACCAGTAGGAACTCCCAACAGTAGGAACCAGTACGAATCAGAATATGTAACCAGTAGGAACATCAGCAATATCACCAGGAGGAATATAGGTACCACCAGGAGTAACACCAGAAGTACCACCAGGAGGAACAGCCAACAGTAGAACGAATCAAAATATGAAGCCAGTAGGAACACCAAATCAAGTCGAAAATATGTTAATTACTAGGGTTCATCGTTGAATAAAAATTCAACTCACCAAGACTAGTAAAACTTTAGAAGACCAGAATGAACTAGTACAACAACCAGCACTAAATGTCAAGACCAGAATTAACATGTACAACAACCGATCATGAACAGTATAAAATTTCGACGACCAGAATTAAGTTCCCACGTTGCCAGTATTACCAGTACTAAGCACTTGACCATTAGTATAACGTACATCCCCACCATCTGAATATCATCAATTGAATATTAAATATCATATCCACATGACCAACATCAAAGAATAGGGCCCCGTGATAGTACGTGAATCAGTCACATCGTACATATGAAACCAGCATTAAAAAGAAGAGAGAACAGTACAAAACATTTTGGGACCAGTAATACCAAAACTGTGAACAGTCATCCCTTATTATGTGATATTCAAAACATTAATTGATCCCTACCTCAATGCGTGTACATGGGCTCCATTAAAGAATAGCAATTTCAAGTGGACCCACGTGTGGACCAATCATATTCTCGTGTACAATGTGACTCGGTAACTTGCAGCGTTTATGGATCAGTACAAGCATATTAATAAACCTAATATCACAAAACGCCGCAACTTCTGACAATCTCGAAAATTCAAACTCGTTTGACCAAAAGAATTAATGCCCCAACCATTATTCTTTAAATTTAAATAATCAATCTTGAATGAGAATTAAAATAATCGACCAATATACTGGGTAACATGCCTCCGAATGCACAATATGAAAGTGACAGCAAATTAATTTGTGTACGAGGTTACCTGAGTTTGAACGCCATATAAAAACAAAGGTCGATTAAAGACTAAATCATACCATCATCAGATCTGCTCTTTTTTTTTAAACCTTTTTGCCTGTTGCCTCTTTTCTTTTACACATCTGCTGCTATAGAAGAATTAGGGTATAAAACCCTAATTATAGGAAAACCTTATAAACCCTGGATCGAGAGCCACGAGGCTCTGATACCAATTGTAGAATCCAAGATCAGGACTCAACTAGGGTATGAGTAACATTGATTGATTGAAGCACATCGGAATGATTAAGAACACAATCAACATCACTAAAAGGTTTTCTTTATTTATTAAATATAAATAAACTACTATTACTATTACTACTACTACTACACGCTCTATGCGTTTTCTAAACTCTCATTGGAGAAGTCTGTTATGTTTTGGATTATCTCATAACCTAGACGCCACCCTTTTTATATAATAGAGGGAGGTTACAAGAAACCCTAACCCTAACTTACTAACAAAGCTTTCTAAATATTACATATATATTAGGCCCTCATTGTTTATTCTTTCTTCATTCCGCTTGTGGGTTTTGTAATCATCAAATCTGTAATTCCTAACACCACAACTATATGATCCTCTGTTCTTTGCTTTAATTGCATTTGGAGCAGGTAGGTGTTCTAATGTTTTTCCTTTTGGCTTGGTGTCTCTTCTTCAAAGACCAAATTGGTTTGTATATAGCATACACATGATGCATTTTGATCTTGCTGTGTAATTACATGAATGTACAACTTCTAAAACTTTGTGTGGACAACTGAGCTTGTGCAATCTAATATCGTATATCCATTAATTCTCAAAGAGACAACTTATAAATTTCGCCTTCTTTATTGATTATATATATGGCTCCACCAGTGATGCATATATACCATACATTTTTCATGTGAGATTTTCGGTAAGAAAGTATACCTACTACTGATGTCATTCAGATTTCAGACAATCAAACGCAACGCTTGTACTGTAACAGATACTAATACGGGCTTGACCACGGCACTTTAAATACAAAAGGTTACACACTCCACACTCAATGCCCGATCGAATTTCAAAAGGTTTATGTGCATATGTGATCATTTATTTAAGAAGGTTTAACTACGAATATTCTTTGTGCATACTAAAATTGCATTTAGTGTTAGTTCGATCAAACATTATATATACTCAGATCATGCTTGAGATTAAAGGGTACGGTATTAACTTTCAGATAAAGTTTGAATATGTTGAGTAGATCATTTATATCTTTTCTCATTCACACCAAATTATTTACTATTTTCCCTTTTCAAGAAAAATAGCTCATAGATTCCTCTTTTCTTTTACATTCAATGTATTTTAGTTTGGCATTTTAACATTGAGCTACTTAGATTTTAGTAGCAATTACATAATCATGCAGTTTCACTTGAAATATCATCCTTTTACCTTTCTTCATCACTTGGCAGTATTTCGAAATGCTTATGTCATATTTGAGATTTTGAGATTTTTGATAGGTCCATAAGTCCATTGATTTTTTTTTTTTTTTTTTTTTTTTACAATAAGATGGCAGGCAAACGGGCAACAAGCTGTGCCGCAACCCTCTTTTGAATAGCAAAACCAATTCTACTAAAAATGAAATTTTGTGACTTAGGGGTCGCAAAATTACTTTGCACAACACGTTGAACCCTAGTCAAAAACTCCACAGCTGCCGAAGCTAGGAACCCAAATGTATCAAAAGCAAAAGGGGTAAATACGTGTTGATTCTCTAAACAAGCTTTCTCGTGTTTAGCAACTTTGCTCGATTCCGCTTTCAACGCCGCTTGTCCTTAACAAACCCATTGTCCATTAGCCCAACAAGAGGGGACACTCCAGTAAGATCCACACAAGCATGTTTCCCCCCGGCCCATCCAAACACAAGTATATCAGCTGGCCGTAAAGTAGACCTCCTTCCGGATCTGTCAGAAAGTTCACGGGGGCCTCTTTTTTAGAAGAAATCCATGCTCGTTTAAGAACATCTCTAACCAAATCATGCACTGTATTTGAAACCGGTAACTCCTTGCAATGGATCGCATGCTCGCCAAAGGAATCTAAACAAACCTTGCGGCAGACTGGGCAAGGCTCATCGCCGGAAGCAGAGGGATCATTAGCTAGTACTTAAGGATAGTCCGGTACTCCAGGGCCGACATATGTTGGCCTAGCCCTTCAATGGGGATAACCGTCAAGAAATCTTGAGCATGAGGAGCTCGGAGACATTCAAACACCGCTTTTTGGGGATAAATCGAACTTCTCTCCCGAACTCCGGACGATTCCACTAAAAAGGGCACACGCCAAAACATTTTGGGCTTTAGGTGGGGCTGTGTCCTTGTTAGAGAAACCGCTAAGATCGAAATCGAGGAAGGGACATGCAAGCGATCCATTGCATACCCATAATCAGAGTCAACCCCATCAATACCACATCCCCGAAGAATGTGATCCTGTAAACTCCAAGATTGAGCCCTCGAGGCCACAAAAGCATAAGTAGATACATCCTCAGCCGAACATAAACCCACCCACCAAACCAGAAGTCGGAAGGGATGCGAGCCTCCATTGAAAATCCCCCAAAAAAGGGCCCCCACAAACCACAATGGCCTCTATTGCCTTCCGAAGGCCATTGTCAAAAGCGAAGCAGCTTCCCTATATACATCGGTTGGCACGTTCGAGACCGAACATCAGCTAGCGGCGCCCATACATGGAGCGAAGCAAAAGGAGCTCAGATTGAGGGTCGCGCAGACTTGTGAGACAACTCATTAGTTCCACAGCACGATATGCCCTTTTCACATAAGCGCTAATAAACCGCATCCCAGCCTCCAAGGAGTTTCAAACCCAATGTCGGCCTCCCAATCCCGTGGGGAAACAAACCATCCTGTACCTTCACCCCATTGCATGAGGGCCAAAAAACTTCTGTTTTCTTAATGTTTTCTTAATGGGGGCCCTCAGCCATGATAATATCTAATTCCAACTATCATTTCTTCCTCTTCACTAATTCCAAGTAACTAAAAATAAAAATAAAATAATAACCAACTTAAGAGAATCTATATGAGTTGTGGGCATAGACGGACCTTCATAGGGGCTAGGGAGGGCTATGGCCCTCCCAAAGTTTTGTGGCAATAGTGTAATATTTTGATATTTTAAGGGTAGTTTCGTTTCCTAATTAGATGGCCCTTCTAAAAGTCTGGTTACGAATTTACATGTTCTTCAAAATTTCAGAATGCAATTCATAACTGCATTTTATGCTTCATTGTTTATTTCATGTCTTCCTTTGATACAAATAACTATGTCTAATTGTGTATGTTTTAATAAAGAAAAGCTAGTTAAAACTTCTAATAATTTTGGCCCTCCCAAAATTAATTGTCAAGTTCCGTCTATGGTTGTGGGTTAATATGGACCACTGATAAGTCGTAGCAAGACATTTTTGTATTTTCTTTCTGGTTGAAACTTGAACCACAAACTAGGACTTGTCAACATTTTTCTAGAAGATGGTGACAAAGGAGACCACAAGCATATGAACAATTATATATCACAAAATAATAATAATAATAATAATAATAATAATATAAAATAGCCTTTTCTATAACTTTTTGGATTAAACTTACATCCGTTAAAAGTTTATGTTATGTTATGTTTTTATTTTTAATTGACATTTGATGTTATAATAGTCATTAGTATGGTATCAAAGGTCTTTGGGAGAGTGGTATCTGAGTGACCCATTAATTAAGAGGTTTAGGTTTAAATCTCATTATACGAGTGTTATTTGTAACATAGTTGGTGTAGATGTAAAATTTACTACAAAGTATGTCATAGGTAGATTATTTTGAATTTAGACCAGAGGCATAAATTAACTAATTAACCATTAAGAATTTTCAACTCCTATGCATGTAGTTTTTGTGTACTTAATAAAGTTACTAGCTTGAAGCTTCACTTAAAAATCTCATATATGAATATGATCATATCAAACTAGAAAGCAGTTTGTCTGGTATTTAAACAAATCGTGACACTGTTTGCTAGAATTGAAGTCTTGATTATATTGATGCTACATGCCACGGTACGGTTCTTATTTTCTTAAAAAATGATGATATTAAAATGACATATGTGTTTGATCAGGGTTTGAAGATTGCCATTATATCGGTCCATTGTTAAGAAATGACAAACCACAAGTGTAATATCACTCATGGTTTGTGATTCTTATCTGATGAAAATGATATCGACACTAATTAGTACTACATCTATCCCTAAATAAGTGTCTAGTTTGACTTTTCAGAGTCAAACTGGATCAACTTTGACCTTATCTATTTTTGCGAGTGTTATATAATACTTGATGCAAAATATATGAATTGATTGGGTTTTAAGTATATTTTTCATTGGTATAGTTTTTCATCAAGTATTATATCACACAAAAAAAATATTTACGGTCAAAGTTGAACCAGTTTGACTCTGAAAAGTCAAACTGGACACTTATTTAGGGACGGAGGGATTAGGTAGCGTGTCATCTAGAAGGAGACGTTGATTAGATGAAAATTAAATGAGGATTGAAAGAGAGATTATTCATTGCAGAAAGTTTGATTTTTCCACTAACCTAACTCGTTTATTTGACACAGTTATGGTTTATGTTATCTGTATTTTTCTTGTAGTCATGCCGTTCTTTTGGTCCTTCAGAGTTTGAAGTCTACCATAAACTCGAAGGGGTTGTAGCCTAGCATTACCATGAGATAGTCTGACCTCAACCAAGAGGTTGTATAGTAGGTAAGTCGTCACAATACAGTTACGATGTATTTTATATATTGTATATAGAGAGATTACGTACTTCGGTACTTTACCTTTATAAAAAAATTATAACCTAAAAACAGAGTAATTTGTCCTTTTTGTTCTAGTACTTCTTGTAGCAAAAGAAACAAAATTATAACATCGTTGTTTCTCGTTGTGGCGGATATGGTAACATCCACTATTCATGACCTGTATATTGAACATTTTCCATAAGAATATAACACAATGAACCTGTTAAAGGTGATAAAATAGCATATGATCATTTTCGGCTAATGGTTTGTCAAATAATCTCTTTTTGATTATTTGCATCGTCCAAAATAATAATCATATAATGATCCAAACACCTATTGAGAGCATGAGACCTGCTTCAATGTTCCTCTGAAAAGATGACTAACTATCGCACACTATATACGTCACAAATCTATAACAAATGTCTAGGACGGAACTTTAACTCACAAATGTCTAGGACGGAACTTGAACCAACAACAATTTAGTTGAGAAGCATTCTATGATCATGTCACACTGTACGAGGTATCGTTAGGCTAGGCCTTTGGTATTCTCCGGTCAATTGATCCATTTATAATCAGTTTAAATTAACGCTCTTGAACAAATTTCAATTTTTTGTTCCCTGGTAGAAACTAGAAACCAATTGCATTGAACATTGTATTGTTTCATGTAAATGAATAAAAAATAAAGACATAGAGCTATAAATGAAAGACGAGAAATCAAAAAATTAATGAAACAATATATTCGCAAAAGCGCAAGTAGCGTTTTCAGCACCATCTACATCGATTCCCTTTATATTTTGTTTCTGTTTAATTTTATGCTTGTCAACCACGGAGCAACAGATTCATGATAAAGTCGTTCCATGAATCTATCGGGCCGGGCAAGCACCAATGCAAACAATCATTCTGTACTTTCACATTTTCATCATTCCCATCAAATGGATGGAACACACGGTAGGGGCCAGGATGACCATCAGGTCTCAATAACGACAAACGGGTCGTATCAAACAATCTCAAAACCGGCCCATACATACCTTCTTTAGCATTCTCATATTCTTCCAACTCGATATCTCTCATTAACATATCAATATCCGTCATAGCAATCTCTCCATTTTTAAATGGAACCGTCCTGTTGCAATATCCTCCAGTGTTCCATTCACCGTTCTCAAAATGATCGGGTGTTGTTGTTCTTAAAAACACGTATAATTCATGGTCAGCTTTTTTGATGAAATTGAGAACTGTGCGGATTGCTTTCCGATATGCATGATAGAAAGAAACCTCCGATATATTCGGTTTGTTACAGTAATGGCACCCGATTATTGTGTTGTTTTCGTAGTATATTGCAGTTTTCAAGAACCATTTTCCACCTCCAATCATTATGTAATTGAAGTTACTGAATTCATTGACCCAAACTGGGTCGAGCTCATCAAGATGGAGCTGTACTGCACCTGAGGAATGCCCGTCATTGTCCTCAAATATCTTTGCTTTTGTGAGAAAAGGTGACCAAATAACTGAAAGCGTGAAATTATGTGACTCAAAGACCCATCTTTTGCTTCTGTACTCCTCATCGTGGTACACCTCGACTGGTTCTTCAACCTGGAAGCACAATATAAGACATAGGACCAGTACTTGTATTAATAGGGGTGTTTTATGCTTGGATGTGCTCATGTGCCGTGCGTCATGAAACTGAACATGCGATTTATTAATGACTCTAGATTATGAAATATCTTTCGAGATTGTAAATAGTTTGATAATTATCATTTAAAGATGGGTGCAGTTTGCTCACTAACATTTCAACATACTTATATTTTATCGATACTATTTTTGGCGATGATACTATGGGTAAAATTATGGGTTAACCCATGACCCAGGTCTTGTCTAAGAAAGTCAACTTAGACAGTTTCTGGCAGTTACATGACGGTTACAACATAACTGTCATAACAGGAACCATCACAACGGTTCCTTGTACCCTTTCATTTTGTATAAATACTTAGAATGTACAGATTGTAAACGTATGATGACAGATTTGTAGAAATAAAAGTCTATTTCATTATCTTGGTATATTTTGATTAAAGATCCATAAAAACTGGCCAACAAAAATGAGGCTTGCTCTTAAATAAACAGTTTTGTGGCCATGGTAATTAACTATCCAGCCTAAATAATCATACAATTAGAACCAACAACACTTTATCCGAACTCAAAAAGCTAACTATTACTACTCCAAGTTGCATTTGTTAAATAATCAACTATTACTACGCCAAGTCGCATTAGTTACAGAATCAACTTATAGTGCATATCCACACACACACCCGTTAAGTGTCAAGAACAATGGTTTTTAACAAAATTAGCACACAAAGGAATATGGTCAAGAGACTTGTACCTGAGAAAGAATGCAGAACAACGACTGGACCTGATTACGTGAGATTGAATCACCAATGAACGCCATTGATTTATTCCTCATGAAATGAAGAAACATTTTGGGGTCAAATGCGGGTAATTTACATTCGAAAGGGCTCCAACGCCAGTAGATGTAATCTGTATCAGGCCGACCATTCGTCATACAGTTTTGATGTTGTTGAATGCTACTGCAGGTGCGGTTGGTGTACCATGGACCAGTCGGATCCCTTACCCATTCTCCAGTGAATATATCACATTCCGTTGTGCCTAAAACGTCAAATAAAGTATCTATAATGACTTGTATATCAATAGACTTCATACATTGTTATGCTATAGTGATTTGTAAATGATGCCATAAAAACTAAAAGCATTAGTATATTAGAGCATCTACAATGCATCAAGTCTTTAAGACTTGATGCATTTAATGCATATGGTATTTAATAGGCAAAGGTTGGATGAAAGACTTGATGTATGTCAAGTCTTTGAACAAAAGCTTTTCAAAAAGCTTTCATTGCAATGCAAAAAACCCCTTCAAAAGACTTTTTAGATTAGTAAAAAGCTTTTAACCATTTGATGCATTGCGGATGCTCTATATTGTTACCTATGTATTTTCTGAAGAAAAGGTTTTGCATACAAAACTCAATTGTAACAATAACTACTGTACTGTGTTATTTTAAACAATAAATGATGAGTACTATCATGGCCCCTTCAAATCATTACGTATACAATATATTTCCTATCCAATTTTGGGCCAATTCCCCCTTCCTACTTCCAAAAAATGACATTAAACACCAAACTTCTCGCTCCACATGTCGGCAGATAAAAATGGGCTGGCTACCGGGGCAGCTTGTCAAACCCAAAACCCCCGGCGTGGGGCTTAAAAGACTACACTCTATCTGGTCTGTCTTCTTTTGGCAGTAGTGACCCCAAGGAGGCTGGCCTGCCAATCGGCTGATGCAGCTCCTCTTCTCTTAATATATTACGCTATTTTTGACTTGGACGAACAGATTACAGATCCCTCTTAAAGCAGGCGTGTGATCTTATATACAATAGTACAATACCACCAGACACGCCTCAGCTTCAAGCGAGCTCACCCTATGGACCTTGGTGAACTAGATTCCCTGCTATTGGGATCTTGCTCAGAAGGTCAACACACTACAACAAATTGATGACATACTCGCGTGTTTATTGGCAAGTTTACACATATCAAGGCGTGTGAATATATTTTCTTCACACTTCACCCATACGTGACAAATTTTTCTGGATGTTCTAATACCTTAATATTTGAAGAGCGGACTTATAAACTCGTCACGTTAAGTGTGGAAAAAAAACATGAGCAATTGTCTCACTACAAATGTGAAGATTTTGAAATAACTGCTCACACTTGGAAGTGTGAGAAATTTGAGTTAATTTTTCACACCCTGCATTGTGAAGAACTTGAGTAATTCAAGCAAGCTCACACCTTGCAGTGCTGTACAGTTTGTTTTTTAACTTCGACAAAATGGTGTATATATATCAACTCCAATCGGAAAAAAAAAAAAAAAAAATGTGTTCTTTGTGATACATAGTAAAGTGCTATTTTTAGTCACTTATGATCGAGTTATGATAACCAAACTCACTTTCATTAAATCAACATGCATATATGATTGACAACACCAAAATTTAATCATGCATGTAAAGATAAGTAACATATATACCTTCGTAAATTCCAGTGTTATTAACCGGGATGTGATCATGGAGTGCCTCATCAGCCGTCACCGGCTGCATTGAGGACCGTGACTTGCGGTCATCATCACCAACAACTATAACTGGAGTTGCAAAATAGAAGCGATATGTAAAGCCTAGTAATATCAAACAAACAGCTATTTTTATAAAAAGTTTACTCTTCTTTTGAATTAATGTAATTTGAGTGTTGTTTGTTTCAAATTTCATTCTTTTCATTTGGTTTTAAAGGAATTGATGATGTTTTTTTATTGAGTTAAGAAGGTTTCTATCTCTAGAATAAGGGAAGAGAGAGAGGATTTTGGGGTGGGTTGATGGTTGCATTCAAGTAAGGTGGCTTAAATTTGATTGAAATGAAAGGGGATCTAAAACTAATAATGCATGCATTGCAAGTTATACTTTGTTCTAGTGTGGTTCTACATTGTGTTATGATGGTTATGTATTTAGTAGTTAAGTTGTTGAGTATTAGGCTTTGTGTTGTTTAAGTCTTAAATGACATGCTTAAGGGTATGCTTCGCGCAATGGGTTGAGTTGGGGTTGGAGCTTATATTATAAGCCGAAAGCTTACTGTTTGAGGAATATGTTGGAGCTAAAGCTTATTAATGTAAAATCAAAGAAAAATACGTCAAATTAAATTCACATATATTTCCAGCTTTTACGTGGTAATCTATTATATTTTGAAGGGTATTTAAGTAGTTTGACTAGCTATAAGCCCCTATAAGCCCTTGGGCTTGAGCTTATAGAGGCTTATGACTTATAAAACTCCTATAAGCCAGTGTGACAAACAAGGCTTATTTTATGTTTACGTAAGGTACGTATTGAGGGTTTTGGGTTGTTCGATCGTTCGGTTTCGCATGTTCAGTAACGACCCCAAGGTGTAACCGGAGTCACTAGTGAGAGAATAAGTGTTTGCTTCGTGCAGCTTGGCATGGGCCATTTATGAACTCGATCTAGATCAATTATGCATTTGTAACCCGTGTGTTTGTACCATTTCAACAAATGGACCGTCTAGTGAGTTCAAGTTAGAAAGTTATGTGACATCATTTGGAGGGCTTGAGCGTAAATCATGTAAGTTGAACCTATTACAAGGTCTTGCATCTTTATATAATAAAGGAATTACATTATTTCGGAGTGATTTTGTCAATTCATTCTTATATTGAAAAAACAATTGGGCCAATAGGAGAGCTCGATTTCGCCACGTAAGCAAAATCATGTGATGTGATTGGTTAATAAAAGTCAAAATTAAATTGATTTTGGTCAAACTTTAATAAATTTGGTGGAGAAATTTGGTTGATAAAAAAACACATAAAACTATAGGTGTCAAATATGTGAAAACAAAAACTTAAAAAACTATGAGGTAATTAATAAAACTTTAGTGGTTGAATTTTTAAAAATTATATAAAGTTAAGTGTAATATTATAAGTCTCCATGTTTTTTTATAACCTTGGATAATAAACAAATACCCCTTATACTTTATACCCTTTTGTTGTTTTAAAATAACAACATATAAATTTATCGATTATAAGTATCAATTTTTTTACTATATCGTTGATAAGGACTCATTTATTTCATTTTTAAATGTTTAACCTATATGGACACGAGTTTACATTTTAAATACGGCTAAATTCGAAAACGAGAATATAATTATCAATTTTAAGCACGGGTTACTTTAATCTGAGAAAATAAATATACGATTGTACTTATAACAATGACTTCGTGTAATTCTTATTTATTTATATAAGGATATCGGAAAAACATTTTAAAAAACTTAAAGGTATACTTTAACTTTATCAGCGTTCATTATGTGTTATTAAACTGCATCATGTGTATAACATAATATCGATAGTGAAATTTAAATAATAACATCAACATCTTTGTCAGCTAAATAAAATTAAATCTTGAGTTACTTAACAAAAATTTTTACAAAAATTTTACCAAATTTTAATGAATATTAATGCATAATGAAAAACTCGTGCATAAGTATTAGTTGTACTTATATCATAATTTTTTTGAACAAATTCTTATATGTGTATATACTGAACTAAAATGTTAAAATAAATTTGATTTATGTGTAAACTTCGTGCGTGCACGAACTTATAACTATATAATTATATGTAATTACGTTTAAAGACACAATATTCAATATTAGTACAATTTTTTTTTTTATTAAAACCCCGTGCGTGCACGGGTATTATAACTAGTTATGTTTAAAGCTTGCAATTGTGGAAATGTGTAAAGGTGACTCCTACAAATAGAAATTACCGTACTTGTATTTTGTTTTCTTTTTCTAATTTTAAGTTGATTAGAATCTGCATGACAAAACAAACAAGATAGCACCATGTAAAAATAAGGTTATTTCATTTAAGGGTCATTGTACTTTTAAAAATGTTCACTTAAGACATTATACAATTTTTTTTTTTGTTTATTAAGATAGTTGTACTATTACTTTTATTCAAGAAAACCACTATAATACTCAAAATTATTTATTTGGCGTATCGTACTACTTTTATATTCATACAAGTCGTTAAACTTGCCAAGAAATATTATTTAGATCACTAAATTCGTTAATCAAAATCATTTTTTATATACCTTGTATTTATGTGTTCATTATTCCCGGTTGTATTTAAAAGTGTAATGTTCTAAATTACAAAATATGCAATAAGATTATTGATGGAGGATTAATATTTGAACATAATATGTAGTGTTTTTGAATGATGAGTGATATGTTTAACTTAGCTAAATTAAATTTCATGCTGAGGGAAAGTAAAAGGTGAACAATCGTATTTGAACGACATCAAAAGTGTACATTTATAAATATTAAGATTTTATGACCTATTTAGGTTAGAAACTGTTGAAATATGTGTCGATTGTAATTAATAAAAGACTAAATTACATAGATGGTCTTTATGGTTTGTTAAAAGTTGCAACTTTTGTCCCTGATAGTTTAAAGTTGCCTGAAAAGTCCTTATCTTTGTAAAGAATAACACTTACAATCTTTTTTTTAACAGGTATTAAGTGTATTATGTTATCATTTACACGTTAGCCCTTTTGGCTAACGACCGTTTGCATAGTCTATCCTTTATAATAACGGTCATTTATAACTTAAAGCTTTATCCGTTTTCTTTTTATTTCCTCCGGATATCGATTTTATAAGTTTCTTCCATTCCATATTTTTCCGTTTTTATTTTCATCCATTTTCATTTTCTTATGTTTATCCATTTTATTCCATTCCATTCCTTTTTTCCATTTCATTTCATTCCATTTTCCGTTCATTCCTCCGTTCCATTTCATTCCATTTTATGTTCGTTCCACTTTTATTTCCGTCCGTTTCATTCTCTTTCCATTTTATCCATTCCTCCATTCCATTCCATTCCTCCTTCCATTTTCCATTTCTCTTTCATCCATTTCCATCCGTTTTCGTTCATCCGTTTTCTCCTTTTACATTTTCTTCGTTTTCTCGTTATCATCCGTTTTCATACATTTTTATCCATTTTTATCACGTTTTCGTCGGTTTTTCCATCATTCGTTGATCAATATTTTATATGTTTTCGTCGATTTATATGTTATCATCCATTTTTAAGCGTGAAAACATATAAAGCTCGAACCAACGATAAAATGTAAACATAAGAAAACAAAAACGGATAAACGGATGAAAGGATCATAAAGGCAAAAAGACAAGGCGATATGGAATGCAATATGAAAACATATGGATGAAAGCGATATAATAGAAAGCGAGATAAACAGTAAACGATAAAAAAGCGATAACGAAAATGGATAACGGAACGTCATGGCGATGAAACGCGTGAACAGTAAAACGTATAAAATGGTATAATAAATACCGGACAAAAATAAACAATCATAACGTTCAAAAGCGAATAACGTAATCGATGCGATCCGTATAACTTAAACCGATAACGGATGAAAACTTTAAATTATGGCTCGGGTTAGGATAGACAGTCTGGTGATCGTTAGCCAAAAGGGCTAACTTGTAAATGATAACAGAATCTATTTACCATTAGTTAAGAAAAAGACCACGAGTGTTATTCTTTGCCAAGATAAGGATTGTCCATGCAATTTTAAACTATCAAAGAAGAAAATTGCAACTTTTGACAAACCATAGGGACTATCCATGTAATTTACTCTTAATAAAAATACGTAATTTAAAATAAAACACATTAAACATCTAAAAACAAGCATAAAATAAATATATAAATGCAAAAAGTATGTAAAATGCTTTTGAATACTACGGGTGTGTTTGTTAAAAATAGATGTAATGTCACAATTCTCAATTTCCGGTCATTTTGCAAACTTTAAAAAATTTTACTATTCATCTCGGGAATTTACTATTCATCGGTTACTATTCATCATTTTACTATTCATCGTTTTTTAAGTCGAGTTGATATTTTGAGAGGTTATTTCAAAATTTTACTATACACAAAAACACTATTCATTCCCGGAGAAAATTTTATATTCATGATTTTTATTCATCATTTTCGTAAACTATGTTTCAGTTATCTAATCAGCGTAACCGTGAGGGTTAAAGTCGCATATTCATGGAACATTATTGAGATCACTTCATATAGACTAGAGTTAGTCTACATATCATCCGTAATATCATTTTCATATTAGTTCATGCAAGGGTTTGCATATTTCATAGCGTATATTTATTTATTAAGCGCTATCCATACGATCAGCGATTTTGAATAATTGATCCGACACTTTCGACAATTTTCGGATATATTTTTATACTCATTTTAAGACTATAAAAATTATATTATTAGTTTACCGATGTTTTGAATTTATTTTGGTATTTAAATTGTTATATATATATTTCTGACGGTTTTAAATAAATTCTATTCGATAATTATTTATTCACCCAATACTTGCGAGAAATGTATTTTTATAATTTTTATGACTTCGATATATTTTATTTTGTTCCGTTAAAATCGATTTCTAACTAGCGCTGCACTTAATAATTAATTTTATGTACAAAATACACACTATACTTAACTTTATATACATTTACTTAACAAAAATACACAACTTATTTTCCCAAAAACCCCTTGCCGACCACCCCTATTAATCACCAAGTTTTTATAAAAATATTGCTAGATAAAATGTACACATACACATTAAAATGACTAGGCATGTATTATATTAGATATTTACAAACAAAAACACATACACAACACATACCAAAAGGTGAAAAACAACTAAATCCTCTCCTTCTTAAGGAAGAAATCATAAATTTTGCAAGATCAAATATATTCAAGATCCATTTGAGTACTAGTTAGGTTTAGGATTAAAACCTTGAAGTTTAATTAAGTTTTTCATCACCAATTTCTCAGAATCACTCAAATAAGTTTCTAAATATTTTTCATAATCTTACAATACCTATTATTGATCTATTTCATATTTCTAGTACAAAACATGCAAGTATTACTTATTATTAGTTTAAACTATCCTATAATTATTCCCATGAAACCTATTATTGTTGATGAAGTTTAGGAACCCATGACACTCTAAGAAGGTGTATGGTAGGTTTAGAATAGTTTTGGTGTTGATTGGAAGGATTTGGAACAAGTATTACACTAGAAAAATCATTTTCGACAACATATAATTAAGGGCTGTTCATTTTTGTAAAATATGGAAATTTCGACAGGACATGGATTATTTTGGTTTATGTTTTCAGAAAATATACTTTAAAACGAAACCGTGGTAAGCTTGAGCGGGTTAAAAGCAGTTTATAACGAAGAAGTTCGCTATTTTCAAGTTTAACGGCGAAAACTAATTTTCGAAATTTTGCAAGCTGGGGGTTTATTTAAGGGGCAAAATGAGTTTTAAACCTTATCTACATCATCGATTTTCAAAAATATATTAGTATACATTAACACGAAACCAAGGATATATAAAACGTGGAAAATGGACTTATAGCGGCTAAGTTACAGCGTTTTAATATGGCTATTGTAACTATTTTACACAAGTAATAACACTTATATATTTTCTACTAGACCAAAATGGTTATCGTAAGTGACCATGTTTGGAGCCATTTTTCATATCGATAGAGTACTTTTGAGAAAACGATGTCTTCAAGTAAAAGTGAGTTAAGCCTATCCTATTTTCCAAAATGTTCAACCGTTCGTCAAGCGAAGTTGTAACGAATAATATACGATCACTCAAACTTTTCCTTAAACTACTCATAAACTATATTTTTAGCTCGACTACCTTACTTCATCTATATTTTTCTCTATGATCGAGACTTCTATGATCAAAAGTTAAATGCTAAGACTTTTAGATATCGCTACAAGCTTTCCAAAATCATTGAGTTTGTTTCCTAACACTCGATATTGTCACACCCCAAATTACGTTTTAACATGGAATGGAATTCACGGGGATTATTTGTCATAGCATCACAATCACAAGTTATATTGAGCGACCTAAAATTATCGTTTGGAAAATACCTCGTTTGATTTAATAAAATAATCAGAGTTTACAAAGTAGGTCCCAAATGAAAATCAACTTGTGCGGAAATAAGTTTGTACAATTCAAACGATGTTTTAAAGTCACGTGAAACCCATGTGAGGCAATGCGTCATCGCGAACTCATGATGTGTCCAAATACATGCCATGAAGTGAATGCCTTAGATACCTGAGATAAAACATGCTAAAAGTGTCAACACAAAGGTTGAGTGAGTTCATAGAGTTTGAGTTGAAATGAAAAGCCGTTCGAAATCGTTTATGCAGCAAAGGCATTGTAAATCGTTGAAATGTAAAGACTTTCAAAATCGTTTATGTAGCAAAGGCATTGTAAATCCACTCAGTTCCAAGTCCGGCCCATACAAAACTTGCAACTTGTGTTCACAACCCTTGCCGAGAATATGCATAGTTTATATTCAAACAGAAATCGTCAAATGAATTCACAATAGTGCATGACTCAATGTATTGAAATCGTTTATGCAGCAAAGGCATTGTAAATCCACTCAGTTCCAAGTCCCGCCCATACAAAACTTGCAACCTGTGTGTTCACAACCCATTGCCAGAATATATATATATAGTTTATATTCAACCACACATCGTCAAATGAATTCACAGTAGTACCTAACTCGACGTAGAACAATAGCACATAATCGATAGCACCTATCTCAATGTATCAGTAGTCAAGCCGACATAGTACTTTATTCGACGCGATGTATCGTAGTCAACGATATAGAACGTTATCTGACGAAGCACTATAGCGCGCAAACAAGAACAATTGATATAGTATAACATTTGATTTAGAAACAATGGTGATCACGGTAGCATTTAGCCTTAAAAGTCAAAAGTACTTGTGAGTAAATGAGAGCAGGTTTGAGCATGTATCTCCCCAAACAGTTATGAAAACAAGTAAAAGTAGGGCTATGGAACTCACATAGTAAACCATGAAAATAATGAGTATGAGTACGAGGTATAATGTGATGCGTTATCCGGTACCTAGTACCAATGATATGATCTAATATGAGTTGCAATGTAATGTTATGCATGCATTTAGTATGTTATTTATACCATTTACGAGTTTTGAAAATATTACTCGTCGTCGAAAAAATACTCTTTTGACGTCTTGACCCTTCAAAATGACTTTACATGTTTTTACATTAAAATGTCACCCTATAATGGTTTTATAATGATTTTTGGTGAAATTTACACTTTTTGTCGCAAAACAATGTCGTCGGAAATATCATGAAATTAACAAAAATGGCTCCGGAAAAATAGTCGTAAAGAACGGTTATCGATCGACGTTAGAGAACAGAACTCGACGGTTTTGGAAAGTTTGTATCGATATCTAGGAGTTTCAGTTCAGAAGTTTTCGTCCAAAAGGTCTCGAACATAAAGATAATAAGGGTTAAAGATGGTGGTTTTGGCTAATTGTGTGCAGAAAATTAGTTACGGCAAGTTTATGAAAACGTGTATATCTTAGTCGTTTCAAATCCGTTTTTCTCGTATTATCGTCCTTAGCTTCGTATCAAAGTATACTAATATTTTTGATAAGTCGAAATAATTTGTAAAGCTTAGGACTCGTTTTTGACTCGTACAAAATAATAATAGTATGCTGAAATTTCAGAAAAAATATATTTCGTCGTCAAACTTGAAAAATTCATAACTTCTTCGTTATAAGTCCGTTTTCATCCGTTCAAGCGGCCACGGATTCGTTTTAAAGTATATTTTCTAAATATCAAGGCTAAAATATCGTGCCTACTGTCGGATTTTCCAGAAAATCAAAACAAGGACAGAACACTTTTAAATACTTATCGAAAATAGTTTTTCTCGGACAAAACCTATTCTAATCCCTTCAAATCAACTCGAAAACTAATCTAATCCTACCATACACCTTCTTAGGGTGTCATGGGTTCCTAATCACCATCAAGACCAAAAGAATACCATGGGAATAATTATAGGATGACCATAAATATATATAACTCAAAAATCATGAAATAAATGGTATAAATCACATAACTTGCATACTAGCTCCAAAAATGAAAAGAAACATATGAATATGAAAAGGAAACATGAAAATGATAAAAACATACTTACTAATGAAAATGAAGAGGTGTAAGTAACAAGGATTAACTTAAATATCCTTGGTTTTATTTCAAAACCATATAAAGGATATAACTAGGTTGATTAAACACTTGAGAAAATTTTTTTGTGATGATCCCTTTGAAACCCTCTTGAAGGCCGGTTCTAGTGAGAAGAAAAAGAAGGAGAGAAATCTTGCTAGCTATCTTGAATTATTGTGTTGAATGAATTGTGAAATGAAGTTGGAGTATAATATACACTGCAAGAAAATATGGTACAATAAATGCATACATCCCCCCCCTAGAACCGGTTTTGGGGGGATTGTGTTTGTAAAATACATATTTTTTTTTTTTTTTTTTTTTTATTCATAAAGGGGTAAGTAAAATGACATAAGTAAATGTAACTTGTAGAATTGTATATACACTAATGTATTTAAGGTAGTTTTAGGTAAAAGAAATTTTTAAATAGATCAAAGTAAAGTATAATGAGATTATAAAAATTGTAAAAATACATTCCTTGTGAAATTTGAGTGATAAAATAATTATCGTATAGTTTTTAAGAAAAGCGTCGTAATAATATAAACTTAACGATTTATATACAAAATAAATTTAAAACACTAGGTAAACTCAAAATTTAGTTTTTATAAACTAAATGTAAGTTTAAAAATATGTGGGATCATTTTGAAAGTAACGGATTAAATGTTCAAAATAATAATTTAGCGATAAGCTGTGAAATGAAATGTTATGAATGAACCTATCGTGATGCAAATGATCTTGACGAAATGTAGACTAATCTTAGTCCATATGAAATGTCGATGATGTTATGATCATGAATTCGCCGCTAAACCTTTAAGGTTACGCGAATTTGGAACAAGTAAACCAAGTTTACGATAAATGTTGAAATAGTGAGGCATAAATCGTTTCGAGAAATGACCTGAAAGTACGGATTGTCACAGATATTCACTATTTTACGACTAGCTTTTCAAGGCCACTTAGCCACTTTCCCGAATTATCAAAGTACATTATTTTGCGACGAAAAACTATATTTTTCTTGATTTATCACTTAACGACCATTGTAGGATGTTGTTTCAACTTAAGTACTCGTAAAGTATTTTATAATTGACAAGGACGTTATAAACTTATTTTCGACGATAAACTTTATTTTCAAATGTACAAGTGGTATGGATATCATATGAGTTTGCATGCGGCATTGTTTCATGGCTTACATTATAACATATCATTCATATTAGGTTGCAGATAGAGATCGCACCTCATTTGATGTATCTAATTTTGTCATCATAATCATTGCATCGGGAGTTTAGTAGCCCCACTTTTACTCGTTTAATTGTTTTATAAACTCTTTGGGGGAGATACATGCTCAACTAATTGCTTTTACTTTACACTTATATGAACTTAAATAACTCTTGTTTCACTACTTATGCTAGTAAGTAGATTATGCCCGAACTAAATTGATTACTATGTTATGAACACTATTATTTGAACCACTTTCCTTGATTTTGAACCCTTCGACATATACATTTGAACTCTTTTAAATTGATTTGGACCTTTTATCATATATTTGAACACTTTGAACTTGATTTGAACCTTTTGACATATAGTTGAACTTTTTTAACTTGTACAAGGACTCTTTTGGTATATTTTGAACTCGTTTGACTTGATTTTGAACCCTTTGACTATTTTGAACCTTTTGATATGTTTTGAGCTCTTTGACTGTTTTGAACTTTTGAACTCGACATAAACTCTTGAACTTAATTACGAACTTTTGAATGGAACACTTGGACTTAATTATGAACTTATGACCTTTTTTGAACTTAATGAACCGTACTCACTTTATATTACGTCTCCCCATGTTACGGAACGTTATCGACTTAAAGTGTTAGGAATTAGAAAATTCAGTCATTAAAGTGTCGGTCACCTCAAGTATATGTAATCATTAGAAAGCTCGTAGTCGTAGTTATTTAATGTTTTGTAAGAAGTTATTTAAGTAAAACCGTGGAGGACGGACGGGTCTTTACCTTTGTATGCACGATCCACAGCCCGTACGAGGCGTTTATTGTAAAACACTATAAATACCCTCTACCTCCCAAGGTAGAGGGTTGGAGCTTTCAATACCATTTTTCTTTGTTTCACATAGTTCCCAACTCTCTTCCCTTTCTCTCTCTAACTTTCTCTCTCTAAACATTGTGAACGTCCCATATGGTTTGTGCTTTAATGTGTTTGTGAAATCCTATATCTTACAATTGGTATCAAGAGCCATGGTTTGATCACTCATCTTTCATGCTCTTTGTTTGGTGGATTTCATAAGGTTTTTGGGGTTATAAGTGTTTAAGAGAGTTTGAATCATTTGGACAATTTCTAGTGTTAAAGTTTAAATTTTGATTGTACTTTTGTGTTTAGGATCATCATATGTGTTTAGGTTTTGAATTGGAAGGCTTAAATCATTGTGGTTTGGTTGTTTTTGATTGATAAAGTGGTTGTTTTTGAAAGTTGTCTGCAGGCGAGTTGAGCCCGGAGTTGAGTGTCTTGGAAGCGAGTTGATTTGTTATTGGAAGCGAGTTGGTATATGCGACTTGGCTATTTAGCGAGTTGACTCTTTATGCGACTTGGGTTCCAAGCGAGTTGTTTCTTTAAGCGACTTGAGTTCTAAAGCGACTTGGCTATTAAGCGAAGTTATTGTACGTTAGCGAGTTAGTTTAAGCGACTTGGTGGTTAAGCGAGTTGTCTCTGTATGCGACTTGGCTATTTAGCGAGTTGACTCTTTATGCGACTTAGGTTTTAGCGACTTGTACGTTAAGCGACTTGTCTTTTAAGCGACTTGGCTACTTAGCGAGGTTGATACGAAGCGAGTTATTTGTTGCTACTTTTCTACTGAGAGACTTGACAATTCTTAGTGCTACATTTTACGGTTGTTCTTTTGGTTTAGTAAAATCCCGTGAAAGAATCAATTTACCGGTTTAATCAAAGAATAGTAAAATCCTGTAGAACTTGTAATCATGTCCATCGTGCGGTGCCTACTATCGTTTCTTACGTTGTGGGGACGTTCAAGCGGTGGATCGAGATACTCGTCTACCTATGCTTGTGAGGCTGATTATGACTCATGGGCTCAAAGAATTAGGTTTACTTGTTTGGGAAAAGAAAAAGGGGTCAACATTCTCAAATCAATTGATGAAGGACCTTATCAGATTGAGACTACAAGAGACATAATTGATGCTGCTGTAGATGGAACAATGATCTTTGGATTGGACGGACCAATTAATGATAAGGAGAAAAGGATTCGATCGATATCGGGGCTTCAAACATTATACTTGAGGTCTTCAAAAGATATCTACAAGCTTATCAATCACAACATAGAAGCCAAGGCGGTTTGGGATAATGTCAAGATGCTTCTCGGGTTAGAATTAACTAAGGAAGACAGAGAATCACAGATGTATGATGAATTTAAGCACTTTAAGATGAAACCGTAAGAAAGTATCTATGAATATTACGTGAGATTCCACAAGCTTGTAAATGATATGAGGAATATCAAAATGACCATGCCAAATATTCAACTGAATTCAAAGTTTGTGAACAACATGAATCCCGAATGGCACAAATTTGTCACCTTCGTAAGCTAACCAAAGGATTAAAGAACACCAACTATGAGCAATCAGATGCCTTTCGGTATGAGACATGCCATGTTTGAGCTTAATGATTATTGATCGCCAATTCAAATCAGTGGGAATCAAGCTCATCAAATGACTCAACAGCTCTTTACACCAATGTTGGAATTACCACCAAAGCTTCTCAAGTCATACCCAAGGGTAATGGTAATTACAAGCTCATTCCTGATCCAACATATAAGCCTCCGGACTCAAACACACTCATGGAAAACTTCATCAATCAACTGTCTCTCATGGTTAGTCAAAATATGAATTCTCCTCCCACACACCAACAATAACCTCGTAACATCCACCTACACAATCAAGCTACAATCGAGATGGGAAGGTTATGGTGCAACCGCCTGCGCAAGTAAGCTAACAAAGGGAAGAGGTGGAGTAGGTGGAGGTATGTGGCAAATCGTAATCGGGAGAAATGCCAATCGTGACAAGTGAAGCCGTCAAGTGCTACAACTGTGGTGGTGATGGACACATTTTCGCGAACTGCACATCTCCAAAATGCCCTCAAAATGAAAGTACTTCAGGGACAAGATGTCTGCCGGTGCAAGCTCGGACAATGGAGTAGTTTTTGATGAAGAAGAGTTGTTGTCTTGATGAGGGTAATGCCAAAACCTATGATGCGTGATGTGGATGAGCGTACCAATTCAGGATATTGGTTACAATCATCAAAATGCTTTTCAAGTTGCCGAATCGTGATGCATATGACTCGATGTCGATGATGGACCCACGCCTGCACAATCTTTATGGCTAGGATTTCTCCAATGGTCTCTCCAAAGGTCTCATCATCTAAGCAAGCTGGTCCATCCAAAGAATCAATCATCTCAGAGGTATTAAAATTATATGATGAGCAAAAGATACAAGATAAAGTGCAAACACATGAAACTTGTGAAACAGATATTGTTAATATGGGTAATAGTAATATTGTCCCATATGATCAATATGTGGTCCAAAGTGAAAATGTAATTGAACCAAGTAATGCATCTTCAGCCAATGATGACTATGTTTCTAATGAATTCACTCCATGCCCCCGATGATTCTGTATCTCTCAACTTAATGCCTAGAAAGAACAAGTTGCTATTTATGAAAACAACGCTAAGTTTGATTAACCACCAAGGAGCAGGAAATGGATGACCAAATGCGTACAATTATTAGAAAATGTAACTTTAGGGAAGAAATACTAAAACAAGAGCTAGATTCCTTAAAAGAAAAGCTTAATAAAACGGCTAAGCAAAAACAAGAACTTCAAGAAAATGTGAAAGTGCTTAAGCAGAAATTTAATGCTAAGGAATCAAAACTTTTAAATGAATTTTCCAACCTAAAAACTTTGAAAACAAACTTGAAAACAAATTGTACGTACAAGGAAACACCATTCAGATTGCTCACATGATCACTAAGATAGTTCTAAGGACAAACATAGTGTTGCATTAGTTGATGAACCAAACCTGAAGCATGTAAGAAAGCTAGAGGCTAATAAGGTAATTTATGATCGCAATAAAATCCTTAAGCCTAGACAAAACCTATTTGCTTGAGAATACTGAGGAAGATAGTGCTAGAAGAAGTCACTATTAAGAAATTGGATGAAAAACTTAAGAGCCCTTCATGCATAGAAAAGAAAATCAGATATAAAACACCCAACTATGCTAAGGATAACTGGATTGCCTTTAACAAGTTTAGACCTCAAAATACTGACCCCCGACAAGTGTTCTCGAAAAGGATATGGACATGAAAAAGCCGATGAGTTTGTTGAACGTAATCCCCATGTAGGAGAATGCTTCCGCCATATATCCCCCCAATACACCAATGCATTTAGTCCCTAGATCTATTCCCACTAAGAGCAAGACCTTAATCAGTCAATATGTTATTTATCAATTATTTGTTGATTTTGAGAAGACTAAGAAAAGATCACACCTACGGATAATCGAAGGGGAGAGGGTTTGAGCAACTAAATAATGCTATTTAACCGGTCATGCCTTTCTTTAAACAATTAAAAGGTCAATTTGAGATTCTTAAAAAGGGGATGGATTCAGATATTAAGGAAATAGAAAAGGAATTTGATGCAATGATAGTTGAGGTCAATGACTATGGCAGAAACTAAAATATAATGAGATTGAGAGGAAAAACTTGCATACCTTAAATGACAATGATTTCGAATGTATCACTCAAGATTTGTTTACACTCACTAATTGTTCAATTAATACATCCCAATTTCATGAATTATCTGTTGCTCTGAAAGTCTCCCATGATCGTGTCATTGAGCTTGAGAAAACTAACTCTAAATTGCATGAAAAATTTGAACGGGATGATCATGATAACCTGTTGAAACAGTTTTCTAAATTGGAAGTTGAGCATCTTGCTTTGCAATTAAAATATCAACATCTAAAAGAAAATGTTAAAACCTCAAATATCAAGACATCCTTGATGCTCCTGAATTTGATGCGTTTTTGAAATCAAACATGATGAACATATTCGAGCTCATTGTAACACGATCGTAAAAATGAGAACCCAAATTTCATAATTAAAGGGTGAAAGAACATGTGACAGGTTCCCAAATGCCTCCTCATTTAGATTCTCAAAGTTCTCAGAGTTTTCATCTTCAAAACTTGGTTAATGTTCTACAAAAGGAAAATGAGAGTTTTCTAGAAGAAATGAAAAGGAAAACAACACTTTAAAGAGTTATATGATTCAGAATAGTCACCGTGACAAAAACAACGAAATAATAACGCCTTTACAAAAAGAAATTGAGAACTGGAGAGTCGTAAAAGGAATATGCCAATTGCCTTACTATATGTTGCATCAAAGTCATCTCAGACCGGAAATATATCGTATCGTTAAATACATCCCTACTCATCTTAGAAATAACGAACTTGCATTTCATAACTATCTCGCTCACCTTAAGGATAGTCTAGAATGTCTCCGTGAGATTGTAGAAGAGGATTTCATAAATAAGCCACTTGATAGAGAAATTAGTTTGCTTGCATTCAGCCAAACGCATCTCGTGAGCTACTAAAATGTTTAAGAGCCACTTGTCCTAAATCCTTAGGTGCGAAAGATAAAGCTGTGATGCCTTTTTCTATGCCTAGTGCCAAGTATGCAACCCATTCTATGCCCAATATTAAGAAAGTGAACTCTAGAGTACCTTCAATTAGTTCATCCCCGCGACGCCTAATTCAGAATGCAAAAGGTAGCCCAACCAACTAATGTTCCCATAATTCCCTCTACAGAGTAATCGTGACACAAAAGCAAGCTGGTCAAAGCCTGTGCAATACAATGCAAGATGGACTCTCAAGCTAAGAATGCGCAGAAAGTAGAAGATCACCCTAGGAACATTAAGTTTGAGTTGAATAAAATGAATCGTGTTGATTCTAGTATTAGCTATAAGCGCATTGTAATTAATTCGACACCGCTACTTTTGGCAAAAACATGTAATGATGATTGTTTGGTTTCTGTTACTAATCATGAATGTGGTGTGAATGAGTTGATTAATACTGCTAAATGCCCTGTTATGGTAGTGAATACAAAAAATCAAGCTAAGAATGCTAGAAAGCAATGGCGAAAGAAGGTTAGAAAACATTGGAAACCCACAGGAAGGAAATTTAGTAACATAGGTTATCAAGAGATACCTACCGGCAGCAAATTCAATCTTAATGAGATGTGTCCTAAATTATCTAGATCAATGCCCATTAGGAAATGGATGCCTACCGGTAGAACTATTCCTTTAAGAAGTGAACATACTTTGAATAGGTGTAATACTGCACACTAGCACTGCATCTATCCCGATGATTCCATTGTTTCTACTGATGTGGGTGTTCCAAACATTGTTACTAACCAAGTGGAACCCATTCTTGCATGGGGATCCCAATTATCCGCTATCCATTCTGTCTGGTGTTCAATTACGATCGCTCAAATCGCCTGGAAAATTGGACTTAGGTTGCTCCAAGCATATGACTGAGACCGGCTGCTCATGAACTTCATGAAAATTTATCGGACTGTTAGATTCGGGAATGATCATTTCGTGCAATTATGGGTTATGGAGACTATGTTGTTTGTGATAGTGTTATCTCCAGGTATATTACCTTGAAGGTCTTGGTCATAACTTATTCTCTATCGTCAATTCTGTGATTCTCGATCTAAGTGGCCTTCAGAAAACATTCTTGTTTCATTAGAGAACTTGATGGTAAAGAACTTTTAAGAGGAACACGTGGTTCAAATTTATACACCATCTCTATCGAAGATATGATGAAGTCTTCTCCAATTTGCTTGTTGTCAAAGGCTTCGAAAACAAAGTCATGGCTATGGCATCGTCGTCTCAATCACTTGAACTTCGGCACCATAAATGATCTCTCAAGAAAGGACTTAGTTGTAGGCTTACCTAGACTAAAGTATGAAAAGGATCATCTTTGTTCAGCATGCCAATTGGGAAAAAGCAAGAAGTATGCCCACAAACCCAAACCTATAAATTTAGTTACAGAAGTTCTTCATACCATTCACATAGATTTATGTGGACCCATGAGAGCATAATATCTGGGAAGAAATATGTGTTAGTTGTGGTTGATGATTACTCTCGATTTACTTGGGTTAAGTTCCTAAGGACAAAGGATGAAACTCCAGATATCATCATCAAACTTATCAAACAAATGTTGTGTTCGACTTAACAAACTGTCGTAATCATCCGAATGACAATGGAACTGAAGTTTGTTAATAAACACCTTAGTGAGTTTTATGAAAGTGTTGGAATCAGTCATCAAAGAAGTGTTCCACTAACTCCTCAACAGAACGGTGTAGTTGAAAGAAGAAATCGAACTCGTGTGGAAGCCGCTAGAACAATGTTGATTTACTCAAAGGTTCCAATTTCCTGGTCAGCCATTGCCACCGCATGTTATACTCAAAATCGATCCCTTTTTCACACTTCTCATGGAAAAACTCCATATGAACTTGTCCACAATCGAAAACCTAATCTTTCATTCCTTCTGTGTTTGTGCATTGTGTTATCAAACTAATGAGGGCCAAGACTTAGGAAAACTTAAAGCTAAAGCGGACATTGGAGTATTTGTAGGATATGCACCAAGCGGAAAAGGATACCGAATCTACAACAAAAGAAGCCAAAATATCATGGAAACAATTCACGCTAACGCTCGATGACCGGTCAAATGGCTCCAGGACAACCAGCCTGACCCGCATCATCAAGTAGTCCCATCAGTTCTACTCTTGTATTCGATTCTTCGCCAAAGAACTCCATGTACCTCCTTCCAAGATGACTTAAAGAAACTGTTTGATCCAATGTTTGATGAAGACTATGAGCCAACTGCTAATGATCTCACAATTCCATCAACAGGGTCGCTCCTATCTCTGTCAATGAAGTTAATCCTTCGTTTCTATGTCGTTAAGTCAAGAAGCTACCACATCACTCGTCTCATCAACAAATCATCACTCATCGAAAGGTACATCATGGAATTGTTTCGCACCCTTTGATGGAGAGAATCCCTGCATCTGAAGATGCCCCATTTGAAAACATATTTGCCTCGGATCATCATCGTAACCATCTTCATCGAGAAATTCCACTTAGTAGTGCAAATATTACGACATTTAATCTATACATTCTCATTTGTTTTGTTGATGACAAACATGTAGCTTGTAATACATAACGTAAAATGTATAAGTTACTTGTAGTTAGATCTTGTCTCAACATACTCTCAACACCTCTCGACGACTCAAGTCCTTGTATGCTACAACACAAGTTCGTACATGTTTGTTATGTTGCATTATGATCAAACCCCCAACAAACCAATAAACATGTTTAGTTAAATAGTTTATGTATAACAACTAGTGTTTACATATTGGGTAAATATATACATAACTAGTATGTATTATAATGGGTAGAAACTTAAGCATTTGACCCATTGACCAAATACATTGAATGTAGTTGGGTAAAACCCAAAGTACATGACCCATACCCATTGCATGACATCATGCATAAGTCATATATGGATAATATCCATGACCCATGGTATTGACCCATACCCATAAGACTAGATACATTGTACTCATTAGATACATTGTATCTAAAGGAATACCCATGGACCAACCCATAACCCATGACCCATGACCCAAAAACCATGGGCAGGGAGCGCCCACGGATCCCTCAAAGTGCCCACGGATCCCTGGACTTACAAGGGCCGGATCCCTCCAGATGGGATCCTGGGGCGTAACATGGTTTTGGTCTTTTGCCTATAATAGCAAACCACTTATTACCATTTCTTCACACCTTCACACATAGTTTCTCTCCACCATTTCTAGGATATTTAGATCTTTAGGAAACATGTAAACCACCCTATCTCATATGATCATAATGCTTCTAACTCTCATTTGTTGTAAGCATACTCACGAAGTGATCCTCCAAAGCAAGCTTAGAGATCTTGCTTCCTTAACAAGTGATCACCCATCATAAGCATACAAGCACATGAAGATCTTCTACAACAAGCTTGGGAAACTTGTCATCTTCATTCATAGAAGACTAACTACATCGTGCTTTGGGTTCTTGATGTTTAGTTTAGGATTTCATATCCATTAGACACATTGTCTTGGATATTGTCTAGTATCATATTCTTGTATCTATGACTAGACTATATGGTTTATGTGTTTGTGCCATAAAACACAAGGTTTGTTATGTTGGGCTACAAAACATAACGGGTGTCATAGATGTGTCAAAGGCATTAGTGAAGAGTGTCGAAGATCTGTTGTTGAAGGCATTAGTGAAAGGTGCTGAAGGATCGTGTCAATGGCATTAGTGAAAGATGCCTAGGGTGTACATTCGATATGGTGTGTTTCGATGTACAAGATAGAATAGTATTTGTTTAGATCCAAGGATGGTGATATCCTTGATGGTGTTGTAATAAGGAGTGGATCTCCTTGGGATTAGGTGTTGTGTTGTGATTTGTAGTAGTTCCTCCATAGTAATGGAACTAGGTGCTTAGCCTAGTACCTAATAAAGGGTAGGAGACGTTGTGTTAGGTGTGGTTCACCTTGGAGTGAAAGAACCCGGTGGTTAGCCTAGCACCGTATAAAGGGTAGGCAACGTTGTGTAGGTGTGGTTCACCTTGGAGTGAAAGAACCCGGTGGTTAGCCTAGTACCGGAAAAAGAGTAGGCGACGCTGTGAAGGTCGCCATAAGGAGATTGGTGTAGTGTTTACTAACTCGAAAGTAGGTGACTCTGGGAGTAGAGTAGGGCAAGGAAGGTGTCCTTGTAGCCGAACCACTATAAATCCTCGTGTTGGTTTGTCTATCCTTTTACTTATCACTTTACTCTTATTCTTGCATTACATTGTTTATTTTCTATGTGGTTGATGTCTATGTTTGTGATACATACTTGGTCTTTTATATAGTTACAAACTATATTTAACACTTTACATATTATGACACGCTTGATCAAGAAAAGCAACCGGACTAATAATGGTGAAACTTGATTTTTAATGAACCATTAATCTTGCGGAATCTTATGTGATATTAAGAGGTTGGCCTTACATGCCGTAATGTTAAATGCATCCGTCGGAGATTAGCAAATGCGATGGTTTATACTATATTTGATACAAAAGTTTTAAGTTTGAAACAAAAACGTATTCACCCCCCTCTACGTTTTCACAATTGGTATCAGAGCGGGTTGGCTCTAGTTTTTAAAACAAATGGTTTTCAAAACGAGTAAGGTCCTGTAGAAATTCTTGGTGAAGTCAAGCATAATATGAAAAGTGTTTTGTTGATTTTTTTCTCTTTGAAGTTTTGTTGTTAGATATCTTATTTATCAAGCTTGAATAAAGTTAAAAATGGATAATATAACTTCACTAAAAAGTCTACAAAGGTTAAACCTTTTCTTCGGGTCAAAACGTGCATTTTTGTAATTTTGTGTCAGATCCGCGGATCCCTCAAGCAAGGGATCCGTGGTACAGAAGACAGTTTTTGTCTAAATTTCAAAAATTCATAACTTTTAACCATAAGTCGTTAGAAGTCGTGCCACCTATAGTTTTAAAGGTATTTGAGTCTATTTTCATTTAAAATGGTTTCATAAACTGATTCAAAACAAAAATTTACAGAATCATTGATTTATAATAGAAAGTCATTTTTTTGTCATAACCTTGCGTAAACTTTTGATCTAAATGGAGACGGATGTTTTCATCTTTGAATAACAATGTGTCCTCTTTTGAAATTAAGGTTTTGATGATATTTATAAAAGAAACTAATCAAGCTTCATATACATGTTTATATTTAACAAAAAGCGATGAAAAGAACTTTCATATGCTATGCTAAATGATAAATTGTCTTCCTTTTATTACTTGATTATTTGCTTATCTCAAATAGTTTTTGTGCTTGTTTGATTGATTAACATATGTGCTTTCCTTACCTTGATTTTCATTCTCTTGCTTGTCGAATTAGTAATTTTCTACTAATCAATGTGCTACTTGAAGGAGTGTTTGGGATAACATCTAGTTGTGTCAAAAATGTTAGTTTTATAAGTTGAAAAATGTTTAAAACATATAACACACCAAATGGCTTTTTGATTGAGTTTGTCATGTGTGCAACATAAATGTTTCATGTGCTTATATGATTTCTTGATTTCATATATTCTTGTATCGTTTTCTAAAAAACAACAAGAATGTACATCGGATCATAACCTACACTTGTGTTGATGATGTACTCTCCTGTTTTCCTTTTCATGATCGCTCTCCAAGCTTCATAGTAGGATTGACAACTTGATTATTTCATCCGATATACTCAAGTAAATTATTTTGCAACGCAAATATAATTGTTCATATCCGAAAGTCCAAACTCAAGCTTTCCAACAACATATGTTGAACTAGCTCATCCAACTATATTTTTGTTCACCATATGGACAACTTTTAATTTTTGACACCTTCATCACCTTAGTTGTTTCAAGTATTATATTAATAAAAACGAAGCAAAGTATCATCATTGTTACTCTTCGATAGACAATTGTAGGAATATAAATTTTCCTAACTTGAGAATGAATACTGGAGAACTTATTGTACTAGAAACTCAATTTGGCCTAACGGTTGAATTGCTTCCTTGATAGAAGTTGGGTATGTGGAATCGCCCAGAAAATGGTCGTTTAACCGTAATTGAGCATCGCTAGTAATAGTCTCATATTCATTCTCTCACTTGAGAAATTTATACTCCTATGTTTTCCTAAAGTAAGTTTACAATGGAAATACTTTACATTGTCTTAGGATTACTAATCAAACAAGTTGTAAAATTAATTTTTCTTTTAATTAATCACAACCACTTGCCTCATCAAGCGATTATCTTGCTTTGATCGAGAAGAGCTACATGACTTCATGGACGAAGCTCATTGTATGCTAATTGCCATCCGTAATGACTAGATTGTCCTAAACTAGCACCTCACAACTCTTTTGTCTTGAACACCATCATGTGCTCTTTTCTTTCTAGACATATACCTTGCATGTCATTGTTAGTGTAAATGATTCACTACTCTAGACCGGAAATCTGTTTTGGACTTCTTGAATAGTGCTTGTTAAGTTTGCTAAACCTTTGTGTTATTTGTGAGCTCGATCTCATTTGATTGCCTATATGTGATCTCTACATGCTCTCCTTGCTTTGCTCAACGTGTATACATGTATACTTGCTGTAGAAATCATTAGTTTCATAATTCAAAACATAGAGCAAAATTCTGCAACTATTATGTTAAGAAAATCTGTCTCCGACGGATCCCTTAGATGTAACTAGACGGATCCTCGTGAAGGATCCGTGGGATCCGGTGATGTAGTTCCTTTAGCCTCCTTGCATTAATCCAACATTCTAGACCTTATTGGACTAGTTAAACATGCTACATTAGGATCACTTAAAGTTTTCTTAGGCTCAGTTGATCTCACATTCACTCATGGATGATTTAGGATCACATTCAAAGTATTTTTGATTTATCATTACTTCAAAACTCACCATCTTTCCGCTCCTATGTTTACACATTGTTCCTCTCATCTCAAAACACTTAGTTTGATATTTTTCTCAATTTTAGTAAATTGATTTTAGTCATCTTTACCTCAAAATAGACCAAAAACTAGTTTTTAATTTCTTAAGATTTTTAAGGAATTTTCCAAATCTCTTTTAAGTCATCATCTGATCTCTAGGATCATTTAACACCACTTGACACTCTCAAATTTCTTAGTGTCATCTTTGATCATCCACTGTTGCTCATAAAGCCCCATTTCTTTCCATAAAAGGTAATCATTAGCTACCATCACTCATTGCTCCTGATCATTTAAGTACTCTTTCATTTAAGACACTTAGTAAGACTGAAACACTCAAATAGGTATAGGCGTTAGACCTTACAAACATCATTTTTATTCTTTCCTAGTCAGCCGGAGCCATCCCTAGGATTAACCTAATGATCCCTCATTGGAGGGAACCGTGGGATCCGGGTGACAGATTCATGTCAACTCTAGCTAAAATGATCATTTAAGTCCATCTTCATATAAGACACTAATAGATGAGTAACTTAGGATGTAGGTGCTAGACCTCTAGAACCCAATCACCTCATTTTCACTCATCTCACAACCGATCCCTAGACTTAAGCTAGCCGGATCCCTCTAATGAGGGAACCAGAGGAACCGTGGAACAGTAGGTACATTATCTCTTTAGATAATCATTTCAAATTTTTCCACAAGCACTTGTTCAACACTTATGATTATCATTTTCGTATATGTTTATAAATGAGTTGCATTTATATGATTCTATACGTGTTCTTTATTTTCGTTTCATGATTGTATGTGAACAATTTATCCATTTGTATAAATGTTTTCCTTTTGTACTAACTCTTTTGGATTCTTGTAGGATGACAATGGTCGATTTCACCATCAAGTCAAGTTGTGCTCATTTCTTTTTATATATTCTAATCTTGCATCATCCTAACCATCTTACTCGACTTTTATCACCACTCACAAAGTCATCATGTCTACCACCTCTATTGAGTCATCAACCAAGTCAAAGATTCACCTTGATACTTTTCATCACCTCTACCACAACTTCCATACCTCTAAGTCATAATGATGATTTCAATCACTATCACCGTGTCCAAGTTCTAGTTCATGAACTACGTGATGAAGTATGTCTCATGTTCTACCACATCCAACTTGTGTCAACCACAAGCTACTTTTGTCAACCACATCCTACAAGTGTCTCACTACTACTACAATTCATGGTCGCTCAACCATCCTTCACAAACATCTATGTTGTCAAAAGCAAAGTGAATTTCGAATGAAATGCCTCATCCCTAAGCAATATTTTTTTCTTACCTTGAACAAACCTTACAACCTCTAAACCAACCATGATGATGCAAGTAGTAGGATCATTCTCTTTAACACTAATTTTTTGTAGGTTCTTCTTGACGCCTCGAGCTGGGGAGCTTGAGGCTTGAGCATTTATAAAGTGCATCATGACTTACTCGCCCAAGGACTAATATAATTTTGCACTAACTTTTGGTTTGTAGATTTTCAAAACATACTAGGAGAACTTGACGCCTCATAAAGGGGAGTTCGTCAAAGCAATAACATTGCAAATTTTCAACAATTTCGTCTTAGCCTTCCTAAAATACTGGACGCCCTTAACAAGGGAGCAACCGTCAAGGGGAGCATACACAAAAGGGATGATGCAAACTCGCCATTCTTGGGAGAAATTAAGTTTAAAGGACACACCCTTTTTGTTTTGACAAAATGGGGAGAAGAGTGTAAACGAAAAAGGTAATGTATAGGAAGTACGGACACAAGTAACTTTGACATTTTACTATCATTACGCTTATTATATTTTGTCATCATAAAAAAGGGAGAGATTGTTAGTGCAAATATTACGATATTTAATCTATACATTCTCATTTGTTTTGTTGATGACAAACATGTAACTTGTAATACATAACGTAAAATGTATAAGTTACTTGTAGTTAGATCTTGTCTCAACATACTCTCAATACCTCTCGACGACTCAAGTCCTTGTATGCTACAACACAGGTTCGTACATGTTTGTTATGTTGCATTATGATCAAACCCCCAACAAACCAATAAACATGTTTAGTTAAATAGTTTATGTATAACAACTAGTGTTTACATATTGGGTAAATATATACAAAACTAGTATCTATTATAATGGGTAATATAAATGCGTAGAAACTTAAGTATTTGACCCATTGACCAAATACATTGAATGTATTTGGGTAAAACCCAAAGTACATGACCCATACCCATTTCATGACATCATGCATAAGTCATATATGGATAATATCCATGACCCATGGTATTGACCCATACCCATAAGACTAGATACATTGTACTCATTAGATACATTGTATCTAAAGGAATACCCATGGACCAACCCATAACCCATGACCCATGACCCAAAAACCATGGGCAAAAGGGAGCGCCATAACGATCCCTCAAAGTGCCCACGGATCCCTAGAATTACAAGGGCCGATCCTCCGAAGGGATCCTTGGGGCAAAACATGGTTTTGGTCTTTTTGCCTATAAATAGCAAACCACTTCTTACCATTTCTTCACACCTTCACACATAGTTTCTCTCCACCATTTCTAGGATATTTAGATCTTTAGGAAACATGTAAACCATCTATCTCATATGATCATAATGCTTCTAACTCTTATTTGTTGTAAGCATACTCCCGAAGTGATCCTCCAAAGTAAGCTTAGAGATCTTGCTTCCTTACCTACTGAAGTGATCACCCATCACAAGATACAAGCACATGAAGATCTTCTACAACAATCTTGGGAAACTTGTCATCTTCATTCATAGAAGACTAACTACATCGCAGCTTTGGGTTCTTGATATTTAGTTTAGGATTTCATATCCATTAGACACATTGTCTTGGATATTGTCTAGTATCATATTCTTGTATCTATGACTAGACTAGATGGTTTATTTGTTTGTGCCATAAAACACAAGGTTTGTTATGTTGGGCCATAAAACATAACGGGTGTCATAGATGTGTCAAAGGCATTAGTGAAGAGTGCCAAGATCCGTGTTGAGGCATTAGTGAAAGGTGCAAGGATCGTGTCAATGGCATTAGTGAAGATGCCTAGGGTGTATCGATTATGGTGTGTTTCATGTACAAGATAGAATAGTATTTGTTTAGATCCAAGGATGGTGATATCCTTGATGGTGTTGTAATAAGGAGTGGATCTCTTTGGGATTAGGTGTTGTGTTGTTGATCGTGTGGTTCTCCATAGTAATGGAACTAGGTGCTTAGCCTAGTACCTAATAAAGGGGTGGCGGCGTTGTGTTAGGTGTGGTTCACCTTGGGTGAAAGAACCGGTAGTTAGCCTTGCAGGTATAAAGGGTGAAACAGCGTTGTGTAGGTGTGGTTCGCAGGTGAAAGAACCGGTGGTTAGCCTGAGTACGGGAAAAAAGTAGGCGGCGTTGTGAAGGAAACTTCTCCGCCATAAGGAGATTGGTGTAGTGTTCTACGAACTCGAGTAGGTAGACTTCGGGGAGTGGAAGTAGGGCAAGGAAAGATGTCCTTGTACCCGAACAGTATAAATCCTGCGTGTTGGTTGTCTATCCTTTACTTATCACTTTACTCTTATTATTGCATTACATTGTTTATTTTCTATGTGGTTGATGTCTATGTTTGTGATACATACTTGGTCTTTATATAGTCACAAACTATATTTAACACTTTACATATTATGACACTCTTGATCAAGAAAAACAGCCCAGGACTAATAATGGCGAAACTTGATTTTTAATGAACCATTAATCTTGCGGAATCTTATGTGATATTAAGTGGTTTGTATACACATGCCGTTCACGTTAAATGCATCCTCGAGTCGAGATTAGCAAATGCAATGGTTTATACTATATTTGATACAAAAGTTTTAAGTTTGAAACGGAAACGTATTCACCCCCCCCCCCTCTACATTTTCACAAGTTCCTCAACAACAACCACACGAACACCTTAGAAAATGGACACATGATCACCCATTGGACAACATCATTGGAAATCCCTCTCGTCCGGTATCCACTCGCAAACAACTTGCAGCCGATGCCTTATGGTGCTTCTCACTCTGTACTCTCTAGATCGAACCAAAAGATGTTAAAAGCTGCTATGAGAAGGTACGGTTCAATGCCATGCAGAAGAAATTCATGAGTTGTCGACTAGATGTATGGGAATTAGTACACACTCTGGCGTACTATGATCATTGCTCTTAAATGGATCTTCAAAGTAAAACTTGATGAGCATGGTGATGTATTAAAGAACAAGGTCGATTGGTTGCAAAAGGATCTGTCGAGAGGAGGGTATTGACTTTGAAGAATCATTTGCTCGGTTAGCAAGTATCGAAGCAATTAGAATCTTCTTGGCATGCTGCAAGTAAGAACATGGTAGTCTATCGAGATGGGCGTAAAGGCAGGATTTCCTAGGCGAGATCTTAAAAGTTGTATACGTAAGCCAACGAGAAGGTTTTGTGAATCGAGCATCTACTCATGTCTACGGCGAAGAAGGCTCTTGCGACTTGAAGCAAGCTCCAGGGGCATGGTATGATCGCTATCAAATTTTCTTCTATCCTTTGGATTCAGCAAAGGAGGCGATTGATCGGCATTGTTCCCAGAAAGTCAGGCAAACATTTAATTCACTTTCAAATATATGTTGATGATATTATCTTTTGCCTCGTGACCCAAATGAATGTGATCGTTTCTCTAAGGAGATGGGCTCCAAATTTCAAATGTCAATGATGGGACAAATGTCATTTTCTTGGGATTACAAATTTCACAAAGTCGAGAGGGCATTTTTATTAATCAATCTAAATATGCAAAAGAAATTTTAAAGAAATTTGGATTTGACACTTGTGAGCACAGTTGACACTCCCATGGTGGAGCATACCAAACTAGATGAGGACCACTTAGGGATCACGATAGATCAAACAAAATGTCGAGTATGATTGGATCCCGATGTACCTCACGGCCGATGGACTTGATATTATGTTATTTGTATGCATGTGTGCTGATACGGGCTAAGCTACCAAAAAGCACCTTGAAGCGGTTAAGGGTGCTGGGGTATCTCCAAGGAACCATCAACATGGGACTTGGTACCCGAAGGACACCCGATATGTCACTAACGGCCTATCGCGAGATCTGGACCATGCGAGGATGTCAAGATACTGCGTCGAAATGCGTGGAGGTACTTCGATTTTTTGGGTGATAAGCTTGAGGCTGGTCTTCAAAGAAACAAGCGAGTACTTCATATCTCTGAGGCTGAATACATATCCGTGTCATCTTGTTATGCTCAAATCCTATGGATGAGATCGATTATCGACTATGGCTTTGAATCAACAAGATTCCTTTGTATTGTGATAACAAAAGTGCCATTGCTCTCTCTTGCAACAACGTTCAACATTAAAGAGCAAAGCACGTGACATTCGTCATCATTTCATTAGAACAAGTGGAAAAAGGTGTGGTGGAACTCTATTTGTAGGACTAAATACGGTTAGCGGACATCTTCATCAAAGCTCTTCTGAGAACGTTTTGAGTTTATCCTTCCACGACTTGGTCTAAAAGCCTACAACGGAAACATCAAACGTCTTCAGAGGAGAAGACGAGGAGTAAAAAATGGTTTCTTTCTTCATCTATATCTTGTATATATTTATTCAAAAAGCAAAATACAAAATTTTAAAACCCACAAAGAAAATATAAAAATATAAAATTTTCAAAAAATCCATAAAAAATTAGAAAATCTTGAAAATTTCCAAAAATATTGTTATCTTGTCATGCTTTTTTTTATTTTTATTCGATATCATCTACGGACTTTGTGTTGACATTCAAAGAATGTCATGGGTTTTTAGATGTTCTTCGAATGTACATAACTTGTTAAAAAAATTGAGGGAGAAAAATGGTGGTTTTATTGTCATTTTTGCATGACCCGTTTTAAAAAATAAAGAACAGCCATGTTTTATCTTATTTTCAAATCTCATGCTCTGATTCTTAAAAAACAAATGCGGTCAACAAAAAGACAAATGTTTCTTTTCCAAATATTTTTCCGTCTAATAATGATTCTTCGAAAAATATTTGCCATCTACTGAAAACAAAATTGCTTTGAAAATACCTCGTACTCTATTATTCTTGTAAATCATCTACGTGATTATCATCTGTCAAAATCTCTATCTCTCAATCAACAACTTGTGTCATTGATTGAGGGGAGAATGATTTCAATCGAATTAAAAAGAGTATTTTTAAACAATTGGCATGTAAACGAGCAAGGTCGTATTTTGGATAATCAAAATGAAAAATGTTTTATACAAGTGGCTCAAGACCTTTGCTAATGTTATGTTTTCAAAAGATACTCATGCATGTTTAAACAATGTGTGTAAAGTCTCAGATTTGATCCTTATCGGTTAAATGTTTTAATTTGATAACTCGATAATTGGTTTTATAAGTGTTTAGCAAACTCTCCACCATTCATGTGCCAAACGATTTCAAATTTTCCATGCACATGTTAAGGGGAGCATCTATTTTAAACCAAAAGGGATTGAAATGTGATTAATTTGTTTCAAAGTGTAGGTTTTCCCTAATATGTGAAAAAATCATTCAAATCTCGATGCACATATTGAGGGGAGAAATTTTTTAAAAACCACATTCTTTCGAAATATCTTTAAGCGTATGTGAATCTCTGATTTTTGATCGGGAAAGTAATGTCGATATTTTTAGAAAATATTTATCAAAAAGTGAATTCTTCCTCTTGCCTCCATGTGCCAAAATGATTTTAAATATATGATGCATATGTTGAGGGGAAGCGTTTTCTAAAATATCAAAAAGCGATTCGGTACAAAATGCTTTGACAATATATCACAAGTACTTGGATTGATTTTCAAATGGTTTTCAATTGGTTCCAACGGTTGATGAACAATACCAAAAGACCGACCAATTTATTATATGCATGGTGTTATAAGGATGGTTAGGTTAGGTATTACGTTCCCGATCCCGCAGGCCGGAGGGATCTACCGAGGACAATCCATTTAGATAGTGTAGAAGTCCTTAGCATTATGAAAAGGAGAAAAATGTGAATATGGGAAGAGTGCCGACTGAGATAGAGCTAGAACTGGAATAAACCAAACAAGGTTCTAGTAATGAAGTCTCGTTAGCTTGCTTGAAGGGGTTAAAGAATGAAAAGGAAATGAAATGAGAAAAGGGTGAAAATAAATAGCCCTCGATAATTCAACCTTAGAATGGAATCTAAGGGTTCAATCATGTATACTCTTTGGTGTTCACTAAGGTAACACACGGTGAAGACAAGACATCATGCACCCAGTGATGCATTGCACTACATCTTCCCAAGCTACTCAAGTTCCTCTTAAAAGGACTTGTTTCATTCTCCGGAGGCAGAATCTATCGACTTTCTCTTGAGATTGTTGATATTGAAGAAAGGAGATCCTCTCATAGTCTCGGCACAGGAACCAAATGTGCACAATTGAGTCTAGAGCCACAAGATCATCAATAAATCTCATTAAGGACTGATGAGTGTGTAAATACTCATCATTTTTGGTCAAATCTGAACTGCAAAACACATAAAAATGCTCAGAAATGCATCAAAATACTGAAAATATCTCAAAATTGCATTTATGTGTTTTGGATGCAAAATGTTTAAAATCGGATGAAAAATGAGCTAAGTTTGCATAATTGGCGATTTCGATCCCCAAGTTTCAAAAATTTGTCAAAAATAGTCACGAGCACTTATTTCAAAGAAAAGAACCAAAGGTCCTTTTATAATCATAACTTGTCATAATTAGTCCTTTGGTGAAAAATGTCAAAAGTTTGAGAAATTACAAGTTTGGTCCTTCAAGTTTCAAAAATTGTCAAAAATAGTCCTTGGAAATTTGAAAATGTCTATTATGGTCCTTGTACTATTGAAACTTGGCAAAAGTGACCCTTGAAATAACTTTGCAAAATTGGCGCTTTTGGTCCTTGTTTTCGAAATACACAATGGTCCTTGTTATTAAACATCGCTCTTGGACCTTGGACCTTGTCAAAAACCATTTGAGCCCACTGCCAAACCACTTGACCCCCACCATATGAACCCGTCCTTTTTAATATAAAAAAAACCAAACGACATCGCCTCGCCTTTCTTCTTTTTCCCTGGCATTACGCAAAACAGCACTTGACACCAACATCAGCTCCACCTACTCCGTACTTTGTCCCCAACCTCCACCCAATACAAATTGCATTTAATGCTCCCTCCCCTGTCACAAGTTATCAGGACCCTGTAGCATCAATTTGGCGCCAAAATGAGAAATCAAGGGCCAAGATCGAATTGACCAATCAATGGCTAGGAAGAGGAAAAGAAGAAACCACAATGAAGCCTATAAAAAGGAGACGAGAAATAAGGTGTCACTGTTTTAGACCTTTTTCTATTTTTACTTGTAATCGTTTTAAGTTTTATGCAAAAAATAGTCTTTGGGTTTTGTTACTTATGTATTGTATGAATCATATTAATCATATTTCAAGTGTTTTTAATCATCGTTCCATGTTTCCTGCTTGTTCTGTTTTCAGCCAAAATTGTTCTTACTTCGTTTTCATGTTATAAAGCTGTTTGAATGGTTCAAATAAGCTTATTCAAACTTATTTAAGTGAATTAAAGTAGTTTTTCGGTCTTAATTGCAATTTTCTAAAAGTCAACAAAAGTCACGCGGGTCAACAAAAGTCAACTGAGCTCAAATGGACTTGGATTTGGAATTAGGTGGATCGGTGTTGGATTTGGGATGATTGAGTTAGAATGGGGTTGATATGATTTAGGATAGTGGTACTTTAATATCAGTTGCAAGCCATAGTGGTACGTGGACCTGAAGGAGTTTTGCACATTTATATCTGTCTTGATTTGTTGTTAAGTTTTAGTTTAGACTTGCTTATTTAACTGTCATTAGGTCATAGTTATTCAAGTTTAAGCCCATTAGCATAAGGTTAATCATTTAAGTTAAATCATTAGCCAAAACAGGTTTTAGAAAGAATGTTTGGATCAGTTACTATTATTGAGCTTGAGCTTTGGGTTGTGTTTTAAATCTGTCTATTCAGTCTTAATATAGGTAACTTGAGTCATTTTGGTCATCATATTGCTTCTATACTAGCTTTAAGTCAAAATCACCATGAAACTGTCTTAATTTCATAACTGTTAGAATATTTGAAAACCAAAAGTTTGATTTGTGCTTAGAATTCAGTGGAGTAGCCTTATGTAACTTTGCTTTAGCTTAAAACATCATTTTCAGTTCACAATTCTAGATCAAAGCTCAAATTAGTCAAACTTTCAGTTTTGTTAAAAAGTCAAAATAGTGAAATACTCAGTTTTGGCCAAGCTAGAAAGATTTTTAGTGAACTCATTTCTGAGCCAATTTCAATGAAACTTGTGGTTTTTAAAAGTCCTCTTGGTCTATTTCTTTATTACCATTTTTACATATTTTTGTGATTTTTCTTTAAGCTCCAAATGAGCTTGGGAACCTTATTTTGCCTTGCCCTTCATTATAACTGAGTGTGTGCAGGCATTTTACAGGGCTTGCACAAGTCTCATTTGAGCTTGTCTAGGTCTGTAATTTGGTTTATAAGCTCTCACCCAGGTCTAGTGTAAGTTACAAGTTTTGGTTTTTGGTTGCTAGCTTATTTGAGTGCTTATTTCTATGTCCAAAGTAGCCACCTAAAACTGTTTTTAGCCTTAAGCTCATTTCATCAAATCCTTTGTAGATTGCAATCCCGTGGTTATAGCTTGTTTATTCTTGTTTCATTTAGGTAGTTTTAGGTTATTGTAGCTCTTTGTTTAGGTTTGGTGCTCTTTGATGCTTCTTAGCTTATTCAAGTGCTTATTTCAACAAGCACTTGCTATAGCAGTTTCAAATTCCTCCACACATGCACCTGTTTTTCCATTTTTCCTAGTTTCCTCATATTATTTTAAGCTTATCTTGAATTTTTCAGATTTTTACAAGTCATTTTGCTATTTTTACGCATTTTTAGTTACTTTTTGCACTTTTTAAATAGCATTTAATACAATTAATTAGAAAAGGTTTAAAAATAATTTTTCATTTTTCTTAAGTTTAGATAAATATAAAAAGACAAAAAATATTTTTCCATATTTTTCTTAGTTAAATTTGTATTTTTAAATAATTTAATTAGTTTTTAATAGTTTTTAATTCCTAGAAAATCTAAAAATAATCAGAAAAATAAAAAAATAGTTTTGAAAATTCTCTTTTGTTATTTTAGATTTTTCTAAGTCAAAATTTTATTTTTCTAGCTTTATTTCATATTTTCTTGTATTTTAAGTTATTATTAAATAGTTAAAAATAGTTTTTAATTAATAATAATTAATTAAATAGTTATAAAAATAATTTTCTTTTTCTATAAATTTTCTTTTATCATTAGGTTTGTAAAAAAGTCATTTTCATATTTTTAGGACTTTTATTTCTTAGATCTCACTTTTTATTTTGTACGTTTACGTAATTTTATTTAAACGTAAGTTTTTAGTTTTAAGTTTTAAACATTCATCAATTTTAAATATAGTGATAGCGTTTATTTAATATTTTTTATCTTTTTAATTTCCTTTAATTTGCATTTTAGCCTCTGTAATCTGTTTCCTTTTTCCTTAGTTATAATAATTCAAATCCTTCTTTTCCGTTCAAATCTCTCGATCACTATTCGTTTGGTGATTCTTCGCATAGCTCGCTGGGACATAACGACCCGGGGAAACACTATACTCCCCTGATCTTCATTGCATTGGTGTCTGAACTGTTTTAAGTTTCTTACGGTCGGCCATTCACAAGTGGCCGGCTTGTGTGAGAAAACTTGACGGTTTTGCATCAATCAAAATTTTGGCGCCGCTGCCGGGGAGCTGTGCTAATTATCTTACGTTTAGCAGATTAGTGATTTGAATAATCACTCTTTGTTCATACCATCCATCTGTATCTATATATATATCTATATTCTCTTATAAAAAATCCAAAAACCCAAAAAAAAAAAAAAAAAAAAAATATATATATATATATATATATATATATAAAACACAAAAATATTTTTCTTTTGTTTCTACATATATATAAATCAAAAACCCAAAAAGATTTTCTTTCTTATTTTTACAAAATGTTTATCCAAAAATCCAAAAATATTCATCTTTACCCTCTTGCCTTTTTGATTCTTCATTTCTTACCCTCTGAAAACATTTGATTCTTTCTATGTCTTATCCTCACCCTCTTGGTTGTCATTGTGGTGGTCCTATATGGTGGCAATTGCCCCGGTTGTAGCATGGTGGAGTCAGGGAAGCGAGTGCGTATAACCAAGATCCTATTCCTACCATAACACAACGATTTATTCCATCAGCTACCACGCTTGAGACTCAGCGATTTCTTTGTTGTGAGAGTCTTGTGGTGGTTCACACTCGGTTCGATAGTCAATCGGAGGCACGCTTGTCATGGCGAGTTCCGATAACAATTATGACTACAACACATATAACTCACGGCCACATCAGTTTCTTGTTGTGAGTATTGTGGAGGCCCACTTGTAACTCTGATTGTCAAACAAGGAATCCATTTGCTTGTAACAATTACGACTCTTAGGTATCATAACCAACCTCTACTGATACCAAATGAATCAGGCACCACCGGCTGATCCACTTCCTCAAAATCTTCTCCTTGATCTTTTGGATTTAGTGAAAGATTTGAAAGAATGTAAACATTCCCAAGATAATCCAAATCAAAAATCCATGGAAGAATTGTTAGGTGAAGAGCGGCTGCTAAAATAAATTCCCAAATAACGTTTGAAAAATCTATTAGGGAATCAATTGCAAAAGCGGCCCGAGATCTAGCTCTCAATTTCGTTTTATTCCTAATGACAGTGATGATGGGGATACACTTGATATCCTTCAATTCTATAAAGATTCATCAAGTTCATCGGTTGATATCCCAGGTTGAGATTCATTCTCAACAAGCTATCCACCCGAGGTTCACACTCACTCTGCGAGCATGGGGGACGAGCATCTTGACCTTGTTCTGAAAAGGAATGGGGACTTCATAAAGTCTAGTGTTGAGAACCTTGTCTCAATCCCAAGAGAGTCACAGGGAATTCTCGAGCATTTGTGTGATCTCCCTACCCCTCTTGTCTTCCCAAAAGATCATGTTGAGATGTTCTCGATTACGATGATGATGATGATTCGTTGTCTTGTGGAGACATCGTTTATGTGGAAGATTTACCTTCGAGCTTGTTGTTAGAGAGAAGAGAATGATGAAGTTCGCGACCTGAAATCAAAGATGAAGCTTCGTGCAACATTCTGAATGTCAGTCTTCTCATTTCTAAAATCGAGGCTTTCAAAGAGCCTATTTCATCTCTATCCCCATTAAGGATAGTGACATTCTTTCGATGATTCTATTAGGAAATGAAAGCCTTCTGTTTTGATAATATGTGAGAGAAGATTAGTGGCAGTACCACTTTTCATTCTCATAATTCTCTCCCCAATTATGAATCATTTACATTGGAGAGTTCACTAGTGAACCACTCATATCAATTCAGAATATGATTCATTCACCTTCAAGGAGTTCTCAGATGAACTCACTCATATCATATCTCCGCCGGAGTATGATAACTTCTACTTGATCTAGACACACCGGGATATGTCTAGACCAATTGAGCTTAAAAGATGAAATTCATGCTATTATGAATTCTCCTTCTGATGATGATGAGTTAGTCGAGATTATTATCATGACTTTCTTTCTCTTCTTCACCTATCCCGTGGCTTCTCCATTCGTCACTCCTCCGGGAATGAAGACATTATTTTTGATCCGGCATTTCATCTATCATTTTGAGCGGTTCTATGTATATCTCTTCGGTGTGGAACTTTCGCGTGCTTCAATGTTTATACAAACATCTTGAATGAAAGTCCGATGGAGATTGTCTCTTCCAACTTCCTGAACAAATTAATTCGGGGTCGAGTCAAGCTAGCGACTCGGGAATCAAAACAGTAGCATGCTACATGGGTTTTCACGTGTGTACCACCTAGTGTGGGGGAGTTGCCCCGTATTTGTATATTAAGTTTCAAAAATCTTTCAAAATAATGGTAGTAGTATTTCCTTTTCGTTCTATGTTTGGCATAACTTGTGCGTACTTTGAATATTGAGGGCAATATTCATTTCTAGTGGGGGGAATTCTCACGAATTTTATCATGTAATTATACCGCCTAATTTCCCCATTTTTGGCCAAAATTTTTTTTTTGGAGTAAGTGTTTTGCACTTACTCACTTATCGGTTATCAGTCTGCCTTGTCTAATAAACAAAAGGATTGGCTAATCCAGGAGCAAACGGCTCTTGGTAAAGATATCTCAAATCCGTTGGCGGCTTGCAATTTGCCCAAAATTGTATGGTATTCGACTCACTATATCCTTAAAAGTGAAGAGTTGGCTAGCCATAAGTTTATGGCTTGTGGTAAAAGTGGAAAACCATAATTGGTATCGGCTCACCAAAGATAGTATATATTATCTAAGAGTTGGCTAGTCGAGAAGCAAGCGGCTTCGGTAAAGACAAATCAAATCGGTTGGAAGTGGTGGTTTGCTCAAATCACATGGTTATCGGTGTACCATAGTTCTTACTTGAACTAAAAATTTGGCTATTCGAGTAATGGCTTTTGGTAAAGAGATTCAAACCCATTAAGTTTTCTCAAAAGATTGCTAGGGACTAGCAATAGTTTAGTGTGGGGATTGATGAGTGTGTAAATACTCATCATTTTTGGGTCAATCTGAACTACAAAACACTTAAAAATGCTCAGAAATGCATCAAAATACTGAAAATATCTCAAAATTGCATTTTATGTGTTTCAGATGCAAAATGTTTAAAATCAGATGAAAAATGAGCTAAGTTTGCATAATTGGCAGTTTCAGTCCCCCAAGTTTCAAAATTTGTCAAAAATAGTCCCTGAGCACTTATTTCAAAAGAAAAGTCACCAAAGGTCCTTTTAAAATCATAACTTGTCATAATTAGTCCTTTGGTGAAAAATGTCAAAAGTTTTGAGAAATTACAAGTTTGGTCCTTCAAGTTTCAAAAATTGTCAAAAATAGTCCTTGGAAATTTGAAAATGTCTATTATGGTCCTTGTACTATTGAAACTTGGCAAAAGTGACCCTTGAAATAACTTTGCAAAAATTGGCAGCTTTGGTCCCTTGTTTTTCAGAAATTACACAATGGTCCTTGTTATTAAACATACACCTCTTGGACCTTGGACCTTGTCAAAACCATTTGAGCCCCTGCCAAACCACTGACCCCCATATGAACCCCGTCCTTTTTAATATATAAAAACCAAACTGACATCGCGCTCCTTCTTCTTCTTTTTCACCAAGCTTTCTTGCAAAACTAGCCACCAACACCAACATCACTCGCTTTACTCCATGCTTTGTCCCCTCCAACCTCCACACCAATACAAATTGCATTTAATGCTCCCTCCCATACAAGTTATCAGGACCTGTAGCATCAATTTGGCAAAATGAAAATCAAGGGCCAAGATCGAATTGACCAAATCAATGGCTAGGAAAGGAAAGAAACCCTAATGAAGCTATAAAAGAAGAATGAAACGAAATGCTTGATGTCCTTTGTTTTTAGACCTTTTTCTATTTTTACTTGTAATCGTTTTTAAGTTTTATGCAAAAATAGTGCTGGGTTTTGTTACTTATGTATTGTATGAATCATATTAATCATATTTCAAGTGTTTTTAATCATCAATTCCATGTTTCTGCTTGTTACAGTTTTCCTTAAAATTGTTCTTACTGGTTTCATGTTATAATTTGTTTGAATTGTTCAAATAAGCTTATTCAAGCTTATTTAAGTGAATTAAAGTAGTTTTCTGGTCTTAATTGCAATTTTCTAAAAAGTCAACAAAAGTCAACGCGGGTCAACAAAAGTCAACTGAAGCTCAAATGGACTTGGATTTGGAATTAGGTGGATGCAGTGTTGGATTTGGGATGATTAGAGTTAGAATTGGGGTTGATATGATTTAGGATAGTGGTACTTTAATATCAGTTTAAGCCATAGTGGTGTGGACACAAATGAGTTTGCACATTTATATCTGCTTTTGTTGTTAAGTTTTAGTTTAGACTTGCTTATTTAACTGTCATTAGGTCATAGTTATTCAAGTTTTAGGTAGCATAAGCGGTTAATCATTTAAGTTAAATCATTAGCCAAAACAGTTTTAGAAAAGAATGTTTGGATGGTTGCTATTATTGAGCTTGAGCTTTGGGTTGTGTTTTAAATCTGTCTATTCAGTCTTAATATAGGTAACTTGAGTCATTTTGGTCATCATATTGCTTCTATACTAGCTTTAAGTCAAAATCACCATGAAACTGTCTTAATTTCATAAGCTGTAGAATATTTGAAAACCAAAAGTTTGATTTGTGCTTAGAATTCAGTGGAGTAGCCTTATGTAACTTTGCTTTAGCTTAAAACATCATTTTCAGTTCACAATTCTAGATCAAAGCTCAAATTAGTCAAACTTTCAGTTTTGTTAAAAAGTCAAAATAGTGAAATTCTCAGTTTTGGCCAAGCTAGAAAGATTTTTAGTGAACTCATTTCTGAGCCAATTTCAATGAAACTTGTGGTTTTTAAAATTCCTCTTGGTCTATTTCTTTATTACCATTTTTACATATTTTTGTGATTTTTCTTTAAGCTCCAAATGAGCTTGGCAACAGGGGCTTATATGCCCTGTGCACACACTCAGTATTAACTGAGTGTGTGCAGGCATTTTACAGGGCTTGCACAAGTCTCATTTGAGCTTGTCTAGGTCTGTAATTTGGTTTATAAGCTCTCACCCAGGTCTAGTGTAAGTTACAAGTTTTGGTTTTTGGTTGCTAGCTTATTTGAGTGCTTATTTCTATGTCCAAAGTAGCCACCTAAAACTGTTTTTAGCCTTAAGCTCATTTCATCAAATCCTTTGTAGATTGCAATCCCGTGGTTATAGCTTGTTTATTCTTGTTTCATTTAGGTAGTTTTAGGTTATTGTAGCTCTTTGTTTCAGTTTGGTGCTCTTTGATGCTTCTTAGCTTATTCAAGTGCTTATTTCAACAAGCACTTGCTATAGCAGTTTCAAATTCCTCCACACATGCACCTGTTTTTCCATTTTTCCTAGTTTCCTCATATTATTTTAAGCTTATCTTGAATTTTTCAGATTTTTACAAGTCATTTTGCTATTTTTCTGCATTTTAGTTACTTTTTAGCACTTTTTAAATAGCATTTAATACAATTAATTAAGAAAAGGTTCAAAAAAATAATTTTTAATTTTTCTTAAGTTTAGATAAATATAAAAAGACAAAAAAATATTTTTCCATATTTTTCTTAGTTAAATTTGTATTTTTAAATAATTTAATTAGTTTTTAATAGTTTTTAATTCCTAGAAAATCTAAAAATAATCAGAAAAATAAAAAAATAGTTTTGAAAATTCTCTTTTGTTATTTTAGATTTTTCTAAGTCAAAATTTTATTTTTCTAGCTTTATTTCATATTTTCTTGTATTTTAAGTTATTATTAAATAGTTAAAAATAGTTTTTAATTAATAATAATTAATTAAATAGTTATAAAAATAATTTTCTTTTCCTATAAATTTTCTTTTATCATTAGGTTTGTAAAAATGTCATTTTCATATTTTTTAGGACTTTTATTTCTTAGATCTCACTTTTTATTTTTACGTTTCGTAATTTTATTTAAGCGTAAGTTTTAAGTTTTAAGTTTTAAACGTTCATCAATTTTAAATATAGTGATAGCGTTTATTTAATATTTTTATCTTTTTAATTTCCTTTAATTTGCATTTTAGCCTCTGTAATCTGTTTCCTTTTTCCTTAGTTATAATAATTCAAATCCTTCTTTCGTTCAAATCTCCGATCACTATTCGTTGGGTGATCCATGCATAACTTCATTTGGGACATAACGACCGGGAAACACTATACTCCCGATCTTCATTGAGTTGGGTAGCGGCGTTTTAAGTTTCTTAACAGTTGGCCATTCACAAGTGGTCAGCTTGCGTGAGAAAACTTGACGGTTTGGCACGCATCAACATCAATGAAGACTCTCTGTTTCACACAATGTGGAAAGAGAGAATATACTTTTAGAGTCCTTCGCATTATCCTTATGGTATTGCCAGAACATCTGAGTGATATGCAAACATACTCACACTGAAGATGGAAAGCCTTCTAGAGCCATCATCAAACAAGCACTTGGTAGGTGGCATGTGAGATCTATCCAATAGATCAACCATGTGACATTGAGCGAAACAATGGGGCGATTCAAATTTTTGAATCAATCACGGTTCGAATTCTGGATTAACGGATATCTTTGAAAAACGGTTGTTGTGCCTAAAATCTTTTCTCTTGCACATCGTTGTGTATTAATATTTTAAAATTAAAAGGTATTTATGATTGATAATTAATTTTTCGTTAAAACCTTCGTTGTATTGCAAAACACTTTATTTTTGGGCATTACACGATTGTTTTCAAATTTCTTTCATCAATCGGTGAATCGCAAATTATTTGGTTCACTCACTCGTGTTGTCTTCTTTGAGGCGTTCCGGTTTGAAACGGCTAGAAACAGTGAAACCTGCCAAGGAGATTCTTGAGGAATTATACGATCACAGGCGTGCCTTATGCGATCAGCGAGGAAAAGTGGGCGTGTACCTCAATTCAACGAAGTGATCAAAGACACTTTAGGTAAACTTATTGCTTTGTTGTATGCGGTACACGGCGTTCTTGTTGATCGAGCGGAGATTAATCCATAGCCGCATGCTCACACAACACATTCATCTCAATGAAATCATGATTAGTGCATCAATGTCTCTGATATTCTCACTCCATGCTACGGTCTTGCAAATATCATGAATCATCTAAAGCTTCGCTACTCGATGAAGAAATCATGATCGAGAATGTGAGCATGTCGGTCCATGTCACATCGTGCACATATATCAACACCACCATGGAAGAGTTAGAGATTTATGCAAGCTGATGATCTCAAAGCTGGCTCAAAACTCATCATCAGCGTGGATCGGTTAAGACCTACACTGAACTATCAAACATGGATAACATGAAGAATCAAAGACTACGAGCTCTTGAGCAAAGATCTTAAACAAGATTCAAGAACAATCTCAATGTAATATCGTTTTGTATTACGTGTAAATTGAGGTGACCTCCGCAGGGGAGATTGTTAGGAATTAGAAAATTGAGTCATTAAAGTGTCAGTCACCTCAGGTATATATGTAATCATTAGAAAGATCGTAGTCGTAGTTATTTAATGTTTTGTAAGAAGTTAGTTAAGTAAAACCGTGGAGGATGGGCGGGTCTTTACCTTGTATGCGATCCACGGCCGTAGGAGGCGTTTATTGTAAAACACTATAAATACCCTACTCCCCCAGGTAGAGGGTTGGGCTTTCAATACCATTTTCCTTTGTTTCACATAGTTCCCAACTCTCTTCCCTTTCTCTCTCTAACTTTCTCTCTCTAAACATTGTGAACGCCCCATATGGTTTGTGCTTTAATGTGTTTGTGAAATCCTATATCTTACATAAAGTCTCCCTTGTACGGAGCAGTGCAAATTCTCCCATGTTCGGAGTGTTCTTAATTGTATATAATAGTTGTATGATGTACCGTTCATTTTATTCGCATTGTTAGTCTCTCCTACCAGAGGTAATATGGATAAGCTATTAGAGTCGGCCAACCTCTCGTTCACTATGTTACGGCATATTATTTATTCTAGAGGCTTTGCACGGCATACATTATTATATACGTGGTGCTATACTATGAACTATTATGTATACTTGACTATTAGACATACTACTTTTGGCAGTGGGTTGTGAACACACAGGTTGCAAGTTTTGTATGGGCGAAACTTGGGCGAGTGGATTTAACACCTTTGCTTTGTGGACTATTCTCAATGACCAAAAACTTTGCCTTTGCTGCATGAACATTCTTTAAAGGCTTTTCATGATAAACCAAACTCTATGAACTCACTCAACCATTGTGTTGACACTTTTAGCATGTTTTATCTCAGGTATCTAAGGCATTCACTTCATGGCATGCATGTGGACTTATCATAGAGTCGCGGTTAATAAATGGCGTCTCACATATATTTTATGCACTTAACTATCGTTTGATTGTAACAAACTCATTTTAGTACATTGGAAATCTTTTGGGACCTATGTTTTGTAAACTCTGATTAATTTACTTAATCAAATGGTATTTTCAAAACGACACTTTAGGTCGTTCGATATAACTGTAACTTTGATGCTATGATAGTCATCCTCCAGGTATTTCATTCCGCTGCAAAACAGGTAATTTGGGGGTGTGACATGTAAGTAGTAGCAGTCAGATGTGAGCAGTAGCCATAGTTCACCGCTCATCGCTCACTGCTTCTTAAAAAAGCGTTGAAAAAATGAGCATTCTTAAAAAATAGCAAAGTTCACCGCTCTTGTGCCAAACAAACACTAAAAATTAAAAAGCTCATTACTCACCGCTCATCGCCCCAAAAAGCTCTGCGCCGAACATGGCCTACATTTTAACAATTTTAATGATTTGCGTAACATATT
>OU343222.1:60831302-60853509 GCA_910596185.1 Chrysanthemum makinoi | reverse complement strand
TTGAAATGTTTATTGACTTAAATAAGCATAAACATATTACAATGAGCAGTATAGTGACTCAAAAGTATATAACCTTTAGTTTTCACCAGTGTTGCAAAAATCGGCCTAAGCGGCGATTAATCGCTAGGCGGGGATTAACCGCCACGATTTTCACTAATCGGCCTTATTAATCGGTTTGATCAACAATCGGTCAACATACCGATTAATAGGATAAAAATCGGTCAAATCGGGCATAAATCGGCCAAATCGTACAAAAATAGGATAAATCGGCCAACTCGGTTATGGATAGAAATCGGCCAAATCCGGGATAAATCGGCAAATCGAGATAAATCGGCCAAATCGGAAAAAATCGGCCAAATCAGGCATATAGTTTCAAAACTTTTTAACTTTATATATAACAAATCCAATCCGATTAATCCCCGATTAATCACCGCCTAACCGATTAATCGCTGGCGTACGGCCGCCAGCCTCCTTGGCGCTAGCGATTTTTGCAACCTTGGTTTTCACCGGGTATAATCCCTTTACCTAAAAAAAAGTATAGAACTTTTAGTATAATGTCTTTAATAAACAAAAAAAGTTGTACAATGACCTAATTGAACATCTTTAAAAGGGTAAATTAAAAATTTGGTCCCTAAAGTTACACTAAAACGCAAGGATTACACCTAGATGATTATTGTTGCAAAATAAAATACCAATGTTTACGTTTTTTGCAAAACAGCCACTGAGAAACACTGTTCACTAACTTCCGTTATTTTTCTCGTTAAGTTGCCTCGTCACCGAAGGTAGTATTGTCATTTCCTTTGTTCATACATATTAAATTGCTGCCAAACTTGCGATATCGATGCGACATGACTTCAATAGCATAATTTGCAAACTAGGTGTTAAACTTTGCACCCACAAACACCCATACAAACCATCTTCACAAACCGCAACTCGACAACAACAAAAAAACGGGTATTTCAAAATGCAATCATGATAACATCAAATACTCCTAAATATTAAGTGTCAATTTCCCCCGATAATGATTGTAATTTATATCATTTATATGGATTTACATTTGTTTTCCATTATTTTCCACTTTCAGGTAAATTACGAGCATTGGAGCTAAAGAGACGCGGAATTGGAGAATTATCAAAGATTTATCGAGTATACTTTGAAGAAGTTACTCGTAAACTCTCTCTCTGCATTATCCGTAACTAAAGCGTGACTCAGAAAGCCAACTCATCAGAAGATTACGGCATAACTCTCACTAAAGACTACGACGTAACTATATTAGGTCAAATGAGGTTCGCGTGCTCCATACACTTAACTTTTGTTTAAACTTCTACGGTAAGTAACCAAAAATATTGAAGATACGGCGTAACCACTTATAAGGTTACGCCTTAACCAGCAGATCTAGTGCAAATTACGAAGAAATAGAAGATTACGGCGTAACTATTCTATTAGTTTCGCGCGTAACCCAGATCAGCCTATAAATACCCATGATTTCGGCATTTCAAAGCATCCCATTCCACACACCACACCAAGAACATGGGAAGAAGCAAAAGGCAGGTCTATAGGAGCATACAATTTGTCTCGGGGAGAAATCACTCCCCTATAATAAGCATTAGCATTTTATCTTTTCTTTACTTTCGATTCATGTATTTAGTAACATTAAATATTGAATTGATTTGTATAGTTAATATGGCGGTTAAGCACCTCTTGGTGTGGCCCTAGTTATGATTCCTAAATTGTTTTGTTTGCGTTTACATTACTTCCGTATAATTATTTCTAAGTGTATGCTTGCATAGTTTATTGATAGCTACCCTTGTTTCGGTAGTTTTGAATGGCGGTAGAGACTAGTTGCTTAGGAGATATGACCAACTGACCCTAAGTGAGTAGACTCAGACGGGAAGGGTAAGATATGACCAACTGACGACCCTTTCTACTTGTGCGATTTGACCAAATGATCACCTACCGTTTGGATGAACTTAAGAATTAGGGGTGAGTGTTTAAGTTGCTAGCAGCGGCACTCACATTATAAATCTAGCATGTAGCGGTACTTAATGACTCGGCTTAGGGGACCGGGAACAACTGGACTTATGAGGGACACGACTACTCTAGTGGTGGCATCTTTATTTGATAAGTTATGGCGAATTGACCAAATGTTGTCCTCTCGACTTTGACCTCACGAGTAATTGGAAGTAATTTGACGTGGACATTACTAGCTAGGATGATTAACTAGGTTAGCACCACTCTCCTCTATTGATTGAACCTTTTCCTTCTATTTGCTTTATACGCTTTAGTAGTTAATTAATTAATTCCTTATCGAAATCATAATAAAAACTGTGACACCTAGACTTAGTAATAATCCAACACACATAGCTCTTGGGACGACCTCGATTTTACCGAATACTACACTACACACGACCGGGTACACTACCCGTTAGTGCATTAGGGTAGATCATAGGTATAACGAGACATTATAAATATTAAAACACTGTCAGTAAAAATTACATCAAGTTTTTGGCGTGTAGCGAGAATTATTTTAGGATTTCGCATTAAGTCTATTTTTAATTTTCTTTCTTCTCTTAAATGTCGGGATACAAGACTGTAGCTCGAGGCCTTTTTTGCCACCCCATTCGATGATTAGGAGGCAATTTCGGACAAGAAAAGTTTACTCACGGTTCCTATTCACAACATCTTTTCATTTCTGAATCAGGACCGGTCGAGCGAGCCGGAGGTCATTGATGAAAATAATATCGATGACTTAACCATGGAAGCATTGTTGGAGCGGCCAAATGAGAACTTCAACGAACCTTCGCACAAGATTCTAGTCTGAAAAATACTCTATTCGGACCAATTTTATTAGAGTTACATGAACTTAAGTTTTAGAAGATGAAGATGAGGACGTTAGAATCATGTAGAAAAAGTACTCTTTATCTTCTCTTTTCAACGTCCCAGCACCCCGAGCTATTCGGTCACACGCAAGAATTTTTCCTATGACTCTTCTTGGAACTGCAAAAGATGGTACAATAAACTCCCTAACGAATGTAAAGGAGCATGGGATAAATTAAGAAGAGATTAGATCCGGCAATTTTGCCCTCCTTAAAAAATGGCCAAACTTCTTGGTAAAATCTATCAATTCATTCAAGTAGGGAAAAGCGCTTTATCAGGCATGAGAAAGGTTTAATGAGCTACTTTATCGATGTCCCACTCATGATTTGAACAAACATCGGATCGTCGTCTTCTAGGGGAATTAATGCGCTAACGAGAACTACTCGATTCTCCGGACGATTCTAGCATGACCCACAACCAAGCTGGAATGTATTCAGCGGATTTCTGAACATTGCTACAAATGGCATATGGATACAGGGTACGGACCAAGAGACAATTTTGATCATGAGGTAATAAAGACATTGACAAAGCAAGAATACAATTATGGGGAAATTTTTGAAAAATGAAGGCTAGAAAGAGAAGCTGAAGCATGTAGGATTGAGAAGGTTAAGAGTGTATTTGAGACCAAAACAGGGATCAATCTTGAAAAAAAGATTCTTGGCCACATCAAGGAATCGAGGGAACGCGATGAGAGAATTGAAAAGATGATGAAGACATTCGTGGAAAATACAGTCTCTTCTCTCAAAATTCATGAAGATCGGATTAAGGGATTGGAAAAGAGTGTGAGCTCATGTTCGCAAGCCATCACTGATTACCTAGCAGCTCGGGAAGAGGAGGTTGTCAACATGGTGGAAACTATCCTTGAAGAACCAACAACCTTTTCGGAAAAAGTTAAGTGACGAATCAGCATGGAGAGACAATCACTTCTGGACCAAGCTTTACCGGTAAACTCCCCTATTACTAACTCTATCAAAACTAATCATGATGATATTCTGCAGGAATCAAGCAATGATGAGACAATTCAACTCAACGAAAGATGTTCATCGGTTTTGAGAAACGAGCTACCGCAGAAGGAAAAAGATCCAGGTTATTTCACTTTCCCTTGCCTGATCGGGAGTCTCAATATGTGTAATGCCCTAGCTGATCTTGGAGCGAGCATAAGCATAATGCCTCGTTCGATGTTCCTACGTATGGGTATTGGTGACCTTGAGCCAGCCAAGATGAAAATTGAAATGGCCGATCGATCCATGCAGTCACCGTTGGGCATTGTTGAAAATGTGTTGGTAAAGATAAAGAAATTCCTTTTCCCAGTGGATTTTGTGATTCTTGACATTCCGGAAGACAACAGAATACCTGTCATTTTAGGTAGACCTATGCTTGCTACTGCCCATACAAAGGTGGATGTCTTTGCTGGAAAACTAACTCTTGAAGCCAATGGAGAAATTGTAACGTTCAGACCTAATGAACTCCTGTCTACTCCTCAAAAGGTATGTACGGTTGACCCAGTAGGCAGTTTTGGTGACGCTCTAGAAGAATTTCTTAGTGAGCCCCCGGATCCTGGCGAGATAGATTCGGGGAAAGATTTTGATGTTTTCATCAATTTCGAGGAAGAGGAAAATTTAGGAATCAGTAATGATAACTTCTCAAGTGACGTCGAAATGGCCCATTGGCAAGACAACTCTGTGAAGACTTTTTCGCAAACCGATCAACCTAGATTTTATGAGGTGGGAACCCGCATACATCATAGGAACCCTTATTATCTGAAGATCTCATGCAAAATCTGGTTCATCGATTTCCATCCATTTATTGACACAGCTTCCCTAATCAACATCATGTCAAAAGAGTGCTACAACCAGAGTTATGAAGAAATAATTAGAATATAAGGGGAATAACTTTCTTGGGTTTGCAACTAACATCCATGTCTTCGTTGGGACTCATTCGGTTTTGGTGGACTTTATAGTTCTGGATGACGTAAGCGAGTTTGTGGAAGATGGACTAACGGGAGTGATTCTAGGAAAACCTTTTCAAATGTCTGGATAGATAAAATGAAAAGAAGGGTTAGTATGGTTAAAGATAAACGATGATAAGACTATCTTCAAAATGCCGATAACCATTAAGAATTTTAAAAATTGGACCAAGAGGCAGTTAAGCTAAGCCCAACAACCATTGCTCGATATCAGTGAGGAAGACAAGGCAAAAGGTATTGACCAGCCTTACCAGAAAATCAAGAGCTTCTACTCGGGCTGTTTAGAATTAGGGGATGGCTACAAACGGGATGAGAATCTGATAAGTTGGATCCAACGTGGAGATTGCCATATCCACGAAATGACTAACAAGCACTGGTAACCCCGCGGCTCTGATTCTAACTTAAAGACTCGTTAATAAAGAAAAGTGCTCTTTCGGGAGACATCCCGAATTATCCCTTTATTTTGTTTTATTTCCATTTCTGTAGGGTTTTGTGTTTTTAACCATTTTTGCAAAAAACTTGGAGTGATTGCTGCTGCAGCTTGCTGAACTGACCATAGTTACGGCGTAACTCATCTCAGTGGTTACGCCGTAACCTACCCCTTGCAGCAGAATTTCAGATGCATTACCGATTACGGCGTAATACCATCTCCGTGGTTACGCCGTAGCTACACTCTTACAGCGTATGCCAGGTTTTGCCAGTTATGGCGTAACTCCCTATTGGAGTTACGACGTAACTTTCCTCTGCTTTACTTCTTTCATTTTAAAACACAATAACCTTGTATTAGTATTTTAAATGAACTTTGTAGGTGTGTTCCCTGTAAACCCTCACGAGACTTCACTCGTCCACTTGGGACACCAAGTGGTTTAAAAGGCTTGTTGCATATGCTAAATGCAATCGTGATTCCTACGAAAGTGAGTTAGGTTTGTTTTTTATTTTTCAATTTTCTCTTTTTAGAATTATGCTTGTCTGTAGTGTGATTTCAGGGATTGAAGTTTGTTCATGGATGCTTATACGAAGGCACATCTCTTTTTCGTGGGCCTTCTTTCTTGTTGGAGCAAATTTTAGGGAAGTTCTCACTCTAATTCTACTTTTCTCTTCACCTTTAATTAACGCTTAGTACAATAGGGACTTTGTACAATTCAAGTGGGAGGACGGGAGTAGAATTATCTCTTGAACTTTATTTTGCCCTCGTTTTTCTAGTTTATTTTGAAAAATCATGCCATTTTTAAAATTTTGACATGTTTTTCTTAACCTAACTAGATTAGACCTTAGCCGAGCACATACAACCCTTGATATTATATGGTGAGATTAGCCTTATCCGTTTCCAATATTTTACCCCAAATCCACCAAATTATGAGTGTGCCGGTAGCTTGTAAACTTTAGAACTTGGCCTTTGCATCATTTCGAGACCATAGATGAGGTATGTTGAGTTAGCTCGATGTATTTGGACTTTTCAGTTTAAGAAGGCAATATTATAGGATTATCACCCAAATAGCCTACCATTGTGTGTCTATCGATTAGTCACCTCGACTCTAACCCCCATGTGAAACTCTTGTGTTGCACTCACCTTTAGTGCAAGATACCCCTAGATACACCCATCTGAGCCATTCCTTTCATTTTGTTAACCCAATATATTGTTTCGATACACCTATACACCTTGGCCTACCCTGTAGTCTTTATTTGTGATTGGAAAGTCATCATTTGTCTAAGTTCAAGGTTCAAGTGGAAAGGTTCGGAAATCACACTTTCGTCAACGACATATTCTTGAAGATCATTGAAGACCCCCTGAATTTCCATTGTTCATCTCAAGTGGGGGGATATTATGTTTAGTTGTTATATTTTTGTTGAAAAAAAAATGATGATTCGGAAAAAAAAAAAAAAAAAAAAATTGTTATGTTATTTAGTTATTGTAAAGTGCATTGTTATAAGCACTATGTTATAAGCTTTATATAGATTTAGTGTCGAGGAGGCCACCTCGGTCACATTCGAAGATTGGAGTTGGTAATTATGCCAACAGTTGGAGAAAATGTAGTGTGCCCATCATGACGTCCTCTAATGACACATCTACCTAGTATTTCATGATCCGGTTTCTTGACTTCAAAGCTTGAACTTTGGGCGGACGGTAAGTGGTGATGACTTGGTTATAGAGTTATACTACCTGCTTGATTTTTATTTTACACCATTTATATTTCCCATGTCTTATGCTACCCTTTAGTCATGAAGCGTGTCTAGGTGATGCAGCGAGCAATCTTTGATGTCTTGGCCATGGATTTGGTCATGTATCATTGATTTTGTCCACTTCGCCGTGACATGTTAGTAATGACAAGTCACCCCCTTAACCTTTGTTGTGTCTACCCATATTGCCTTCGAAAATTGTTTAGCCCTTAACTCTAGTGGTGGAGATTTGTGTAACCGCCAAGCTTATGATAGAATACATGCTATGACTGTGCGATTGAGTGATCACCCCGAAATTGACACTTAGAATAGTTGAGAGATTTGAGTGTTTCGTTCCCATTTCGTGAGGTGTTCGGCTTTGTTTTATTCTAGCATAAGGGATTTGTAAACTTATATTCTCCAGGTTATGGGAGATATCTTTTTAGGAATCTTTCTAATAAGGTCTACTTGAGGGCAAGTAGAGTTCAAGTGGAGGGATATTTGATAACATCAAATAGTCCTGAATATTAAGTGTCAATTTCCCCCGATAATGCTTGTAATTTATATCATTTATATGGATTTATGCTTGTTTTCCATTGTTTCCACTTTCAGGTAAATTACGAGCATTGTAGCTAAAGAGACGCGGAATTGAAGAATTATCAAAGATTTATCAGAGTATGCTCATGATAAGGTTTTAAAATGTACCTTTTTGAGGGGTCATTTAAGCCCTTATTTGTTCACTTTTGTATCCGTTATTACTTAATATCGTTCCTTTTCACTTTTTAGGTCTCTTGAAGGCAAATTGCTAGAATGGCACTTATTTGGACGAAAAGGCGCGAATATACGAAGAAAATGGCCAAAGTCAGAATCGAGACACTCAAAGCTGCTGAAAACATAAGGTGACGGCGTCCTTGCTTGCTCTAGATCGAGGATTTTGTGACGGGACAGAAGACAAAAGTCTCATTTTCAAGTGACGACGTCCAGTTGTAAAAGAGTAGGCCGTCGCGACTCAGACGGCCTAGATGCAATCAAGGCGTCCGAGAGAAAGCTGAAAGGACGGCGTCACAAGCTTAAGGTGACGCCGTCGCAAGTCTAACGTGGCCAAGACGAAACCCTAATGACGGCAACCCGACGGCGTCACAAAACATAAGGTGACGCCGTCGCATATGTAATCTTATATATAGAATCCGAATTTTTCAGTATTTGTGTGTAGTCTTTTGGAGTAAAACCTAGAACCGAACCAAGGCTGTCTTGTACAGTATTTTAGGGTTCCAAACCCTATCTTACATCAAGATAAGTTCTTTACTTCATTAATACAATTATGTCTTTGATTATTTGTGTGTATGCTTGCATGTTCTCCATGTCCGGCTAATTTATTTGTGTGTTTGCTTAGGGAATATGAAACTTAATTATTGATTATTGATTGGTTGTCTCTTATCTTAGTTGATTAATGATCTAGTAATGCGATAGGTCATTCGTTGTGTACTTAATGCTTGATTAAATCTTTGTGAACCTTAGAATATAATTCCTTGAGTAGTTGTAAGCTAAACCATCCAAAGAGTGCCTTAGAGTAAGAGTTTATTATCCCTAGTGGGTTTTGTAGACGAGACCCTTTGGTAAGTTCAAAGAGTTATGGAACATACGCATACCCTACAACCTTAGACACACAACGCAACTAAGAATAAGGACGTGACAATTCAACCACCAATAGGAGATAATTAAGGAGTAGTAAAACCTAAGTAAACACATCTTTAAACTATCATACGAGCACACATAAATTAGACATAGACTACATACACCTTAGATTAGATAATTAGATAAGTAGAGTAATCGGTAGCAATATCAACCCCCCAAATCCAAACCCCGATATTCGTACCTTTCAATTTCTTAAAAAAACATAAAAAGATAAAAAATAATCTCCCTCAACCCCAACCTTAGCGTAGTAACTTCTTACTAGCATTCCTATTCCCCTAGAGAACGATATCAATACCCGTGGCTTACCCTAATTACTACACTACAACGATTAGGTTCACTGCCTAGGGTGTTATAAAACTTGCTCGAAGAAAAGGAAGTTTCCTTGACCCCGAACGACGCGTGTAGCGTTATCAAGTTTTTGGCGCCGCTGCCGGGGAATTGAATAGCTAGTTAGTAGTCCACCTCGTTTAGGTTTCTTTGCTTGATTCCTATTAAGTAAATTTTTCTCATTATTAGCTTTCTCTTAGTCTATCCCCCTTCTTCGTGACCTTTGTTCGTAACCCCATCACTTTTCATCATGGAAGGTGATAACCCACTACCATTTATCAACCCACCACCAAATGACCCGCCAAGAGCCCGTACTCTTGGTGAATACTCGAGACCGAGCCACCTAGGCTATAGGAACACCATTGAGCTTCCCGACCAAGCCCAAACTACGGCCTGCGATCCGACACCATCCGGTTGGTGCAAAACGGATGTGCATTCTATGGACTTCGTTCCGAAGATCCAAATCATCATCTGAGGGATTTCCTCAAAATTGTCGATTCCATTGACCTTGATGCTACTACTCGGGAGACCGCGCGTCTGCGTCTCTTCCAATTCTCTCTCGGGACCATGCTAGTAATTGGCTCGACTTCCCGAGATCCATCTCAAGTTGGGATGATCTCACCTCTCGTTTCCTTGCTCAATTTTTCCCACCGGGAGAACCACTAAACTTAGGAATGACATCTTGATGTTCCAACAATGTCAAGGTGAATCTCTCTACGAAGCATGGACTCGATTCAAGGACTTACTCCATAAAGTCCCTCATCACGGCATTGATCTTTGGCTTCAAGTCCAAATATTTTATGATCATGTCAACTTCCCCACCAAGCGATCCATTAACCAAGCGGCCGGTGGAAAACTTAGTGATCTCACCGCGGAAGAATCATGGGGTATAATAGAGGACCTCGCTCTCTATGACAACGAAAGTTGGAATGACCCCCGTGAGTTGCCCAAAACCGTAAAGGCAATCTCCTTGCCTCCCATTGACTCACAACCTTCCGACCGTAGGATGATCGAACTTGAAGATCAAGTAAAATTCCTAAAGAGTTCGTACGAAAATCTACCTTGTGAGTTATGTAGCGGTCCCCATGACACTCGTGATTGCACAAGAATCCCCGAACAAGCTTTTGCGGACTACGCCTCCGTCTTGCGTACCATGGCGGAGCGGGAGAAGTGGTACACTTTCAAGCCTGAACAAAACAACTTAGGAAACTCTTACAATCCTTCATGGAGAAATCACCCTAACCTTAAGTGGAACCAAAACTCAAGCACATCCCAAAGCTCGCTAACCGCTAATAGGTTCAACTCTAAACACGAGAACCACACTAATATTGAGGCAATTGCATCTAGATTCTTGTCATCTCAAGAGACTCGATTGACTAAGCTTGAAGCCGATTTAAGCAAAGACAAAGCGAGATGACAAACAAGCTTGATGCCCTCTTAAAATCCTTCAATGAACGGGAAGTTGGAGCACTCCCAAGTGATACTATAAAAGAACCCAAAAGTGATTCGATGCGTCGAGTTCATGTTCTTGTCCACCATGGAGAATGCACATCCATGTCCCTCACACCCAACGTTTCACTCGGTAAATGCTATCAAAAAGGGTTCCAAGCCATCCAAAAGGTACCAAGGCCCTGCACCATTGGTAGAACCTACTCTTGAGAAACCTGTCAACCAAGAATCTAAACCTAGTTTAGAGGAGGAGTACAAGGAACTCCATCAAGAAAAACCGATTCTTGAGGTCTTAGCTCATGCACCTTATTATAATGCTTTAAAAGAAAAATATGAGTTAGAACTTAAGCTTGGAAAACATGGGTCGCTTTTGTGTGAAATAATTTACCTAGAAGCTAGGCGATCCTGGGCTATTTACTCTTCCGTGTAGGCTTGGAACTTCCAAACCTCTCGATGCTCTAGCCGACTTAGGGTCATGCATCAATCTTGTTCCGTTGTCCCTCCATAGAAGCCTTTACTTAGGTAAAATAGAACCAACGGAAACTATCTTAGGTCTAGCGGACGGTAGTGTTGCACGTCCGGTAGGGATAATAAAAGACATGGTAGTACACGTAGGAGAGTTGACTCTTTGGGCCGACTTTCATGTGCTAGACATGAATAAGGACCCGACATGCCCATTACTAGTAGGAAGAGGATTCTTAGCTACCGCGAGTGCCATCATCGATTGTAAGATGTCCAAGATAGTGGTAGGAGAGGGAGTGCTAGGTCAATTCTCACGATGTCAAAAAGCATCGTTACTACAAAGAAGAGGAAATCCCACTTGAGATTAGGTTGGATAGAGAGCCTTCTAGATATGGACCTTGGATAGACAAGAACCTCATAGGCCCCAAAGACCTTTTTACCTAGATGAAGCCTTCACTAGTAAAACAACTTTCCAAGAAAAATAAATGGCTAGGGATATGGAAGTGAACCCGTTCGAGGGCATATGTTAGTATTTAGGAAGATGTCCGAGTTCCTAGGAAGCTTGCCCGTCAACCTTGTTATGAATAAGTGGAAAGTTGAGAAATCTAAACACAAATGGGATTGGGATAGACCGCCTAGTGACGGTGATGGAGAGTGGCACATTAGGATAACAATCTATGATCCCAATGGAGAGAAGTTTGAAAAGGCATATTTAACCGAACGTACTACTAGGAACTTGAATGATAAGTTTGATCCTTATGACATTGTTGAGGATAGGATTACTTATATCGGTACGTAAGGGCACGACTACGAGTCTAGCTACAAGACTCTTAAATAAAGAAAAGCTCTTCGTGGGAGGCAACCCATGCTTAATTGTTTGCTTGTTAGTGTCATATATCTTCTATTAATTGTTTATTCTCATGTTTAAATTTGTAAAAATGCTTTATTTTGTTTTTAACCTCGTCTTAATTGCATATAAAGGTATTTTACATAAGGGATAAGTGTAGGGAGGCTTACACACGTTTTCAAAAGAAACGTGAACATGAGAATTACAATTATTTAAAAGATATACATGTGTGTTTGTTCGAGTCAAATGCTTGTATCGAGTCATAATGGATGTTTTGCAGGAAATTTTTCCAGATTCTAAAGATGTAAATTTTCCAGAATTTTTCCGAAAATCATGCAGACCAGTTTTGTCAGGATAACTTGACGGCGTGTCCAGATTGCAACCTGACGGGAAGGAGTAAAAACATCAGATTACTTTTTCTCGTTTTCTAAGCTACTTATAAATTTTGGAATTTTTCAGGTCTTAATTTTCCAGAAATTCTGTAAACATCCATTCCACAAGCATTATATCCTAGTTTAAATCGAGTCTTATATATATTTTTACCGCCGATTTTACGCGAAGGTTTCGTTTGTTTTCTTCAATTGTGCAGGTTTAATTTAGCAAGAAGAAGAAACAAAAGATTGAAAGGAGATTTTCACGCACACATTCTTCTTGGAAAGGATTTAACCACTACTTCACACACGGATCCTACCGAGCTAATCAGGGGAGTACTAGTTTCTTTCGTTTTTAATTACCTTCATTATCATAACTTTGATACTTTCGGGAAACATTGGGGACAATGTTCAGTTTAAGTGTAGGAGGGAAAATAAAACGGGAACTTTGAAACTATGCTTATCCTTGATTATTTGCTTTGTCCAAGTGTATTTGTGTAATAAACCATGAGAAAATGTCGGTTAGGGTAATTTTGGCACCAAATTTTTAATTTTCATGACATATAGGAGTGGGCCATTAGTTTTAACAAAAGCGTCTCACGGATAGGAAGTTGCATGACTAGCACAAAAACCCTTTACCACTTAAATTCCACCCAAAATGTGAGGATCGCCCTTAGATTAGTAGGAATTAAAAGCATTCATCTTTAATGCTTAGAGTGTGAACCGGTAGTATATTAGATTCTAGAACTTGTTTTGTGATGCATTCCGAGATCGCTAGTAAGACTACACTTGTGTAGTTAGGAATAACTAAATGATAAGAGGCATTAGGATAACCCTTGTTTGATACCCGTAATATAATTACTTCTTCCACATCGGTTGAGTAATTCTCCCACACCCTTTGCGTTGTACTCATCTTTAGTACACGATACCCTAGTTAACCCCTCAGAGCCTATCCTTTTCGCGGTTCTCGTGATGTTTCGGTTTTTTCCGGAATATCAATGAAGAGCATTGTTTACACCTCACCCCAAATATACACCCAAATCGCCTTAGCCTACCCTTTATGCACTCACTTTTAGTGCATTATTGTTATCACCCTAAACCCTTAGTTCAATTATCTGGTTGCTTGCATGAGTTGCTAATTCGAGTCATATCCTTTGTATACAGTTTTGGGACGATTGGGATTCAGGGGAAAAGTTAAAGTTTATGAAATGACGGGAAGGGAACGTTAAATTCAAATTCCCTTTGTTTGCATAATAATGTACCCCAAGTGTTTTGATCTTTTCAATTCGGGTCAAATTAGTGTTAGAGTAATAAAAACTCAAGTGTAGGGAAGTGCCTATAAATCCCTATTATTTTGATGTTACCGTAGAGGATGGTAGAGTAAAAGTGTATGAAAAAAAAAAAAAAAAAAAAAAAAAATACGGGCTACCATCCTACATCTATCCTTTAAATTTATGTTTGTTTGTTTCAGTTAGCTAGAGTTTAGAGTGTTGAGTCTTGGCTTAGCAACGCCATTCTTCGTATACTTGCAACATAGAGATTTTTGACTTGCCACCACTAAATAGCCTATCCCACCAAACCCTTTGTTTCCCTACCGTAAGCCAAACATTAAAAACCTTTAAAGACCTCTTTGACAGTATTTACTAGGTGCTTACGCCAAAGCGATGGAGGTTTGATCTGGTCTCAAGCCTATGGTAATCTATGTACTAGGACCGGTTAATGAGTGTTTATCTTCCATTTCCAATTTGTTATATTTCATATACACCCGAGAGAGATGTGAGTATCCAAACACCCCATGTGAGGTGCCATTATGTAATTTCCGTGCTTGTTATGACTTTTGCGAGGCTTATATGTGTTGTGGACTGTTTTAAACCAATGCTTCATGACCCCTAACTTATAAATTAATTGGCTAAAAGCACATTTGCTTGAGGACAAGCAAATACCAAGTGTAGGGATATTTGATAAGGCTTTAAAATGTACCTTTTTGAGGAGTCATTTAAGCCCTTATTCGATCACTTTTGTATCCGTTATTACTTAATATCGTTCCTTTTCACTTTTTAGGTCTCTTGAAGGCAAATTGCTGGAATGGCACTTATTTGGACGAAAAGGCGCGAATATAGAAGAAAATGGCCAAAGTCAGAATCGAGACACTCAAAGCTGCTGAAAACATAAGGTGACGGCGTCACTGCTTATCTGCGACGCCGTCCGAGGATTTTGTGACGGGACAGAAGACAAAAGTCTTATTTTCAAGTGACGACGTCTAGTTGTAAAAGAGTAGGCAGTCGCGACTCAGACGGCCTAGATGCAATCCAGACGGCGTCAGAAGCTGAAGAGGACGGCGTCACAAGCACAAGGTGACGCCGTCGCAAGTCTACCGTGGCCAAGACGAAACCCTAATGACGGCAACCCGACGGCGTCACAAAACATAAGGTAACGCCGTCGCATATGTAATCTTATATATAGAATCCGAATTTTTCAGTATTTGTGTGTAGTCTTTTGGAGTAAAAACCTAGAACCGAACCAAGGCTGTCTTGTACAGTATTTTAGGGTTCCAAACCCTATCTTACATCAAGATAAGTTCTTTACTTCATTAATACAATTATGTTTTTGATTATTTGTGTGTATGCTTGCATGTTCTCCATGTCCGGCTAATTTATTTGTGTGTTTGCTTAGGGAATATGAAACTTAATTATTGATTATTGATTGGTTGTCTCTTATCTTAGTTGATTAATGATCTAGTAATGCGATAGGTCATTCGTTGTGTACTTAATGCTTGATTAAATCTTTGTGAACCTTAGAATATAACTCCTTGAGTAGTTGTAAGCTAAACCATCCAAAGAGTGCCTTAGAGTAAGATTTTATTATCCCTAGTGGGTTTTGTAGACGAGACCCTTTGGTAAGTTCAAAGAGTTAGGGAACATACGCATACCCTACAACCTTAGACACACAACGCAACTAAGAATAAGGACGTGACAATTCAACCACCAATAGGAGATAATTAAGGAGTAGTAAAACCTAAGTAAACACATCTTTAAACTATCATACGAGCACACAATAATTAGACATAGACTACATACACCTTAGATTAGATAATTAGATAAGTAGAGTAATCGGTAGCAATACCAACCCCCCAAATCCAAACCCCGATATTCGTACCTTTCAATTTCCTAAAAAACATAAAAAGATAAAAAATAATCTTCCTCAACCCCAACCTTAGCGTAGTAACTTCTTACTAGCATTCCTATTCCCCTAGAGAACGATATCAATACCCGTAGCTTACCCTAATTACTACACTACAACGATTAGGTTCACTGCCTAGGGTGTTATAAAACTTGCTCGAAGAAAAGGAAGTTTCTTTGACCCCGAACGACGCGTGTAGCGTTATCTGCTCACTTTGAAGAAATTACGGCGTAACTCATCTCTCACATTACGCCGTAACTAAAGCGTGACTCAGAAAGCCAACTCATCAGAAGATTACGGCGTAACTGTCACTAAAGACTACGACGTAACTATATTAGGTCAAATGAGGTTCCACGCCGCTGATAACTACGCCATAACTTTTGTTTAAACTACGGCGTAACCAAGAAATATTGAAGATACGGCGTAACCACTTATAAGGTTACGCCGTAACCAGCAGATCTAGTGCAAATTATGAAGAAATAGAAGATTACGTCGTAACTATTCTATTTGTTACGCCGTAACCCAGATCTGGCCTATAAATACCCCACAATTTCCAGCATTTCAAAGCATCCTATTCCACACACCACAACCAAAGAACGTGGGAAGAAGCCAAAAGCAGGTCTAGAGGAGCATACGGAGCCGTCTCCAAGGGAGAAATCACTCCCCTACGATAAGCATTAGCATTTTATCTTTTCTTTACTTTCGATTCATGTATTTCGTAACATTAAATACTGAATTGATTTGTATGGCTAATATGAGCGGCTAAGCACCTCCTTGTGCTGGCCTAGTTATGATTCCTTAATTGTTTTGTTTGCGTTTACATTACTTCCGTATATTTATTTCTAAGTGTATGCATGCATAGTTTATTGGTAGCTACCCTTGTTTCGGTAGTTTTTAATGGCGGTAGAGGCTAGTTGCTTAGGAGATATAACCAACTGACCCTAAGTGAGTAGACTCAGACGGGAAGGGTAAGATATGACCAACTGACGACCCTTTCTACTTGTGCGATTTGACCAACTGATCACCTACCGTTTGGATGAACTTAAGAATTAGGGGGTGAGTGTTTAAGTTGCTAACGCCCGGACAGTCACTATTATAAATCTAGCATGTAGCGGTACTTAATGACTCAGCTTAGGGGACCAGGAACAACTGGACTTATGAGGGAACACCTGACTTCTCTAGTGGTGGCATCTTTGCTGATAGGTTAAGGCGAATTGACGAAATGATGTCCTCTCGACTCTGACCCCACCTGAAGTAATTGGAAGTAATTAGACGTAGACATTACTAGCTAGGATGATTAACTAGGTTAGCACCACTCTCCTCTATTGATTGAACCTTTTCCTTCTATTTGCTGATTTTAAGTTGATTTCAAAAACTTTAGATTCGATATTATGTGAAATCGTATGGATGTTGAGAACGTATAGATTTAATGATAATGCAAGCAAATAAATAAAGTTAAGGGATAGAAAAGACACAACCGATTTATAGTGGTTCGGCTACAAGGTCACCTTCCTTGCCCTACTCCACTCCCCGAGTCACCTACTCGAGAGTTCAAGCACTATGTCAACAAACTCCTTCACTTGGCGGAGAAGCCTTCACAACGTTGCTTACACTTTTTTCGGTACAAAGCTAGATACCGAGTCCGTAGCACGGTGGACCAAACCAACACAACTATTACACAACAAATATGTGAAATATCAAATACAAGATCTTTGCTACAGAAATCTTGCGGAGTGACAAATCAATCAAGGACCCCTTGCTTGGATGACTTGTAGAATGCTCGTGATCTCGCCTTAGAGAAGGACCTATATGAGGATCACAAATAGAAAGAAAGAAGAACAACTCTCTAGATCAAGTGATCTATATGTTAGAAGAGAATGAGAGTGTATGAGAGATTTTGTAAGAAGAGGGGTGAGTTAGAATGAAGAAATGGCTCTCTATTTATAGGCAAATTTCTTCTCTGTTCCACGGATCCCATGGATCCTTCCCACTTGGGATTCGGCTAGTGTAATCCTAGGGATCCGTGGTCCGCTCCTCTTTGCCCATGGGTTTTTTTGGTTATGGGTCATGGGTTATGGGTTGGTCCATGGGTTTTCTTTAGATTCAATGTATCTAAGTATACATTGTATCTAGTCAACTTGGGTATGGGTTATGATCCATGGGTTATGGTTTTTTACCCATCCTAATAAACTATTACAACAAATGCTTAATTATTACATTTTTGTATTTAAATGGCTATATGTAAATGCTTTACAAAAATAACATGTATCCTTATAATTATACTTAAGATAACATTACATTTGTTATCAACAAAACACAAAGAGATCGCAAAATATTAATAAACGTTTTTACGATTTATTTGTATTAACAATCTCCCCCTTTTTGTTGATGACAAAACATAATGTTATGATGAGTAAAACTTAAGAATAGATGCAAGTTTTGAAAGCCCTAAGTTTTACTTCTTCTCCCCCTTTTTGTCGAAACAAAAAGTTAACCCTTGGAAGAAATAAACAAACTTCTAACTCCCCCTTGACGGTAGCTCCCCCTTGTTTGGGGCGTCAAGTGAAGAAAAATAAAAATCCTACAAAAAGAAAGGTTAGTAACATGCTTATATAATCTTGTGGTTGCCGAGAATCAAGATTGGGAGCCAAGGTATGCAAACAAGGCCTTGTAATAAAACAACAAATTGTAGTGGTGTGTATGCCACTTACAAGCATGTAAAATTAAGAACAAGACTTGTTCTTGAAAATGACTTCAAAAGAAAAATAATACTAAAAGTAAAAAATAGTAGTAGTGATTCCTTCCATGCTTGCATAAGGTTATGGATGGAGGTTTTGATGAGTAATGGTATTGATGCGATCAAGGATGAGGTTGAGTATGAAACGCATTTCTTCCCTAACTTCTATTGCAATTTCCCTAGTGGATTGGCAATGTTCACAATGTAAATGATGTGGGTAAAGAGTGCGGAAGTTTTCCGGGTTGTTTTGATTTGAGTTATGCGGAAGTTGTGGTGGAAAAATAGGAAAATGTGGATCAATATCCGGAATGTTTGTAAATGGTGGTGGAAAAGAACCTAGATGTTCTTGGAATGTGATGGGAGCTAATGGTGGTGATGTTTCAAGATCTTGAAATATAGTATTTGGAGATGTGGGGGTGTTGAAAAGACTAATTCTTTTTCTTTAGGTTGGTTAGATCTTGTTGGAGTCTTAAGGAGTTCCAAAAGAGTTATTTTAGGTGGTGATGAAGTTGGTGTACTTGTTGGTGATGAGGGTGGTGCTATAATGGAAGCATCTTGTGGTGAGTTATTTGTTGAGGATGAACCATTTGAGGTTGGTTTTGCTAAACAACAAGATCGGATACTAATCCGTGCAGATATCCTAGCATTTGATTGTGGTATTTTGGATGGTGGAAGTACAAAGGTTTGGATATCATGATTGTTTGTACTAGATGATTTTTCTAAAGGGTTTTTGGATGACATGATGAAGTGTGTTTGTGAGAAGGAGATGGAGTATGCAAGCATTTTGGGAGTTATATATATAGAAAAGCAAAGCATTGTAATGAATGCTTGATCCAAAATGTGGATTAAAATCTAATGATTAGATATGAATTCAAGGCATGTGATCATGAGAACACAAGCATTAAAGAGCATACTCCCAAAAATTAAACAAATGTGGATTTTTCATCCAAAGTGAAAAAATAGAAGTTGAAAACAGCTTTTGTTACACGGATCCTTCCCTTGAGGGATCCGTCCAGCATAAAGGCTGGGATCCGTGGGTCTGGTGTTTCAGGTAGCACAAAATTTTCCTTTTTGGAAACATTTTTGCCTAGTGTGTGCCTATATACAAACTATTTGGAGTTTCGGTTATCTCGACTCCTAAGTTAGGTAGAGAAGTAAAAAAAATAAACTAGAAGTATAAAACCATCCTATTGAGATAACCCGAAAACACATATTTAGTACATGAGTACGTAATTTTGTGTTATCAATGCTCCTAATTCATTGTTGCTTAAATGAATGTACCCGAAAACACATATTAGTTATGTGTCCCCTTTAGCATTCAAAAGACATGAGATGCAATGAAAACGCGTTTTTACTTTGTATTAACAATGAAAGAGCGATTTGTCCTAGACGTGAGAAATTGCTTTTGTGAAATTGATACGGGAAGGTATCATATTTTTAGAAAACATTGTGAAAGTAGGTTTTCTTAAAAAAAATAAGAAGACTATAAGTTGAAAAACTCATCTTGGGTTTTGGAAATTCCCGTATTGTTTGTGAGTTGTGTGTGAAATAGAAATCCTAGACTCAGAAAGAAGAAGGCTAGTGTTTACATACCTTGTAGAGTCAAATAAGTTACGACGTTTGTTCCATTAGACCAAGACCAAGACGAAGTAGGTTGAATTGTTCCCGCTTCAACGGTTTGGTGAGGACGTCGGCTATGTTGTCTTCGGATGCTACCTTCTCAATAGAGATGTTCCCCTTTTGAACATTGTCTCTTAGGAAGTGATGATGAATCTCTATATGCTTTGTGCGAGAATGCAATACCGGATTCTTGCTTAAGTCGATGGCACCTTTGTTGTCACATAGGATGGCTATGTTGCTTAGATGGATGTCGTAGTCTACTAACGCTTGTTTCATCCATAGTGCTTGTTGGCATGCTTTGCCCGCGGAGACGCATCGGCTTCGGTTGTTTATATTGCAAGTGCCGTTTGTTTCTTAGAAAACCAAGATGTTAAACAACATCCCATAAAAGTACATACCCCACTTGTACTTTTTCTATCAACGTAATCACCTGCATGGTCAGAATCTGCATATACAATTGTTTCTACTCCCGTGCCTTTAGGATACCATAATCCTAATTGTGTTGTACCCTTAATATATCTAAATATCCTTTTTACGGCTTCTAGGTGTGATGTTTTAGGGTCTTCTTGAAACCTAGCACATAAGCAAACACTAAACATGATATCCGGCCTACTTGCCGTGAGGTAGAGAAGGCTACCTATCATGCCACGATATTTAGTATTATCTACGGATTCTCCGTCTTCATCTTTTGTTTTTATAAACCCATTTGGTTCCTATTATGGTTTGATTACTAGGTGGAGGGACAAGTGTCCAAACATTATTAGAAACAAATTGATTTAGTTCTTCTTGCATAGCCATTACCCAACTTTCATCTTTTATGGCTTCTTGTGTATTCTTAGGTTCTAAGGTTGAAACGAAACAAAACAAGCTACTTTGGTTTTGAACTTGAGACCTTAATGTTCGTTCGTTTAGTTTTCCTATGACTTTATCTACGGGGTGATCTTTGGACTCTTTAATGTTTATTATTTCATCACTTACAGGTTCTTCTTCTTCACTTATCTTTTTCTTTATTACTATAGCTTCACTTTCTATAATCTCGTGATCGACAAGAGGTGGAGAGGGTTTGGGTGGACTTTCATCAAATTTTATATTTAATGACTCTTCTACCTTCATTGTTTCTTTGTTTAATATGACGTAAGCTTTGCTATTTGGCGAGTAACCTAAAAAGATACCTTCGGTTGATTTAAGATCAAATTTTGTAAGGTAATCTTTAGTGTTAAGAATAAAACATTTACTACCAAAGACTCTAAAGTGATTTAACGTAGGCTTTTTGCCTCGAAGTAACTCATATGGAGTTTTTCCTAAGATTGGTCTAATTAAGACTCGATTGAGTATATACGTTGAAGTATCAACGGCATTACAACAAAACTTTTGGGGTATAGATTGTTCATTAAGCATGGTTCGACTCATTTCTTGTAGAGTTCTATTCTTTCTTTATACTACCCCATTCGATTGTAGAGTGCGTCGAGCCGAGAAGTTGTGAGTAATACCATTAGCGTCACAAAAAGCTCCGAATTGCACTTCATTATCGAATTCCCTACCATGATCCGTCCTAATAGACACTATGGGACTTCCTTGTTGTCTTTGAATCTTTTTGCTTAATATTTCAAAATAGTTAAAGGTTTCCGTTTTGTTCTTTAAAAATTTTGTCCATGTATACCTAGAGTAGTCATCCACTATTACCAAAGTGTAGTAGTTGCCTCCATAACTTTGGATAGCGGATGGACCAAATAAATCCATGTGTAGTAATTCTAGACACCTAGTTGTGGACACCATATTTTTAGCTTTATGACTCGAATGAGCTTGTTTTCCCACATTACAAGCATCACAAAAATGATGTTCATATTTTAACTTAGGTAGATCTCTTACTAGATCTTTGGATGATAGCGATTGAAGAAGTCGCATGTTGGCGTGACCCAATCTTGGATGCCATAAGGTCGAAGTATCATCCATAGAGGTAAGACATTGTTTGTCTTTAGGTTCATTACCGATTTTAATGACATAGACTCCATGTTTCCTAATTCCTCTTCCTATGGTTATGCCATTTTTAAGTATCTTACTACGGTTTCGTAAAAGTACATTGCACTATTATCACATATTTGTCCTATACTTAAGAGGTTAAAGTTTAGGTTTTCTACGTGACACACATCGTTAATGGCTAGAGATTTGTTAGAAATCGTACCTTTACCGATGATTCTACTTTTGCTATTTCCAAACACCACATTACCTCCATTAATGGATTCATATGTGGAGAATAGATCCCTATTGCCGGTCATGTGCCTCATGCACCCGCTATCCTTGACCCATTCATCGGGGTCTAGGTCGACCTTTAAGCACACATAACACAATAATAAACTCAAAAGTTTGGTCCCCATTTGTTCATGGGTTGATCTCGTCTGGTGTGAGTGGGTGAATATAAACACAATATCAATATATCAAATTAATCGTGAAACCCGACAAATCAACCTTTTAGGAAAAGGGTTAACGTGCCAAGGCTCACGAATGTGATAAAAGTGATA
>OU343222.1:60729086-60831202 GCA_910596185.1 Chrysanthemum makinoi | reverse complement strand
CCAAATATATTGACATAAGTCGATCTAAATAGTTTAAAACGAGTTTTAATTGGCAAAACTATTCAACCCCCCTTCTAGTTTTCCACAATTGGTATCAGAGCTCTGTTACCAAGTTTCTTAAAGTATATTGTACTTTAAAAACTTGATACGATCCATGGTTAATTGAAAACTACAAAGAATGTTTTTCATAAAAACAAACACCATGTCTTTTAAAACTCTCTTTGGATGTTGATTAGATGACAACATTTTTCTTATTATTTATTCGTCATTTAATTCCACTAATCCTCTTTGTCATAATGCTTAGTCAAAGTTCATACCTACCAAGCCATAGGAATCGCTTGGTAACAAGAATACCTTCCCTAAGAAGGTATCTTAAACACAAAGGAGCCGAAATTGTCTCTTTGACATTTCTTGTCATTTGTAAAGACATTCCTAAGTGCATTAGAGGTATGATTTTCTACTTATCTCTAAATGACATTAGATTGATAATTAAGTATGACTACATAGGTATTTATATGATTATCTTTTGTGCATATACATGTATTACATGTAGCTTCATTAGGAAGCCTTGTCTCACATACGTGTTACTTTTTCGTCTAAAGTCGTGGTATATAAAACGTGTGTTTTATTTCATTTAATCCCAAAATCATATCTTTCTAATAATAAAACAAAACACAAATCTCAAAAATTCCTCCTTCCCCATAAATAAACCCACCGTCATCCACTCTATCAAATCCCCACTTTTTCAAATCTTCCACTTTCAAAAATTACCTCTCCTCAAAACTTCATCTTCCTCTTCATCTCATCTCATCTCAAACCAAGATCAAGAAGGTTCATCATCAACATGGTGTACATCGCCCTCGTGCTCATCGCCTTAACACTCATCGCTCTAGTGTTCCCTATGATGAAGTTCACATACGGAGACATTTACTTTGTGTTGTTAATCTACATTGGGGTTATATACCCAATCCTTTGTATCATTCTTAGCATTGAAATAAAATATTATTAATAGTCTATTTTATCTAGGTTATTATTTTCATAATGTGTTTATCATTTCTTTCTATCTTTCGTATTCCTTCGTGATACATTAGAAACCATAAATGCATGCTAAAAGAAAACATAGGCTAAATTTATCAAATCCATCCAACCTTACACCCGACAAGTATACTAGCCGGATCCCTTATAGAAGGAACGTGGAACCGTCATACGGATACTTGATTTTCATGAAAAATAAAAACCACTTTCTTCCTAAAAGAAATGTTCTACTAGAATGTCAAACATTAAGTGAGTTAAATGTCATTGTTAATAAACATCTTGTAAAAACGTTAGGTAATCATTGTTTTACACGTAATACCTTTTAACTTGTATTTCCTATAGGTTTCGCTATGTCGCATGAATATGAGTTTGATTTTTCACTCACTAGCGTCTACACTCCTAACATCTCCTTGAGCCCAACACACCTGACAATCATGTCCGTGGGTTCAATAATCTCGAAAACCGTCACTTCCATGGGGACGTATTGTAGACAACTCTCTACAATTCGAAGAAGGTATCAATACCTCCTTCCGAGCCATAGGACTAGAATGTCTTCTCGAAATCAACGAGAAAATATGTCCAAGGTTCATAATGGAATTCTTTCGTCAAGTTGAACTCGTTCATAACGAGGATCGCTCACTATCTCTTTGGTTTTGGATCAAAAACCAAAAGTTTGTTTTAACCCTTGGGAAATTTGCTCACATCCTCCGAATTCCAAATCATGGACAATGTGCCTTCACTGAAGATTGGTCTCTTGATTCTCTCTTCAACTTTCGTGAAGAAAATAGTCCATATTGTTCTCACATACCTTCCCCGGAAGACTTGAATCGCATTATATGCAAACCCCATCACTCTGATCCTAACATTATTCATACACGGGATATCCGAGAAGAGTACAAGGCTCTTGCACTCATCCTACGTGAAAATATTTGGGGTCTTAGGGGAAATCGAGAAATCCTTCCCGCTTGTTGTGCTCACATAATGTATTGTTTGCTAACACAACAACCATACAATCTTGCCTACTTCTTCGCAAGGCGAATTGTAAATCTTCAAGGCTCCAAGAACAAACTCATCCCTTATGGAATATTCTTGACGCGCCTTTATCATAACATCATGTACTTCCACCCTCAATTTCAAAGTCCGTTGTACGTACTTGTGAACAAGATGATGGAACCTCTCAACATATCTCTCATGAAGACTTTCTTCATTCCTGAATCAACAAACACTCATCAACCATTTGATGATCCTTCTAGCGCTCAAGGAACTTAGTAATCTTTCAAATAGGATCAATCCTTAGTATTCATGCTTTATCAATGTAATCCAATTTCTTTCATGAAATAAAACATCTTACATTTGATATCTTAGTGTTAGAACCCCTTTAACTAACCTTGAAATATAATGCATTGTCAAAATCATTCCATACCTTTAGTAAAGGTTATGCTTAGCAGATAGACGGATCCCAAAGGTTTTGCTAAACGGATCCCTACTCTTAGGGAACCGTGGGATCCGGCAAACAGAAATTGCAATTGCAATCATTGAATTTCAAACATGTCCTTAAAACACCTCACACTAAGCTAGACATAGTGCCTTAAGGCAAATTAAGTCCTTATGAAGATTAAGTAGATCTTTCCTACTCACACATAACTCTAGATCACACTCAAGACGTTTGTAGATCTATCATTTCACTTAAATCCATTGCTCTTTCGCTCTCAAGCTCACTCATCATTTCTCACATGATCCCTCATATCTAGCTTTGGAAATCTTTCGATTATGGCAAAATTGATCATAATCATCCTTTCCTCAAAATTGGTCAAAATTGATCAAATTCTAGTTTTTCCATTTTAAGCCTTTAGGATATTCTCCAAAAAATTATCCTAAGTCACTATCTGATCTCTAGGATCATTTAGCTCCACTTGACACTCTCAAAATCTTTAGTGTCATCTTTGTTCATTCATTGGTACTCATGAAAGTTCCAATTTCTTCCATAAAAGGCAATCATTAGCTACATAACTCATTACCCTCAAGTACTTAAGCACCCCTTCATTTAAGACACTTAGGTAAACTAAAACACTCAAGAAGAAATAGGCATTAGACCTTACAAACATCATTGCTATCTTTTCTTAGCTGCTGATAGATGGATCCCTAGGATTAGCCTAGGCGGATCCCTCGGTGGAGGGAACCGTAAGATCCGTATGATAGACTCATGCCAACTCTAGCTAGAACAATCATTTCAAGCTCAAACACTCTATCTCATCTTAAATGAGTTCCTAGATCAGTACAACTCTGAAGTTGACTCTTGTGCATGTTAATCATCACATTCCAATGAATTTTAGTGGCTTAAGTCTTGAATGCACTTGCCAAATCCCTTAGTTTATAAACCACATTGTTAGGACTTTTAAAGTCATCATCTTCATCCTCATTTTCAGCACTTAGAAACCTTTACAAACCTCTTGAAATCATTACATCATGAGGAAAACTCCAAGTTATCTCATCTTAAATGAGTTCCTAGATCAGTACAACTCTGAAGTTGACTCTTGTGGATGTTAATCATCACATTCCAATGAATTTTAGTGGCTTAAGTCTTGAATGCACTTGCCAAATCTCTTGGTTTATAAACCACATTGTTAGGACTTCTAAAGTCATCATCTTCATCCTCATTTTCAGCACTTAAGAAACCTTTACAAACCTCTTGAAATCATCTCATCATGAGGAAAACTCCAAGTAGCAACTTATCCACCAAAGAACCACCCAAGAAAATTGCTCGTGTGTTTTACGAAATCTCTTCAACAGAATCATCTCCGGTCAAGTCCACAAATGCAAGGATTTCTCCTCCACCAATCAAACCAATCCCTAAAAGGATAGTACCCACAAAACTACCTATGCCAAACACCACCATACCTCTTAGGCCAAACAATCCCATCTCCACTAAACCATCACCATTGGTTCCTAGAGCTATCTTATTCACAACTCCACTATCATCACCACACCTCTACAATTTAGAGGATTTGCCTCCTAGGCCGTCTCATCCTCCTCCACCAGCAACATTCTCCTCGTTAGGAGGAATAATGGTACAAAATCAAGGTGCTGAGTCAACATTAGCTCCCGCTTCCTTCTCGCCGTCACCATCATATAATCCCATTTGGATTATGAGAAATTATCAAAGTCAACCACCCGACCATTTGGAAGTTGACACTTCTCTACCACCACCTTCATTCTTGGTCGAGCCATCTTCAAATGCGCCTCCATCAATCCCTCCGTCATTTGAGGCTCCACAACCCTTCACTTGATCCTCATCAAGCAATTTCCTTTCTTCCACCACCACTACCTAGCCATGACAAAGATTGTTATCATTGTCAACATGTTGAAAGTTTGATACATGAAGTACGAGAAGATCAACGTTTCATGTTCTATCATCTCCTCGAACGTATCGACGAGATTAAACCTAAACAAACTTGAGCTAGAGGATTTTAGTGGTGTCCTAGTATCAAGCGTTACTTAGATAAGTCTAGTAATTCCAATTCATGTATCGATCATTTTCTTAGTTTTTAGAGTCATGTATATCATATCTCTAGTTTTATTAAATGAAAATACATGCTACTTGCTATATTTCTGAGTATATGATTATGTTGTATAATACATATCTCACTTTGATAATTAACATTAGTTGTTATATCACCATTGCTGAAATTAATCATCAGCCAGACGGATCCCTTAAATCCGCCTAGACGGATCCCTACAAGGAGGGAACAGTGGGATCCGTAAGACAGAAAACTATTTCTCTACTAACTTGAGTCATATTTGCAGGAAATTATGCATTATACTTGTTTTCTAACCTTTGTTTTGTAGTTATTCAATTTACACATGAAGACTTTGACACTCTAAAGCTAGGGGGAGCTTTATGTCAAAGCAATACATTGCAAAATCACTTGCAATATTAAAATTACATTTCATGACGTTCCTTTGCAAATTTGCAATCATCAAGGGGGAGCATATTCGTCACATAGACGAAATATTTTGCAAACTTGTTGCAAATGAACTAGCTTAGTATTATTTTTCTTGACCCCCTCACATAGGGATGGACTCGTCAAGGGGGAGTTAAGACGAGATCCTTTCCCGTTACTTGCTCTCTACTTTTCTTTCTTTTCTATTTTTCACATGTTTTTCTTAAAACAATGTGTTAGTTACCTTCGAAGCTCTTTTTATTTCGACAAAAAGGGGGAGAAGAAAGTAAAACTACAAATTCAAACTTTTACGAATTCTAGCTTTTCCTTAAAATAATTTTATATTTTGTCATTAACAAAAAGGGGGAGATTGTTAATACAAATAAGCCGTAAAAACGTTTATTTATATTTTACGATCTTCTAATGTTTTGTTGATAACAAACGTAAAATCATTTTAACGAAACAAATAAAATACGTAAATAGTTTGAGCCAATAGTTTTCAAACACACTTAAGGTTTTCACATAAAACACTAAAACAAGTATAAGTGATTTTATGATTTAGTAATACATATGTACAACAACTAGTGTTTACATATTGGGTAAATATATACATAACTAGTATGTATTATAAATGGGTAAAAACTACAACCCATGGAATATATCCATAACCCATGGTATTGACCCATACTCATTTGACTAGGTGCATTGCACTCATTAGATATATTGTATCTAATAAGAGAACCATGGATTAACCCATAACCTATGACCCATGACCCATAACCAAAATACCCATGGGTAAAGAGGAGCGTCCCACGGATCCCTAGCTTTACGCTAGACGGATCCCTTGTGGGAGGGATCCGTGGGATCTGGGGAACAGTAGGCATTTTTTCTCTATAAATAGTGAGTCATTTCTTCATTGTTTCTCAACCCTTTCTAACATACTTTCTCCTTGAGTTAAAAACTCTCTAACCCCAGATCCAAGTGATCTATGTATGTAGTTTTGCTTTTGTCTGTGATCATCTAGGTTCCTCAAAAAGGCGAGATCACCACCTTTGAAGTCAAGCAAGCTCAAGTCCATGAGTTGCCATACTTCCTCATCATCAAGACTACTGAAGTCCTCTTGTTGATGGTTCTTTTCTTTCTTCTAAGAAGTGTAGTGTTGAAGACATTAGTGAAAGATGTCTTAAGTGTTAAGACGAAGACATTAGTGAAAGGTGTCGATCGTCCGTATTGTAGGCATTAGTGAAGGTGCCTACAGAAGTCAAGTCACAAAACATTAGTGAAGGGTGTCTTGAAGATCTAGTTAAAGGCATTAGTGAAAGGTGCCTAAGTTATACATTCTATATGGTGTGATTATGTGTAGATAGATTAGTATTGTGTCAAAGGATATTGTTATCCTTGTTGACATTATAAGGAGTAGATCTCCTTTGGGGTTAGTAAATTGGTGTAGTGTTGGGTAGTAGTTCCTCCATTGTAATGGAACTCGGTACTTAGCCTAGTACCGGATAAAGGGTAGGTGACGTTGTGGTAGGTGTGGTTCACCTTGGTGTGAAAGAACCCGGTGGTTAGCCTAGTACCGGAAAAAGAGTAGGCAAAGTTGTGAAGGTTTCTCCACCATAAGGAGTCGATGTTGTGTAGTGATTACGAACTCTCGAGTAGGTGACTCGGGGAGTGGAGTAGGGCAAGGAAGGTGTCCTTGTAGCCAAACCACTATAAATACTCGCGTTGTGGTTTTGTACTTCTTACTCTTATCTATTCATTACATACTTATACTTCTATATGTTTGTTCATCAACATCCAACACACATCTAAATAGATTGACATAAGTCGATCTAAATAGTTTAAAACAAGTTTTAATTGGCAAAACTATTCAAACCCCCCTGCTAGTTTTTCACACTACATTCTCTAGTGGCGTTTGGTCCAAAGGTTCTATATCAATCGGGGTTCCTATAGTCTCTTCTACATCTTCCGGGTAAGTTATAAGCGATGTGTGTTCCTCAAGTGATGGTAGGGCTTGTGGGCTTGGAGTTTCCACCTCATTCTCCATTATATCAAGATCTCCTAAATGTTCATCATGTGTTTTAGTATGATCCAACCCAAATACACTCCTAAGCATCTCAAATCCTTCTTTAGCCATTTCAAATTCTTGGTCCGATTCATAAGAATCATTCTCAAAAAATTTATCACTATGTTCTATTTGCCTAAAGGATTCCTCATGCGTGTCATATGTTTTGAAATCTATCCCACACATGCAAATAGGTGGTTCAACTCGAACCATCTCACAATCTTGTTCAGGTTTAGGTTCCATGTTCTCAAAAACTATGTCTTTTTTATCATGGTGCCTAAGATCATTCAACTGATGGTTTATGCTTAGGAGGCTCTTCTCAAAAAATTTCCAGATGGTCTTACTAAAAGGAGTTGATTCTAACAATGATCGTTGAATAGAAGCCACACAAGCACAAAATTTATCAAATCCATCCAACCTTACACCCGTCTCCTTTTGGATATCTCTAAGATCACTCACAAATTCATTAGAACAATAAAAGCAATCCAATTTGTGAAATTCAATTGTTCTCATTTGTTAATGATTGAATTCAATTTCACTTGCCATAGCGACAAATGAAAGGTTTTTACGAACACAAACACAAAAGAAGGGATAGACTACAAGGAAGCTAAAAATGAAAAAAATCTTACTTGATAGGAATCAAGCAAGGGAACCTAAAAGAGATAAATATCTAACTAGCTATTCTATTCCCGGCCGTGCTAAAAACTTGATACTGGCATACAATGCGGCGTTCGGAGTCAAAGGAAACTTCCTTTTTCTTCGAGCAAGTTTTTCAACCACCTAGATGAACCTAATCGCTTTGTAGTGTAGTATTAGGGTAAGCCAGGGATTGATATCGTTCTCTAGGGGAATAGGAATGCTAGTGAGAAATACTACGCTAAGGTTGGGGTTGAGGAAGATTATTTTATCTTTTTTTATATTTTTTTAGAAAATTGAAATTACGAATCTCGGGGTATTGGATTTGGTGGGTGGTATTTATACCGATTACTCTACTATTATCTAATCTAATTAACTAAGCTAAGGGGTAGTCTATGTCCAATTGATGTGTGCTTTCATATGATGATTAAAGATGTGTTTACCTAGATGCTATTACTCCCTTGTTATCTCCTATTGATGGTTGAATTGTCCGTCCTTATTCTTAGCAGCGTTGTGTCTTCTAAGGTTAGTAGGGTATGCTTTTATCCCTAACTCTTTGAGACTACCTTAAGGTTATTGCCTACAAAATCTCTAGGATTCATAAACTAACTCTAAGGTTATCTTTGGATTTTTAGCCTACAACAACTTTAGGCGATTATAAACTAATTTCACAAAGATTACTCAAGCATTAAAAACACAACGATGGCCTATTGCAATCCTAGGCCAATTACAATTAAGATAAGAGACAACCAATCAATATTCATTACCTAGGTTTAATAGATCTAAGCAAATACACAAGTAAATTAGCCGGATATGGTGAACATGCAAGCATACACACATACAATTGAAGACATAATTAAATCAATGAGGTAAATTACTTATCTTGTTGTAAAATAGGGTATGTGAACCCTAAGATACTGCCCAAGACAGCCAAAATCGTTTTTAGGTTTTACTCCACAATTCTACCTCTCTAAAAGTCTGAAAATTCGAAATTCTATACATAGAGTTACAACTGCGACGGTGTCACTCTTTAATTGTGACGCCATCGGATCGCTGCCATTAGGGTTTCGTCTTAACCAAGTCAACTTTGTGACGGCGTCACGTTGTTGTGTTTGTGGCGCGTAGGCTTCATCTTCGGCGCCGTCGGGATCGAATCTAGGCGTCGAGGTTGTGGCCTTCCCTACTCTTTAAAACTGGCGCCGTCGGGTACAAAATAGCAATTTCACTTCGATCCGTTGCAATTATAGGCCAGTCACCCCTTTATCTGTGGCCGCGTCGGTGTGTTTCCAGCAGCTTAAGTGTCTCGATCTTGACTTTGGCCATTTTCTTCATATATTCACACCTTTTCGTCCAAATAAGTGTCATTCCAGCATTTTGCCTTCAAGAGACCTAAAAAGTGAAAAGGAACGAAATTAAGCAGTAACGGATATAAAAGTGGTCAATTAAGGGCTTAAATGACCCCTCAAAAGTGTACCTTTTAAATCCTTATCACATGCCGTATACCTTTTTCTTGATGCAATATTAAACCTTGTCTTGTTTAAGCAAATTTCTGTGAGAATATGTCGCAAAAATACACTCAATACTTTTCTCAAACCAACCTGAAATCGAACCTCCTTTTGATTCACCGGCTAATAGTAATGACCACATATGAAGATAACCCGATACGACTAACTTGAAAAGGAAGTAAACATCCCAACTTTGTGACTTCTTGCTTGTTCTATATTTTGAACAATCCACAGCGTGTGACGAGTACTACAACGTAATTCCTTAAAGTGATAGTTATACACTGTGAGCACTACAACGTAACTCCTTACATCAGTTATAACCAGATTGTCAATTCATAATTACTTATGAAAAATGCCCATTCAAGTTATCTTGAGACATGCAACCAACCAACCAACGTCTCAACGATAAAGAAGTTCACCCGTGAAATGTCACTTCTATTCCTCGTAAGCAATACCGTACAAAAACCCCGAAGTCATTTTTTTCAAATTATTCGTTTAAGCCGTGAATTGTATCCTCCATGAAAATTATATGACCAAAAATACCATTCAGATTTCCAATAATAAAAATTGTATCCAAATTTTTTATAAAATACAAAATTTGGTTAACAAAATTTTCATATCTAATTCTTTCAAACCTTTATATCAACCGGTCACAGCCCATAAAAATGAGTGATCCAACAACCCTGAACATATCTCCGCCCAACTCCATGTGATCAAACCATCAGGCCAATGTAGATTACCAATCAGCCCAATCATATATTAAACCCGATCCATATTCAGGTTATAAAACACAATTTATCACTTAACCTACAAAAACTAATCCTAAAATACTTTGAGAAAAATACGCCTCCCACCAAACTGCTTCTCAAAACAAACGCTTACCAACACTTCCTCACCAACCAGATCTGAAAATAATACTGCTTCTCATCTCCATCTCATCAATTAAAACCGAATATAAGGCAAACAAACTTTCGTTTGTTACAATAAGCCAACACTGTTAACCCTCCTCGAATGAAGAACAAAAACATTTTGATTTCAAGATCGTATATGGGTCTTAGGTAGGTTCTATGTTGTGAATGATATTCATTTTGTTTTTGATGTTGATCAATGAAACGAAACAATAATATGATTTTGTTAAAAATCAGTTTATACAAGTTTCGGATATAATTAAGAAGCTATGGATCTGTGAGGATAATTGTTTCAATTAAAACAATCTTGAAAAGATCGCAAAAAATATTGAAACTAATCTGAGATCGTTTAATTTTCTGTTTTCGTTTTCTGTTTTGAGTCATGGTTGATTCGAGTCTTGGCAGTTGAAATGGAGAAGGAAGACGAGTTAGGATAGTTTTGTGATTTTTGATGGAGTTGAAATTTTTGTTTCGGATCTGATCATACTACTTCGAGTCAAATCATTTTCTGTTGATGGACAAGGACCAGTGATTTATTGAAACTGAGGTCGAGATGTATTTTGGTATATAATTAGGTAGTCAGTCTTTTTCTTTTTAGGTTTACGCAAGTAGTTTTTCTTTTCTTGCTTTCCATTTCGCGCAAGGTCTTTCTTGAAAAAATCTTACACGTAACTTTTTTCCGTGACTTGATCTTATGCGTAAAAGTTCTTAGTCGTAAACATTAGGCGTAAGACTGTTATGCGTAACACTTTGTTAGGCGTAAGCCAACTTACTTAGGCATAAGGTCTTGTTTATGCGTAAAAAATTGTTACTCGTAACATTTCTCAAGCGTAAAGCTTGTTTACTCGTAACCATGTTCTTACGCGTAAAAACGTCCTTAGGCGTAAGATCATTGTTTTAACCCTTTGACTTTTTGCTCCAACGAGTTTTTCGACCATTTTCCGACCATCTTCATAGAAACCCAGAAATCAGCATACAAAATGCTTCATTTAATGATGGTAAAAAACGTCATATAATGACGCTTCACAGATTGGTACCAAAAAACCCAAAGACAGATATAGCCGCTAAACTATAAGATAAGTAAGCCTCTCCAGACCATACAAGTGCGCGTCGAGCCCATGCGAAGGGTTCGTCATATAATGATGGTAAAACAAAAACCTGTTTGGACAAAGATGACACAAGACAGATATTGTAACCCTTTGAATAGACCAAATGACCTTTTTTACCAGGATACAAAACTTGTTTAAAAACTGTTAACCATAAGAATAGGAAAAAAAATCGACAAGAAAAAAAATGTTAAAAACAGCCTAAAAACTTATACAAAACCACAATAAATCATCAAAACACAATAACCTTGGCTCTGATACCACTTGTTATGATCGATGAACTATAGATTTATGTGGTTTCGGAAGGTCTAGGTTGGTGAAAGAAGATGAAAGACATCATCTTTCTAGAGAGAGGAAGTAGAGAGAGGATGGATAAACAAAGGATAAGTTTATTGAAAGAGAAACAATAATACAAACCTAATGATTAACCACACCCCTCATGGAGAGTCATGAGGGGTATTTATAGGCTCATCTAACATTAACTTTGCCCCATTTACATAAGTAGTCCCTACGGGTGCAACTTACTACGCATCTAGTCCAATTCACGTAAGTGACGTTATCTTTATAAAAGAGTGAGGCTAACAAGAATGGATAGAAATCCTGACAATGCAAATTGTTACAATTAGGCCTCCTACTTAGTCAAGCATATCTGTCCAAGTTCCTCCCAAGGCCAACCAGAACAACATATGAGGTTACCATAGGTACAGACACACCAGTTAGAACTCCAAATTACAAGGTATCTCAACATTCTAATGGCTTTCAGTCAGAGAAACAACAACAATTTGTAAGTTTTGTTTTTGTAATCCATGTATCCAAACACCCCTTAAGACAACAATTCATAGAACAACTCAATAAATAATCCAAATTCAAATCACCATATTATGTTGCATTATCCCATTTGACATTCCAAAGAGAGGAAATTGTGTTCACAACAATTGACTTTTTCATTGTCAAACACATAAGTCTAGTTTTGACAGTTTCAAATTTAAACACAGTCTCCCAATTCCTTTCTTCATCTTTAAAGATCCTATAATCCCTTTCCTGCCACAGAAAATAGATTGTAGCTCCAAGACAGAGTCTTCTAACTACATTCCATATGTTGTTTTTACATGGCATATCAGCAATTTTAACCACAGTGTTGTTCCATTGGATTTAATTTACACAGCAGTCCATCATTGTGAGCATATTAGTCCAAATCTTATTAGAGTAGTTGAATTAGAAGAAAAGATTATTGTGAGACTCCTTATTACTCTTACATAAGTTGCACACCATCATATCATAAATCCCCCATTTCTTGATTCTGTCTTGAGTAAGCAGTTTTTCTTGAATAGCTATCCATAGGATAAAGGAGTGTTTGGGTATACACTGTGTAAACCAAACCAAAGGGCTCCACCTTACTTCCATAGTTTGCCCCTTTAAGTCATCATAAACACATCTTATTCTAAACTGTTTCCTTGCACCATCATTGTTTATCCACATGACTTTGTCAACTTGATCTTGGCTTATGACAGGAACTCCAATATTTCTCAAAAAATGAAATTCATCATTCAATTCATTAGGCCATTTCCATTGTCCATTAATGATCATATCAGCAACATTATTAAGCTTGTTCAACCTTGCATCATAAATGCTTCTATGATCAATATGATTGATAAGAGGACCCATAGAACGTCAGTTGTCATACCACATTGATATCATTGATCCATTACCCACAACATATTTTAAATGGCTATGAACAGTGTCTCTAATATCCAAAAGATTCCTCCACCCCCAACTATCATTCAATTCTTTTTGAACCTGCCATATACTCAAATCTTTAAGCTTAACTGTACTAAACCATTTAACCCACAGGGTGTCTTTCTTATTTGCAAGATTCCAAAGATGTTTCACTAAAAGGGCTTTATTCCATATAGCTAAATCTTTCAAACCAATACCACCTTGAGTCTTAGGCTGACAAATAGATTTCTAAGCCACCTTAGCTTTCCCCTTAGACATATCATACTGACTCTAAAGAAAACTTTTAAGGATACTATTGATAGTTTTAATAACATCTTTAAGGAGAAGAAACAAACTGAACCAATACACTTGAATGGATTCCAACACTGAAGCAATCAACTGAAGCCTTCCAGCATAAGTAAGGCATTTGTTCCTCTAATGGTAGACCTTATTTCTAACCTTGTCAATAAGAGCTTTGAAGTCTTTGATACCTAGTATTTTGGAGATCAAAAGGACACCAAGATATCTCATAGGGAGTTGACCTTTGGTAAAAGGGAGCATATTTAAGATGTCTTGTTGTTCCTTCTCATTAAGGCTACCAAAAAACACAATGCTTTTAGAAAAATTAGGTTTGAGACCAAAACAATTACCAAACTCTTCCAAAGATCTTTTGATGAGATTAACAAATCCAATGACACCATGGCAGAACATAAGCAAATCATCTGCAAAACAAATATGGGTGATCTTCAAGCTTTTGCAGCCAAAGTGATAGATAAACTCATGATCATTCCTCACATTCCTGCTAACCATAAGAGTCAGATGTTCCATGACCAAAGTAAATAGATATGATGACATAGGATCACCCTGTCTAAGACCCCTTCCACCTTTGAAAAACCCACATCTCTCCCCATTAACATTAATAGAGAAGCCTGCAGTCCTAATACACTACATAATCCACACTCTCATTGTCTCATAAAATCCAAACTATTTTAACAAACTCTTCATAAAATCCCAACTAACAGTATCATTAACTTTTTCAATATCAATTTTAAAAGTCACTCTTTTTGGACCACCCTTTATGTCATAACCTTTCATTAACTCCTGAGCAAGAAGGATATTATCTTGGATTTGTCTCCCTGGAATAAAAGCACTTTGGTTGAGACTAATCAGCTTATCCAAACACCCCTTAATCATGTTAGTCAGAACCTTACTTATGCATTAAAGACCACATTGCAGCAGGCAATAGGTCTAAAATCAGATACTTTGAGAGGGGTTTTGACCTTAGGAACAAGAGAAATAATGGTGGCATTAAGCTCTCCTAATAGCTTGCCAGAATAAAGAATTCCTTGATAGCTTTACATACATCATCACCAACAATGCTCCAAGCTTTTTTGAAAATTTTTGCAGTATATCCATCTGGACCAGGGGCTTTCTTATCACCAATACTAAACATAGCATCTTTAATCTCCTTAGTAGTTACCTCTACAACCATCATATTAGCTTCCCCTCAGTGACTTTCTTAGTGAACAATGAATCTACATCTATCAAAGGAATAACAAGAGCATTAGTACCCAAAAACTTTTGAAAATGGTGAACAAATTGTTAGGAAAATATCACCATCAAATCTCTGACCACTCTCATTTTGAATAGAATTAACCATGTTCCTTTGATATCTGCCCTTCAGGACTTTATAGAAGAATGCATTTTTTTATCACCATAACTGAGCCAATTGATCTTACACTTTTGGAAAAGAAGCTTTTCCCATCTGCAAGAGTACGATGTACTCTTTCAAAACAACACTTTCTTGAGCTCTTAAATCCTTATTAGAGGGATCTACATCAATAGTAGATTGGATAATTTTGACCTTTTCTTTCAGCTCCTTCACCTTTTCAACCAAATTACCATTCTTCCAATTCAGTCTTTTCATATTACCTTTTAGAGACTGATAACATCAAATAATCCTGAATTTTAAGTGTCAATTTCCCCCGTTTATGCTCGTATTTTATGTCATTTATATGGATATATAATCTTATTCCTTTATATTTCGTTTCCAGTTAATATATGAGCATTGGAGCTTTAAGATGCGGATTTGGAGATTTTCTTAACGATTTTACCTTAGTATGCTATCATTAAAAAGTTACGACGTAACTCCGATTCTCAATTACGTCGTAGCTAGGATTACGCTACAAAGACCAAGTCAACAGTAGTTACGACGTAACTCTCAACTTAAGTTACGCCGTAACTGTTACACCCCTATCCCAGAATACCAATAGGCCCCACCGTGGTTGAATGTGGTCTAAGGACTTAACGAGATTGACTAGTCACCCGATAATCAAACTAATAATTAACAAATGTTATGTTATAGTTATAGAAAGGAGGGGAACCTAAGTTGCCATATTGTAAACTTAATATAAAGTGTTTTGTGGCCAAAATAGAAAGAATGGGACTTGAGGGACCATTTGTGTCAAATGGCCTAAGACACCAACTACAAGTGTCTGGATAATTCTACTATCCTCATTTTATTTCCAAAAATTGTATTTTGGTGTTTGTGTGTCGATCATGGTAGAAGAAGAAGAAGACCATCATGTCTTGATGGTCAAATTGAAGGAGAATTCATGGCCTAGTACTAGCAATAAGCCTTAATGATAATCCTTGCAAGTAAGTAATACTTAATTGAAGTGTTAATTGTTAATCGAGAAGTTAGGGTTCTTATACCTAAGTTGGGGGTTTTGGGTAATTGTGTTCTTAAAGATCAATTGAAGTGTTATTGGGTGAAGCCCCTTTAATTAAATTGGATGTAAATGAACAAATTGGAATGTGATCGTGTTATGATCATTTAAATAATTAAAAGAGTTATAGTAATCTTGGGGTAAAAGGATTACGGGTAAAAGTTGGGTTATTTATGGTTTTGATCATCACATAATCAATAAATGATTATATGATGATTAGAGGTTCTAATGGTAAACCAAATGGTTATGTAAACCATGGCTATAGTTGTTTGATGTTATTTTAAGTGTATCTTAATTATGTGTTTAAAGGTGTGACCATGGATGAGGATGGATGATGAGGATGTTGATGGTGTTTTTGTGACTAGCTTAGCATGGATGCTAAGGTAAGTAATTGGGTTACTATGTGACTAATGTGGAAATTATTATATGATGTGATCATGCATGTTATAGCTATGATTTGTTATAGTTAAGTAAGGTCTAGATGGACCAAGGATGTGATTATTGATTGATATAGAGCTAGTTGCCTAATGGATGAGTTAAGGTATGTGTGGCATGATATTTATGGTATAGTTAGTTATACTTATATGTTATTTAATGTGTATTGATGCATTATTAATGATGGAAGCATTATCATGTGCTAGCCTAAGTACTTACTAAGCGTTATCGCTTACATGTTATAGTTGTCAATGTTCTTGTAGGTTCATGTGCTTGAAGTGCCTTGGCTTGGATTTGGATCATTGTTTGACTATGTGGAAGATTGATTGTGTATGATTAGGAGCTAGGTAGATACCGAGCTCCAAATGACGATTTGTGCCCCCGTTTGATTTGAAAAGGTTTCAAAAACTTGTTGTTAAGTGTCAAGTGTCATGTTATAATGGTTATAGTATTGTTTTGTAATGACATGTTATAGATATGTTTTAAAGAGTCAAATTGTAAGTTTATGTCTTACTTAAAGGGGTGTTTAGATTAAAGTGTAATCTCACCCATTCCGGATATAAATGGGTCAAGTAATGTTAATTATGTTTTAGAGTGTTGGTTATAGTTATTAAGATGTTTGGTTAAAGTTGAAGAAGTCTAATTGATTATTGAGTTGAAATGGGTCAAAAATGGTTGTGCAGTTTTGCTGTCAAAATGTGCAGGTCTGTAGACATGAAGGTGTCACGAAATTGTGGGTGACGGCGTCAGACCCAGTTGTGACGGCGTTGGGTTTAAAACTCTCTGATTGTTTCTAGTGTATGATTCCTTGATTGTCTTGTTTATGTTTTCATTCTTCTATAATTGTTTCTTGTGTATGCATGCATAGTTTGTTGAATGATCCAGAGTGATCCAATCATCTTAGTGAGGAGTCTAAGAACCATAGGCTAGACGAATTGACCAAAGGATTCTAGTGATATCTACCCACTATATTGAACTTGAGAATTGAGAATTAAAACATATCTAAAACTTTGTTTAAGCTTTATTCTCTTACTGCTCTGTCCTAATTTATACTCCTGACTAATTAGGATATTTTTATCTATTTTATCATATCACTATCATTTTATCTTATTCATCTCATGATACCTTAGTTCTTTTCGGATCCACGGCTCTCTTGGGGCGACACTTTCGGATTTACCTAGGCTACTACATCTAATGGGTTCTCGCCCGTGTATGTGATATGGATATCTCATTTTATAAATATTAAAAGCAGGATGAAATAGCACATCAGCTTTTTGGCGCCGCTGCCGAGGAGCAGTTTAATTGAAGATCTAAGGTATGTATTTATCATATTTGACCTATGTTAAGAGACGTGTGTACCCTCCAACTACTTCTAAGGTACGTAATCCATCTCTCGTATTGCAATTTTTGGATATATCCTAAATATTTATTTTGAAGTTCTTAATTACGGCGTAACTTCTCTATCAAGTTACGGCATAACAATTATTTTTAAAGAAAATACACACACACACACACACACATATCTATTTTTGTAGGTGCATCTGAAATGTGTGGTTGTGGTTTCTTCTTACCCTTCTTATTTTTATTATTCTTCCTATTTGATCCTAACTCTATATATATATATATATATATATATATATATATATATATATATATATATATATATATATATATATATAAAGTTAGGATCAAATAAGAAGATTACTTAAAATAAGAAGGAATAAGAAGAATTATAACCGCAAATTCGAGATGCACCGACCTAAATTAGATGCATCCCTATAATCTTAGATGCATTATAATGCACCATAGTGTGTTTTCTAGCTTTTAATCAGATGCATATACGTATATTAGATACATTTCATGATTTCTCTAGTTTTTTGTTCCTCTGCACGTGCCGAAATCATGAAAATCAATTTTGTCACACCCCCAAATTACCTGTTTTGCAGCGGAATGGAATTCCTGGGGGATGACTGTCATAGCATCAAAGTTACAGCTATATCGAACGACCTAAAGTGTCGTTTTGAAAATACCGTTTGATAAAGTAAAATAATCAGAGTTTACAAAACATAGGTCCCAAAATATTTCCAATATACCCAAAATGAGTTTGTTACAATCAAACGATAGTTAAGTGCATAAAATATATGAGAGACGTGTCGACACCGCGACTCTATGATAAGTCCACATGCATGCCATGAAGTGAATGCCTTAGATACCTGAGATAAAACATGCTAAAAGTGTCAACACAATGGTTGAGTGAGTTCATAGAGTTTGGTTAACAAGTAAAGCTTTTAAAGAGCGTTCATGCAACAAAGGCAAAGTTTTTGGTCATTTAGAATAGTCCCCAAAGCAAAGGCATTGTAAATCCACTCAGTTCCAAGTTCCGCCCATACAAAACTTGCCTTTGTGTGTGTTCACACTTGCCAAAATATGTCTAGTTTATGTTCAAGCACACAAGGTCAAATGAGTTCTCAAAGCAAAGGCATTGTAAATCCACTCAGTTCCAAGTTCCGCCCATACAAAACTTGCAACCTGTGTGTTCACAACCCATTGCACAAAATATAGTGTGTCTAGTAGTCAAGTATAAGTGGTCATAATAGTTCACAATATGGTACCACGTATATAATAATGTATGCCAGGCAAAGCCCCTAGAATAAATAATATGCGTCCCGTAACATAGTGAGCTAGAGGTTGGCCGACCTCTAATAGCGCTATCCATACTACCTACTAATAGGAGACTAACAATGCGAATGTATGCGCAACGTACATCATACAACTGTTATATACAATTAAGAACACTCCGAACAAGGGAGAATTTGCACACTCCACCAATAAGGCGAGAATTTTTGAGAACGCTCCGTAACATAGTGAGACGCTCTGCTCGGACGGGGAGGCTTTAGGTTGCTCCGAACAAGGGAGACTTTATAGTGATGCTACGAACATGGGAGACTTTATAGTGATGCTCCGAACATGGGAGACTTTATAGTGATGCTCCGATCATGGGAGACTTTAGGTCGAGGTCATAACCGCGATACGGTTCAATAAGTTCCAAACAAGTCATAAGTTTGTATTTAAGTTCAAGAGTTCCGTTCAAAAGTTCGTAATTAAGTTCAAAGATTTAAGTCGAGTTCAAAAGGTCAGAACAGTCAAAGAGCTCAAATAATGTCAAAAGGTTCAAGATAGTCGAAGCGTTCAAAATCACGTCAAACAAGTTTAAAATATATCAAAAGGGTCCTTTACAAGTTAAAAGAGTTCAACTATATGTCAAAAAGTTCAAATCAAGTCCAAAGTGTTCACTTATATGTTAAAGGGTCCAAATCAATTTAAAAGAGTTCAAATATACATGTCGAAGGGTTCAAAATCAAGGAAAGTGTTTCAACTAATAGCGTTCATAACATAGTGATCAATTTAGTTCGGCATAATCTACTTATGCGCACATAGAGTGAAACGAAAGATATTTAAGTTCATATAAATGTAAAGTAAAAGCAAGTAGTTGAGCATGTATCTCCCCCAAAGAGTTTATAAAACAATTAAACGAGTAAAAGTGGGGCTACGAACTCACCTGTTGCAATAGTTATGATGACAAAGTGGATGCACAGAAATGAGACGCAACAGTCTAACCGCGACCTATAATGAATGATATGCTCTAATATAAGTCATGAAACAATGTCGTGCATGCAAACTCATATGATATCCATACCACTTGTACATTTTGGAAAATAAAGTTTATCTTCGAAATATATGTTTATGACATATTGTCAAGTTACCAAATACTTTACAAGTACTTACGTCGAAATGATATCCTACGATAATCATTTAGTGGTTGATTATGAAATTATAACTTTTCGTCGTAAAATAATGTCATTTGAAAAATTCATGAAAGTAATTAAATAGCCTCAAAAAGCTAGTCGTAAAATGGTGCACATCGAGTGTTAGGAAACGAACTTAACGGTTTTGGGAAGCTTGTATCATTATCTCAAAGTTTTAGCATTTAAGTTTTTATCCTAGAGGTCTCGATCATGGAGAAAAATATAGGTTAAGTATGGTACTTGTGTCCAAAATATTGTTTAAGGGTGGTTTTCGGCAAAGTTTAAGTGACCGTATATTATTCGTTACAACTCCGCTTGACGTAACGGTTTGGACATTTGGAAAATAGGCTAGGTGAACTTACTTTTACTAGAAGACATCACATTATAAAAAGTACCACATCCATGTTAAAAACGACCTCAAACATGGTCCTTTGTTGCCGTAAGGTCTAATAGAAATATAATAGTTTTTCTTATATAATAAAGTTACGGCAACTTTTTGTAAATGGGTATAATTTAATCGTTACAAGTCCGTTTTCTACGTTTTATATATCCTCGAAATCGTGATAATATATACTAATATATTTTTGATAAGTCGACACAATTGATAAAGCTTAAGACTCATTTTTGACTCGTAAAAAGTTGAGAATACATGCTGAATTTTCTGAAGCAAATAGTTTTCGTCGCTTAACTTGAAAAATTCATAACTTCTTCGTTATAGCTCCGTTTTAATCCGTTCAAGCGGCCACGTTTTCGTTTTAAAGTTTATTTTCTAAATATCTAGCTCAAAATATTTTACCAACTGTCGGATTTTCCAGATTTCAAAAATAAGGTCAGACCCTTTTTAAAACTTGTCGAAATGAGTTTTTCTCGCGCCAAACCTATTCTTAACCCATTCAAAAACAACTCCGAAGATATTCTAATCCTACCATACACCTTCTTAGGGTGTCATGGGTTCCTAGGCATCACTAAAATAATATGTTTCAAGGATTAATTATAGGATGACATATAGTAATTTATAGCACTTAAAAACAATTAAAGTGGTATAGACATCACATAACTTGCATGTTTTACTTGAGCATGATAAAAATGAACATAAAAATGAATATGAAAGATGAAAATGAGTATGAAATGCTTACTAGTTACTTGATGAGGTTTTATGAACAAGGTTAATCCTAAACACCTAGGTTTTTTTTCAAAACCTAAACTAAGAGTGTGTCTAGATTGTGAATTAACTTGACTAGTAAAATTTTTGATGCTCTTCCTTATGCTTCTTGTGGCCGGTGGTATTCTAGAGAGAAGAAGTGAGGATTGAAATTTTACACTTTATGAAATGAAATGAATGTGTAGTGTTTGTTAGTTTAAAATGAATATATGTTATGATATTTAGCAAGAAATGGTGTGAGTCATCCCTTGTGCGCAAGGGTGACTAGCACTTGCTAGTTGCATTTTTTTTGTTTATTAAGTATATTTAAGTAGTGTAAATGTGTAATAACTTAGGGATAGTTAGTAACTTGTGTAAATATTTGAGCTTGTAGGGTAGCGTTAACTAAAAATAAATTTTAACGGGTCAAAATAAAACATATTGAAATCATAAAAATTATAAAAATACATTTCTTGTAAAACTTGAGTGAAATAAAAATTACGTGTAGTTTTACGGAAAACCGTCGTAATAATATAAATATAACAATTTATATACGAAATAAATTTAAAACACCAGGTAAACTAATAATATTATTTTTATAATCTCAATATGAGTATAAAAATATATCTGGATAATTTTTGGAAGTGTCGGATCAATATTCAAAATAATCTTTACGCGATAGCGTTTATTTAATAAGAAAATGAACGTTTAATGTAAAAAGCAAAACCATGCACGAACCGATATGAAATGATGAATATTGAGTTTGAGAAATGACCGGAAATTGAGAATTGTGACAAATTTGCACCATCTATACATCAAATTAACTTTCGAAACTCAAGATGTTGCATCTATATGAATGGAAATGCATCTAATGCATGTCGTTGCATCTCAAATGCGTGATTTTGGTCACTTCTCACCACTTCTTATTTTAATTTACTTATCACTGGATCCCTACTATATATATATTATATATATAATATATATATATTATATATATATATATATATATATATATATATATATATATATATATATATATATATATATATATATATGTATATGTATATATGATGTATTTATACAGTACCAATCTTATATACAGTATACTTACAGTACCACTTTTGACCAATCAGATATTAATATAATATATATATTCCATTTATTTAATTCACAAAATCATCAAGGGTAACTGATAAAAGCAAAAAAAGGGTATTATAGTCACATTATAAAAATTGGTCAAGCCATATTTTCTATCTTTTTACCTATTAACCGCCGCTATCAAATTTCTATCATCCTCACACACCTAACCACGCTCGATCATATGTCTTAATTCCGTATATAAACTCGACCTCTCTATTTATAACCATCATGATCTATGATATGATGCGTCGATTCGGATCTGTAAGTAAAATCTTCTCTAATTTTTCGGTAATATATTTTGAGAAAATCTTATATGACTTGACTGGAAAAATATATATTTTCAATAAGTTATCATATTTTTTATTCCGAATATGGTTACTCATAATTTTTTCTCAGTTGATAATTTAATTGTTCTTATATCATTCGAAATAAAATAAGGACTAAAAGATTAAAGTATTGGGGTTGGTAAAAAAGTAAACATCAGTTGGTTTTTGTTTTTCTATAAAAGATTGAAAGAATAAATAATCATCGGATCTAAGTCATGGATAAAACAATCTGTGTCACTTCACTTGATTAACAAGACGAATTAAATAATAGGAGTGATTATTGGTGATATTTGTCTTTTTAGAGGATAAAAAGTTCATATATGTAATCGGTTGGTTGACCAAGACAAATATCTTTAACTGTGATATAATTGTTGTTTTAATGGGTGAGATAAACATGAAGACGCCACAAAGACAATTAAAAACCATTATATGTCGACGATATAGAATAATCCATCGGATTTTATCCCTCCACACTTGACATTTCTTTTGTTGAATTTTCACCAAATTCATATCGACGATAAGCATGATATATATATATGTTGTTCTTTTATTAATATAGTATATATGTTCTATGTTGGATTGTGGGTCGCCGGATTTTAGATGGTCGCCGGATTGTGGCCGTCGAATATGTTCAAAGTGTTGGTGGAGGGTCAAGCCGGTATGGCCGTCACGATCGTGTTTGTCTTTCCGACTTGGTGCGCTTCTGTCATGGGGAATCTCATCATAAATTAAAAAAGCCGGTTTGTTATATTATTAAGAAAACAAATAGTTATATATATATCTTTTGAATGGTGACGGTTGAACTCGATATTCATGTTAAATTTTATAGTGAGTTTGATTCATGGAATATTTTGGGGTTAGATAAAGTTTTGATTCATGGAATTATGGTTTAGAACATATATGCTTATGGTTGTGAACATATATGTTTTGACAAGAAAATGGGTTTAGAACATATATGTTTGGTTGTGAATATGTTCAAGGTTTTGTAATTTATGTTGTTTGTAATATGTCACTTTAGCATTTTAAGTTTAAGGTTCGAATGTGTGTAAAGTATGATTAGTCATACACTTTTGTAATAATGATAAGAAATGATGGATCAAAGATATGGTATTCAAGTGGGATGAAAGATATGTTTATGACATGGTTGTTGCTAGCATTTTATTATGTTCAATGTGTGTAAGCTTAACATTAAAACGAAGTATATTCGACGGTTTTAAAAGTTTGGTAGATGAAAGAAGTTTTTGAGGGTATATTGCATGTTTCGGGTATGTTCTTCTAGTTGTTACGGTTTAAAATTGCATTAGCTATTATTAATAAGATTAAATATTTAATTTTTATTTTTTGTTTCAAAACAAGTATTGTGTTTTTGGTGCTTTATAACTACGTCTTGATTGAAGTTTATGTGGCCAAGAAACATACATGTTTTTGGAAGGCGTGCACCTATGTTCTAATAAATTTGATGAATTGGAAGATAAAGTGAAGAGTGCACACATGTTTTTGGAAGGCGTGCACAATGTGGACACCAGAAAACATACATGTTCTTAGAAGAGTGCACACAGTTTTTGGAAGGCATGTGAAAGTACACATATGTTAGTGGAAGAGTGCACACATGTTCTTAGAAAGTGACACACATGGTTTTTGGTGACGGTACATATATAAATTAACAAGATACATTGTATTTAAATGTATTTCATTTTATATCAGTTTTGTGTATACTATTTATCTTTTTGGTTTGTTATAAATTTAGAGGTAGTGGTATATGTTATGTTTTTTGTTATATAAATTCGAAGATTATAAAAATGTAAGCTAGAAACATATGTGCAATTATCATTTTAAGCAATACAAGTTTGATGTATAACCAATTGTACACAAAAAACATATGTAAATTTACAATTTTTATAAAAAAACATATATGCACTTCATTTTCAAACATGTAAACTAAAAAAAAAAAAAAAAAACCCCGAAAAGTAAGGGAATTTAGAAACATTTTTTAATTAAAAAAAATAAAAAAAAAAAACTAAAAATGCGTTTGACTATTATGCCCTTTTCAATTAAATAAAAATGTTTATTATACTAAATTCTATTGGTTAAATGAGTACTGTAAAGTACTGCATCTAATAATGGATAAGATATACGGCCCATATGTATATATACATACATATATATATATATATATATATATATATATATATATATATATATATATATATATATATATATATATATATATATATGTATATGTATATATAATCGTAAACTCTATTACGGCGTAACTTCCTATTTCAATTACGCACAAAAAAAATCCACAAAATCATTTACAAAAGAGGTGTCACCCCTTGACTGGCTGAATTAGATAGAAGAGAGAGAAACTATAAAAAAACCAAAAAGTAAACCAATCAAGGAGTGACACCTCCTTTTTTGAATGGTTTTGTGGATTTGTTTTTGTGAGTCTAGCATTCCCCTTTTTATATTGTCACTTTGGACTTAATATGAATTAAAAATCCATCAGCATAGGGAAGGGTTTTTTTTGGATATTTATTTTTATAATTTAATTCAAAATGGTATATTAGTAAAAGTACAATTTTTTAATTTCTTTTTGAATTTTTTAATAAAAAGCGTTTTTTTTTCTTAATTTATTTTATTTTTTAATTTAATTTTTAGAATAATTTTTTTTTCAACATGCATGTTTGGTAAGGTGCATGTGTGTTTTTTTTAAATAATGTAAATTTACATGTATTTTTGTTGTTCAATTGCTTAAACCTCTAACTATTATATCGAATTATTAACGCTAATTGGAATTAAAATCATGAATCATTTTTTGAACAAATTGTTTAAAGAAAATACATCTAAATGCATTCGTGCATACCTTATATACATTTATTTTAAGCCTTTGGACATTACCAGTTACATTAGTTTTTCAAATATACATAACATTAAAAAAATATTACAATTACATCTAGCTCTTGCATACGTATTCCAATTTGTTCATGTGCACACTCATCTCGTGTATGCACTTATATCTCTATATCTTTATCACGATCAACTTTTTTCCGTACTTGTTCAAAACATATGTGCACTCTTCATATTGGTAATCGCCGTCATCTTTATCAAACATGCTCAAAACACATGTGCACTTGTGTATACGTATTCAAGTTCGTCCATGTGCACATGTATTTCATGTATGCACTTGTTTCTTTATATCTTTATCATAATCAATCTCTCATCGTACTAGCTAAAAACACATGTGCACTCTATTGTTAGTCATCTTCTTCATCTTTACCAAACTTGTTCAAGGCCTAAAACTACTAAACATTCACTTCGAAAGTTTATTATCCTTGCAAACACCTGAAAAATTCTTATGAGAAACACTCGCAACCAATTTGAACATAAAAAATATAACACAAAATCATAATGGAATCTAACAGAAACAATAATATGATTCAAAGTTATCTAAGAGATGTTGTATTATATTATTTGTGTAGTTATGTATGACATATGCACTGCAAGAATGACAATAATATTTTGAAAACACATATCTAATGTTACTGGTGTCAAAAAAAGAATACTATCACATTAGAAAGCATATGTTAAAAACTAAAACCAACAACAAAGACGAGTAAATGAATCCCTAAACCTATGCTTTGTGCACATGTATTTCTAATTATTGTGCACGTGTATTTTCATTGAATTTATACGCACCATAAAACAAATATACATCCCCCTTTAAAACAAATATGCATCCCCCATAAAATAATCATTACATTACCAGATAATAAACGGAAGAACGCGCAAGTTTTATCAAACTAAATCATACACGATATTTACAGATTTACTAAATGGTCGTCCGTCATTGTAAATATTAGTATATGTTATATATCATTATAATGTTGGCACATGCATACAAAAACTAAATTAACATAAAGAAAAGCTAAAAATCCAAAAGTGTATGAAAGATGAGGAACTTCTAATAGCATTCCTTCTCACTGTCAGTAGTCTCATATTAATCATTTTTGTACCCTCATCATGAGATATCATATTATATGAATATGAATGGAGTACCAGAATTGAGGCAAAACCAAAATAAGTAAAGAAATTAGATATAAAGTTATTGGCTTTAAACAAGATTTTTGTGCATAAGTTTCACCAAAGAAAAGCGAGATTCATTATATAAAACTCCTAACACAACCTATAAAACAATAACTTGACATCAGATAATTTATTTCGTTTTCGAAAAAAATCAAAAGTCAAAAACAAAATCAGATCCGAAGCCAAAATAAATTTTGATCGAAAGTCAAAAAAAAGAAATCAGATAGAAAGTAAAAAAATATATCAAATCGGATCTATGAACATAGAAACCCAAATCGTACCATTTTCATCTCGTTTTTGGAGAATTAAATCTTAGATGAAGAGACCGACACATTAACGTTATTACGATTGTTGATGGAGAGTTGGAGACGCTAGAACAAGGCCATGAATATGGGATAGAAAGGGTGGCGGCTAGGTTTTTGGTGGAGGAGAATGGGAAGTTTTTAGGTTAAAGGAGAGAGTGTTTGAAATACTTTGAAATTTTAGAGGTGCACAAGGACAAATTCCAAAACTGAACCGGTTTAAAAACCGGTTTCGGATATCGTTGACCGGTCAAAATCCGGTTTTGGATAGAACCAGATCGGTTCCAATCCGGTTTGAGGGAAGAAAAGCTTGAACCGGTTTCAAACCGGTCAAAACCGGTTTTTTGTAATCCGGTTCCACAAACCGGTTTTTGAGAAAATGTGCTTTAGGTGGTTTTTGTGAAATTGTACTTTGGGTGGGAAGAAAGCTGGGTGACAGAAGATCCAAAGTGAGAAAGATATATTTATAGGTGATGAGAAAGATGGGTGAGAAAGAACATGAGCAGTAGTTTGACAGAAAAAAAAGTTACCTTTTTCATTCTTCCAAGCATCAACATAATGAGCTTCTTCTTACTACTATCAAACAAAAGTACAAACAATGTAACTTACGAGAACTATATATACTAATCTATAAAAGTTGCAATATCTAGACGAGTAATTATAATGATATACGGAGTATTGAATAGCTCATGGCCCCATGTTCTAATAAAAATATTCGAATGAAGTTTGTTCAACAAACTAATAAATGCGGGATAATTAGTACGAGTATAAAAGCTGGGCAGTAATTAGTACGAGTACAAAACACAATAACTAAACATATTTAAACATTAAACATCAAATTGTTTCTTGCATTAGTTGCATACATAAACGAAAATACAAAATACATAAAAATGAACATCGTCTTCTTGTATAACATTAAACGAATAAAATAAAAATAACGTCTTGAACTATTCGTCTTCGTTAGGAGGTAGGGGTAAGGCCATACCACTCAATATTTCTTCCAAGTGTATTTCTTCTTCAACTCGTTCCAATTCACCTTCGAGTGGTGATATATGTTGAATCCTTTCAACTCCATCGAGGTAGTCTTTCAAACAAATACAAGTTTCCACCGACACCGGAGTGAGTTTTGATCTTCTCGGTGATATAACCCTCCCACTAACCGAAAAGGCGGATTCCGAAGCTACCGTACTTGCTTGGACCGTTAGTAGGTCGCCATGGCGGCTAAAACTGGAAATTGGGTTTCCCGTTCTTTCCACCAAGCCAAAATATCCAACTTCTCAAACTCTTCAATGGACAATTGAGCCAAAAAATGGGATCCTTGGTACCTTCCGAGCTTGCTACTCGGGGTGTTACCTCGAGCTCTCTTTGTATTCTCACTTCTTAAAAGATTGTACATTCGAATTTTCTCGTTTTTACCATGAGAACTCGAACCCGCCTCTTGATGCATAGTATGAATATGTGAAGAACTTGAGCCATATTTAGTTAAATAAACTTCAAACATATTTTCAAAAGCCTTGTTAAAACGAGCACATTGATGATTATGATAGTTCGGGTCATCGAAGGACAAACCCAAATCATAACCAATGTTAAAAATCAAAGCATCAACCCTAGTTCAGTTTAGAACCGGGTTCAAAACGGCGGCGCAAGTTATAACGAGAGGTATTTCTTTAAAATATTTTTTGAACCTTTCTTTCATTTTTTTCACCATATTTCCAAATAAATAACTTTTCGATTCAAACTCCTCTAACTTGTTAGTCATTAAATAAAGTTGTTCTAAAACTAAACAACTTGTAGTATAGTAAACCCCCGACAACAAAGTAGTAGCTTTTTTAAAAACTTCAAGCATTTGGGAAACAAGTTCAATAGTATACCAATCTGACTCGGGATAAGGCACAACCAAATTTTTTCGTGCAAGTCGATCATGAAACGCTTTTAAAGTTTCTTTTTGTCGTAAAGCACTTTCATACATCAAACAAGTGGAATTCCATCGGGTAGGTACGTCCCAATTCGGACCTAAACAAAGGGAATTTGAATCGGTACAAAACTTGATATATCTATGATATCGAGAACTACTAACACTAAAAATATCTTTTAACATATTTCTAAAACCATTTTTTGTGTTCCCGATAACTTCTAACCCGGCTTGCACAACCAAATTAATGATATGTGCTACACATCGACTATGAAAAAAGACACCTTTGCAAATCGGTTTGTACTTTAGTTTTAATTGCTCCACCGCATTGGTGTTGTTCGACGCATTATCAAAAGATATAGAAAAAATCTTTTCTTCTAAATTGTACGTTTTGATGACATGATCTAAAATAACAAATAGATTATCACCGGTATGGGGGTATGCAAACATTTCAAAGGCAATCGTACGCTTCATCATTACCCACGTATTGGGATTTACCCAATGAGCGGTAACACAAAGATACGAATCCGGTGAACCATGTGGAGCCGTCCAAACATCACAAGTTAAATTTACACCGGTTTCTAACGATTGAAATCCTAAAATCATATCATCTTTAGCCATTTTCCACATTTATAAACAATCACGTCTAACGGTCATTCGACTTACATGGGTATATCGAGGTTGAAGCGTTTCTTGAATAAGCAAGGTCATTCGCTTATTGTCGAAGTGGTCAAAAAGCAAGGTTTCTTGAATCACAAATTTCGCCATCCTGTCCCGAACCCGATCTGCCTCGTATACCCACAACGATCCATCATTCCCCATTGTTGTTTGATTAGAACCCGACGCCGCTTTCAAAACGGGACAACTTTTGCTCATATGTTTTCTCAACGTAGTATTCCCTTCATGATTGAAAAGACCCCCACATTTCTTACATCTTGCTTTTTTCGAACCGTCCGACATCCTACACGAATCGAAGTTTGACCAAATTTCCGGGTTTCTATTCGTCGTTAAGATAGAAACCACCGTGGGTTGGGTTGACGAATTCCCAACGGAAGCTTGAGATTGCCCACATCCGGATGCCATTTTTTAAAAGCGTTTTTTGCGCTTACAAAAAATGTTTTGTATTTTTTGAAAATGAATTTACCCTTAACACTCTTATTATAAATCTACTACTGAATATATAAGCTCAATAAAAAGAAAGGACAAAAGCATTAATTTAACCTATCTACTACAAAATTTGATTTAAAAGCTAAAGTACTATAACAAAAAATAAAAGCTATAAGAAAAAAGTCACATTTTATATAAATCACATTAACCCATCTACTACAAATTCAATTTTGTCAAATGCTATGGTGTGTATTGGTCAAGCCCTGTGCTGTCAAATCCACCTACTCGACATTAACTCTTTTTTTTAATTATTCATTTATTTTTTATTTTTTTTACGTAAAACAAAAAACCATTTAGACAATAAATTACTAGTCCCTGTGTTGTCTACAGTCTACACTAGTACTAACATTGGATGCTTATTTATTTATTTATACTCCATTCATTGATCCCTAGTCCCTAGGAAAACATTTTATTTTTTATGTCTTCTCCATCAAAAGTCTTCTTCCCCAATCACCATTGCAACTTGCAACCACCAACAATGGTGGACACCGGAAAATTATCTTCTAGCGCAACAAAACCTTTTTCGACAGCAAGGACAAGTTTCTACAAGTCATCATAATCACATAAAAAACGATTCACTACATTAAAACACAAAAACCGGATTAATCCGGTTTCAAAAACCGGTTTTCTAAACCGGTTTTCGAACTGATCTTGAAAAAAATGATAACCGGTTATAAAACCGGCGGATCGGTTTTCGAGAAACCGGTTTCTCTAAACCGGTTTTATGGAAACCGGTTTTCGGGTTTTTTTTCGGATCGGATCTGTTTTCGGTTTTTTTGTTCACCTCTACTTTGAATGATACATTAAGAGTAAGAGGTATCGTGGCTAAGCCACTCCTCTTCACTTGGGCCTTACATGTGCCACATCACTTCAATACACTCACTTAAAAATACACCCCATTCACAACTAACCCAAACATCTTCACTTGGGCCCCACCCACCCTCATTTTATTTCTTTTCCATATTTTTCAAACACAAATTCAAACATTTTAAACAACAAATTTAAAATTCATTAAAATAAAAACATTACAATATATTAAAAATTAAAACGATACGAAATACATAAATCATAAATCTTAATCTGAATACTCCCCGTATGCAGAATCATACGAGGGAGATATATAACCGGAAAATTCCTCGATGTGAGCCAAACGTTCCTCGTCTAGCGGAGATTGCCCAACAAATCTAGCAGACGAAGTTGATGCACCTGCACCATCGTTTTTGTTCTCCCGATAGCTCCAATTGATTTTGGTGTCGATGTTGTTCGATATCTGTTGAACACACCGCGACAACTTGTCAGCAATCTCGTCGTCTTTGTGAGCTTCATCCATAAAAAATTTGTCGATCACAACTTTTCGTTCAGGCGTAATGTCGTTGCAACTCTTGTAGTTTTCTCTCATATGTTGCTTCTCTGCCCTTGCCTGCTCAAACAGATTGATGACGTTTTTAATAGCCTTTTTTCAAGCCTCATCGTCGTTATCGCATTGATTTTTAACGTACATTTGCATATCTTCAACGGAATGCGGGAGACGGCAAGCCATAATAATCTTGTGTAAAGAGAAGTGTGATTTTTTGTGTTTGAAGTTGAATTGTGTTTGAAAGAGAAGTGTGAATTGTGTTTGAAAGAGAAGTGTGAATTTTTGTGTAAATATGGGTATTATTTATAAAGTGGGTGGGGTAAATATTTAAATTTGAAAAAAAAAATTAAAATTTAACCGTTGTTGACAACAGATAGATTTCTAAAAAGTTTTTTTCGTTTTCATTTCGTGGGGGTGGCGAGGGTGTGTGGTGTGGTGTGGTGGCGAGGGGTGGCGAGCCCTCCACCTAGGACTGGCGAACGAAATTTGTTGTGATACTCCATGCTCTAAGGAAAGATAAATCAATGTTGGACAATTTTTTAGGGGTATTGTGAAATTCCTTAAATGACCTTTCATCATTTATAAAAAGTAACTTGAATTTTTAATTTATTACATTTGTGCCTCCGTTGTTTTTAACCATTGATCAAAAAATAAATGGCTCAGATCTGTTCTCGCAGTTCTCGACATTTTTTTGGTTATGAAAATAACCCTACACTAGCATAACCTATATAGTTTGGTTTTGGTAATTAAGTTTTCTTTTAGGTTGTTGTAGGTTAAGTTTGGTTGTTTCATGAATGGGGATAAAAAGAAATGGGGGGAAGATGGAGTTGATAAGAAAAATGGGGGAAAGATGGAGTTGGTAAAAAAAATTGTAGGGTAAAAAAACAGATGAGACAGTCAAGGAAGAGGAGTTATTGTATTAGAGTTTACATTTTGGTCCAAAATATAACTAATACATTTTGAGTATATCTGTGTTTTTGACTTTTTTTTTAATGAATTTATAATTTTTTTATGGCCAAATTAGGAAAAATTAAAGCAAGTTTAATTAAAAATTTTATTTAAAAAAAAATTAATTGTATTATTACTTAATGAGGGAACTTCCAAAAATTATTATGTCAAAAAGGATTTCCTTTATTATATACAAGATTTCTAGTTAATATTTGAATGGTTTATGTAGTTTGCCGGATATAACGATCAAATCAATTTTTTTTGCTCTCGTATCTAGTGCTTATAGTTTTATCCTGAAACGAATCTTGTCAATCTTTTCTAATTGTGTTAAAATGACCATGAAATCGAAGGCAATTTTGTCAAACTAAGGATCGGATATGTGTCATTGAATGAGAAGTGTTTTTAACCATCTCATTTACGGGTCACGATAAGTTAAACTAATAAATTTAGACAAAACATATTGCATTCGTAACAAATTAAAACCATAAAGACTAAATCTTAGAGGAAAAAACCAATTTTGGACTAGACGACAGGTATGGTGGAAACGAGCCAACTCGAGCCCCAATATCTAGAGCTCGAGCTCAGCTTGTTTAAGTTTATGAAGCTCGAGTTCATTTCGAGCCTTATGCTTTTAGCTCGAGCTCGGCCTAAGGCATATTTTATGAGCTCAATTAGTTTGTTTTTATAATAGTTCTAAATGAAATAAAAATTTACTTAAGTTTTTCTTGCTATGAATACTAGGATTAAGTTTATTTGATTTAAGATTGTTTATATATAACTACACATTAGTATATGTGCAATTATACGTATAACAAATACATTGACATGTATACACATCAGACTAAGCTCGTTTATTAAACGAGCTCGCAAAAAAGGCTCGAGCTCGTTTTAACCTGGCTCAGTTTCGAGCTCGTATAAAACTACTTGTTTCGAGAGAGGGAAAAAAATAATAAATAAATAAATAAATCACTCTTTCTATATATTTTATAGAGCAGGCGGTACCCATAAATAAACCCGGTTTTATACTTTAGGGTTTTACATCTTCAATCAGAGAGCTTCACACTTTCAGTCACACAAAAATGGGTCGAGCAAAAAAGGGTCCAAAATTTGCAGCTATGAAGAAACTAGTCTCCCACAAAGCAATTAAACAGTAAATCATCCCTTACCCACCTCTTATTTTTAATCATTATCTCATATATTCATCTTAATTTAACTTTTATATAATTTGCAGACATAAAGAAGAAGTCTTAAACCCTAACAAAAAAGACTTAACTAAGAAGAATCTTCCAAGAAATGTGTAAGTTTTGGTAATTTATTTATGGGTTTTGTATGTTTCGTGTGTATTGTGATTTCAAGGGTTTGATTTTTGGTTTTTTGATGTGTAGGCCTTATGTATCGTCTGCGTTGTTCTTTACGTATAATACGGCGCTTGGTCCGCCTTATCGGGTGTTGGTTGATACTAATTTCATCAATTTTTCCATCCAGAATAAAGTGAGTATTGGTTGAGTTGTTGGTTTTATATAAAGGTGTTATTTTTGTGATGTGTTCGGTGTTAGGTGTATAGCGAGCAATCTGATTGGAACTTGTATATAACTATATATAAATTTCAAAATTATATGTACGACATATTAATAGGACCATAGAAATATGTTTAGAAACAATGACACGGATGTTGTTCAAGTACTTCAAACCAGTTTTCACCATGAGTTAACCCCAAGCTGACCAAAGTTGTTTGAGTTTTGACCTTGTAGCGAGTAATAGTTGTCCTTGTAATCCTTGTTTTACAACACTGAATGATACCTATGAAATTCGTTTTGGTAGTGATTAAGGTTGTGAGTACACTTTTAAAGAATTTTTGCATATGCTAGTATATACAAGTAGCAGCTGTTAGATTCTTTATTTGAACGGAATTTAGTTTAAAAGCTACCAAGGGGCTAGGATAAAGATAATTACTCTAGTGGGAAAGAGTGTTACAAGGATTGCTAACCCTCGATCCAATTTAGAGAACATTTTTTCTGCCTATTTTATATATGTTTTTAGGTTGAGCAGTCAAGATTTTAGCTTTTGTTGATATAATGTTTTGATTTGGATGTTGGACTAAAAAGTTTTCAACTTTCTGTAGTTGGACTTGGAGAAGGGAATGATGGACTGCTTGTATGCAAAATGTAAGTTTAATACATCAATTATTTTTTTTGCTATGTTATCATGACTTCCTTGCCTTTTGTGGGTATGTGTAAGAAGCTAATATATTGAACAATGTTAGTCTGGCTTAGGGATGCCATGACATGTATATACCTGATCCATCCTAAATAGATGCCCCTACTATGATCCATGTTCTTTTTGTCAGAAAAGTGTAAACAAAGGTGACATTTTCACCGGCATCCATACCTTAAAGATATGTTTTTTAGGGGTGTTTGGTTTGTGAAGGGGGAATCACTGGGTATTGGTTAGGGAATAAGTTTGTATACAAAGGATGGTTAAGAATATGCATAGGTTTGTGGGTCTGGTACCCATTTTTAAGAAGTAAATATGTTGGAGTTCCAAGTCATTTCATACTCTTAAACCAACCACCCCTCTAGTGTGTGTCCAGTATTGTCTCTTTTCTGATTAGTAACTATTAAACTATTCATACCATCATTATGAACTGTTCCAGATATTTAACTGATATTTAAACATTTGCATTTAACTATGAGTCCTGTAAAACTCTGTATTCATTACGAGACAGACAGAATGTCCTTTTAGATTAGGGATTTAGAATGAATATCATGTATATTAGCTTACACCTGTTGGTTTTCTTTCTTTACTTAATTTTGTTCGTTGTTCTGCTGAAGGCACTCCATGTATTACTGATTGTGTGATGGCTGAACTTGAGAAGCTTGGTCAAAAATATCGGGTTGCTTTAAGGTAAGTGAACTTATTAGTAAGATGTGTAGTTCTGGTTTACAGTGAGATACAAAACAAATATAAGGAGCTGCATCCTGATTAAATTATATGATGGTCATTCTGAATTCTTTTATATCATTTGTTGCCCGAATAGAATTGCCAAGGATCCTAGATTTGAAAGGCTTCCCTGCACTCACAAAGGAATTTATGCTGATGACTGTATTGTTGAAAGAGTTACTCAGGTAATGCTTAAGTACCTTCAGATAACTGTTGAAAACCATGAACGATGTGATAAATTGTCGAAATCAGTGTTTAAATTCTATTAAGCCTTATAAGTTCTTATTCGAAACAGCACAAGTGCTATATGGTAGTGACATGTGATAGAGACTTGAAGCATAGGATTCGCAAGGTATGCTTTTTTTTTTGTTGCAAAGACTTGTCTTCTTTGTCATGAACTCTGTGTGATAAAGTCAGTGTATTTGAATAAATATTTGGTAAACAGATTCCTGGTGTGCCAATTATGTATATCACCCAACACAAGTATTCTATTGAAAGATTGCCTGAAGCAACAATGGGTGGAGGTAACTCAATCACTCTTATGTATTCGTGCAAACAACTTTTTTTAACTGTTTTTTTATTAAACTAACAACTTGTGTTCCTTTGTTCTTATTGCAGCTCCAAGAATATGATATTTGATTTGTTAAGGATGATCGTTACAAGCGCCTAATGTTCTTCAGAATCATTTGCTCTTTGCTAATTTTACTTTAATAGTTTTGTCCTATACTAGATGATGAGATATGAGATTGTTGGATATTGTCGATGTACCTTAAAAGCAAGTAGGGTTCAAGTATGTTTTTATTACAAGTTTTTTGTGCTTGTAATTTAAGTTTTATGTTTAAATTACTTGCAAGAGGCTGCCAGATGGCCGGAACGGGCAGGTTTTGCTTGGATTGGATCACTTTTTATTACAGTTCAAATCTGCAGGGCTATTTGTTTCTGGTTAACTGGTGAATTTTATAAACTACATTTACATAGTTTTACTATAATTAATTACCAAAAACATTCCCTTTGGTATACCGGAAACAACTAAAACAGCAATTCAATCATGTTTACCAGCATACAAACCAGAAACCCCATATACTGCTAGCTAAAAATCGACCAGGCTAAGCCAACATTTATTGTCCATATTGTGGTAAATTAATGATTGGTACATTGTGTTACTTATGACTGCAAAAACAAAGTTGTTACAATGACACGAGTCTAAATGTTTTAAGTAAAACAATTTAGCATTAAAGATAGATTTGGGTAACTTGCAACTTATTCAGTTTACTGGGCAAAATTTGTTTATCTGAAAGTAAGAAAATAGACAAGCAAGTTTTCGGCTGGGAGTTGCATGAGTTTAAATTGGTAACTGGAACCGGGAGCTCGCTAGACCTTTGGAACCTTGGTACGTGGGTTAACGTATCAAATTTAAGTGGCACTATCTTTGGTTTTCGGCACAGTTTTGTTAGGCAGGGAGATTTTTCTTGATTGATACCTGAAATGATACAACCATGCTCTGAACATACTGATATGTATTCAGTATGTAATTGCCCTGACAATGAAAAAAATGTTACGTGTAGTTTTAATTTCCGACTGCTATGGGGGATTCTGTCCTCCTTACCCACAAGAGTAGTTGCAAAAGATTTAGTATGAAAAAACAGGAATCAAAGAGTAGTTTTCAACACATTTAGTATACATTAAATGAAATGTATTAACATTTGAACATCATCTAAATGATGCAATTTACATACAGAACCTCCTAGGATATAATAACCCCTTTTACACAACAAATTTCTATCAATTTTTTAAACCAAAACAGATTATAGATTTTAACAAAGAATTGAACAGATCAAACTACATTCTCTACCCAAAAAATATATGCTATCTAAGAAGCTTTGCTGCTTCTACAGTGGGATTTGAGTTATTTACCGTCTCATTATCAGGTGGCGGTTTCACATACTTCCCTATAACCTTCTGGTGGGTCCGGTTTTTAATCCTTTGAATCTTGTCTTTACTTTTCTGCTTTCGCTTTTCCTTTTGTCGTCTCATTTGACTCCTTTCTCTCTCATACATACCTTGCCAAAATACCTCACCAGTTGAAGGCCATAACCAGTGTCGTTTAGGGCGGTCTGAGTCAGCTTCTTCTGCAAGATCTTCATCCATGGCTTTTAGGGTTTTGTAATTGAACCATTTGATCCACATCTTGCCTCTTCGGCTTTTAAAATTATGTTGTTCTTGGATTGTTCCGGTTTTAGGGTCTATGTACACCATTCTTCTTGCACTATGATATGCCCATACGTTTACAAGAAGCTCAAGAACACGTGAGTAGCAATGCTTGTCCTGCAATGCACAATTTAAAACCAAATTAAAAATTGAATCAAATTGGTTCCCTTTGAGCAGAATAGGTGGCAAAATGGGCAGGTCAAAACGGGCTGGGTTGACCTAAGATTTCTTGTCCAGTAAATATTGAATTTTCTTTAATACATTAAGCCTGTAAATTCATACTAACACGAGAAATTTTCAAATGCTTACTCTTATTTTGGTGCTTACAAAGGGACAAATCCCCACCATCCATCTAGTTTGATCTAATGGTGGGGATAAACCTAAGATTTAATATGGAAACCTAAGTCCATGTTTTTTTATCTTTTTTCTTTGACTTTTTGTTACTATTATTTATTAACTCTTTTTTTTTTGAATTCACGTTACTATTTTAAATTCATTTTTTTTGTGGAATTGACGTTTTTTTAGTCACTTTTTTTTCATTATTTTTTTTTCATTTTAAATCCCCTTTTTCCGCCATAAGTGTTCATCTGTTCATACTTTTCGCTTGGTTTTATAGTTTCGTTCGTGTTCATAGGTTCTCGTCATTTTTACGCTTCCTGTTTCATCCGTTTTCGTACGTTCGTCGTTTCTGACGTTTTGTACGTGACATACGCTTTATGTTTTTAGACGTTTTTACGCTTTCAACGTTTCATCCGTTTTTAGACATTTTCGTTGTTCAGACATGCTCGTCCGTTAATAGTTTTTCGCTGTTCATACGTTTTTCGTATGTCTTACTTTTCGCCGTTACGCCCGTTTCATAATTTGTTGTTTTCTTAACGTTTCATCATTGTCTACTTATTCGTTCGCTTTCATACGTTTTCGACCGTTCTCTTCGTTTTCGTCCATTTTTCATACTTTTTAGACGTGCTTTTATGCTTTCATAGTTTCGCTGTTTTCATCCGGTTTTTTACGAGTTTTCGGCCATTTTCATCCATTTTCACACGTTTTTGTCTTTTTTTAGGTTTTCATGTATTTTCGGTCCCGTTTTAGACGTTTTCGTCGGTATTTTACGTTTCTGTATTTTCATCCATTTTTATACGCTTTGTCCATTTTTAGACGTTTTCAACGTGTCATCGCTTTTTACGTTTTCATCCATTTTAGACGTTTGTCTGTTTTCATCCGTTTTATACGTTTCGGTACCGTTTTCATACGTTTTCTTCCGTTTTTATTCGTTTTGTCTATTTTTATACGTTTTGTTCGTTTTCAGACGTTTTTGTCCGTTTTCATACGTCTTTCATTCGATTTTATACGTTTTTGTCTGTTTCAGACGGTTTCATTTTGATATTTGTAAGTGACACTTATTTATCTTTTGTGCTATAAAACTGTAAGGAAGATGAAAAGTATTACATTCTTCATCATGTATATGTTATCAGTTGTGATACTCAACTAAGAATGTGATGGTTGTGTTTTTGAAAATATTTAGGAAGATTTTTGTGTAGTTGTGATACTCAACTAAGAATGTGATGGTTGTGTTTTTGAAAATATTTAGGAAGATTTTTGTGTTTTATGATATTATGAAATATTACCTCACTTGTGATATCACACGTGATATCATGTGTGATAACACCGTTGATATCACCTGTGATATCATGTGTGATATTACCGGTGATAGCATGTGTGATATCATAGTTTATATCACTTGTGATATCACCAATGATATCACCTCTGATATCATGTGATATCACCTGTGAGGTGATATCATGTGTGATATCACATGTGTTTGAGCTTACTCAATTTGTTTATAAAGATGTGTGCTTTCTTCAACCATAACTTCTTTAGTTTGTTGATTCAACCATAGATTTAATATGTTTATAAAAACATGGACTCATACTAACACATTTTGTAATTTGCTTTGGTGGATAAAAAGATTTAGCTGGTTTATTAAATTAAATATACACTTTGGATGCTTTTGACCCGTTTCCTTTTCTGGAGATTTAAAACATAACCCGAGTTGACCCATTCATTTGCAACTCCAATCTTGTGTAAAAGCAAAACTTACCTTTGATAAACTTAGGTAGCAGAGACCACTTTGATGATGTTCCTCGTAATATTGTGCATCCAATGCGTCCACAAACATTCTGCAAATGCCGATGACAATGTCAATTCCTTTTTATCAGAAGTGGGAATCCTTTTATATATTAATTTTCCACTAAAATCATTTAAACCTTGAAAACATGACGAATTCTAAGAATGACTTGGTTGGCATAGACCAGCTGTGCATGACAGACCATGAATCTCCATCCACAGGCATTGGAGGAAGAGATGTCGAGTTGTCCTTCACTCCATACATTTGCTTGAGAGCTTCAGAGAACGCAGACCTTGTACAAATCAAACATTTAGTCATTGTTGAAGGGTATATTAGATATTAGCTAGCACTAACACTGAAACATGTTTAAAAAAAAAAAAAAACAATGTAGAAACTTTGCATAGAGCAAAAGAAATCTGAACGAACGTAACAAGAGTTGCAGAGCCTTACTTGCAATTACCCGCATTTATTGCATCACAAAATGTCCAAAAATCTTGTTGCATTGGGTTTCTTGGATCTTTATCCATTCGAACCCAAAAATACAGAGCGTCGCCATGCCTGCGTGCTTGAATATCATCTAATAAAGCAACCTCAGCAGTCCTTGACAAAGAAGCCTGTTTTTATTTCAAAAGCTCGTTCTTTTAGACATAAACGAAGAGAAACTACATTTTGTAGTGTAATAATACCCATATAACTTGGAATTTTTGCATAGAATTAAATGTTGCAATATTTAAGGAAACAGGTGATAAAGAAAGGTACATGCCTTCTTAGCTGTAGCTCTCCATGATGAAAACCCGATCCAGGCATTCTTGTGTATACGATCAATACGATTAGCAATAGAGAAAAAGGCTCCAAAATCACCAAGGGCATCACGGTAATAAGGTATGCTTAGAAGAGGAAGACGTGAAGGTCCATCAATATCATCAGTTTTCGATCTTCGACCTTTAGTTGACTATCAATAAATACCAACAGCAGTTAAAAACAAAGGACGCTAAAAAGCATATCAAATGTTTACCCATTTGATCCCTTAAATTGACTCACCAGTCCAAAACCACGATAAAGTGGACCATGATGCAGAAAAGGCCAAGCTCCTTGACCATAATAAGGTTCATAGATGCATAATGGTTGACCAGTCCTTTCAAGCTCCCCATCATCCCTCTCATGCAAATCGTTTCTATTGCGGTCAGCTCTCTTTGCACTTCGATATACTTCATCCCAAGTTCCCCTTGGTTGCTCACTTCTGTCCCTCAACTACAATAAATGTAAAAAAGATTAGAAGGTCATATTATTATCTAAATCCAAAAAATGTTCCAATTCATAGAAACATTTGAAGCAACTTATTTAGCTATTAGTAAACTAGAGGTGGCAAGATGGTTCTGGTCAATATTGGTAAGTATTTAGTGCTAACCATGACAGGCTATTAGTCTATTACAAGAGGTTGGCCTGACACAGACACACTTTTCCAAATCTAGTAGTACTTTTTAGCTTTATAAGTAAATATTTTGCTAATATGATTAGCAGGTCTTTATAACGATTGTATTGGTTATCTAACTTCTCAAATGTGGTGATTTAGGAGGTCTTTATACATTGAACTCACTTTATACACTCGTCTGACCAGTTCGACCAATTTGACTTCTTTTTCAGTTAAATCCTTTGAACTAACCCATTTGACCTATTAAAGATAAACATAACCTGAGAGGAACCATTAGTAGGTAAAAGGGTCAAAATAGTCGCCTTTACCCATTACACATAAATTAACTGTGTTTTGATATGGGTCCATAAGATTATTCATATTAAGTCAAACATTTGACTTGAACAATGTGTTAAGTATTCATTACCTCCCCATCTTCTCTTCTCTTTTTAGCTACTGCTGTCTGAAGGCTTTTCTCTTCTTCCCATATACTATACAAAAACGTTTCATTGGTCTGAATACCAGCAGAACTCTCTTTTAGAGTACGATTCCGCCGGTTTTCAACCTTGTTTAAGAAATGGTAAACCCTCGAAGTTCTATTTACATATTTACGGTCTGCAACAGCTTTAAAAAAACGCCACTGCCATTCTGTTTTGATATTAGATGGAATTTCCGATACTGCCTTTGGAGATGCAACTTCTGAAGGAAGGTTGATAACATTTTCTATTAACGAAGCATACCCTTCAACGGATTCCATAACCATCATGTTTTTGGCAGTATGTTTTCCTTTTGATGCAATATCTTGAGCTAGAGATGATAATCTTCCTTTAGACACCAACTGAAGCATAATTTGTGTTAAAGCTTTTGTATTCTCTTTAGGAAAGAGGTAGCCATTGACATTGTCATCAACCTGAAATATGTTACCAAAAGATAAATATATAGATAAAAAAATTATAGTTGCTCGAGATGTTAAAAATGGTTGTAGTTTTTAGAAGTGTACATATTTCTTGATTATTGATAGGTCAGGAGCAACTATTGGTTTCTCAAAGCACATTGCTTTTATAAGAATGTCGGGAAAAGATTGCTCTTCAAGAAATGACCCATATATCACAAGATCTGCAATGTTCAGAACATTGTAGATGTCTTCATCAATGGCAGCATGATGTACTGTACCACTTGGGTAGTTCAGGTTTGAAGCAATTTCCTATGGAAATAATTGAAATCGAGTTAGTATGAACCAAAAAGGCACAATACAAAGATTACACACGCCCCAACAAAACTGCAAATAGAGGAGGCAAAAGGGTGGGGTCAGTCAGTTTGGTTAACATGTCAAAAGGGACAACCTTGGTATGATTCGAGTCGGGTTAACCAATAAAGCTTCCAACTATTTCTTTTTTGAAACACTGAAAGTCACATTGCGTATACGGACATGCCCATCCTAATCGGGTCTATACAGTTCTCTAATTCAAAACAGTGGAACTTCGTTATTTGGACAGCATATTTATTATTTAACAGCTCAACACCTATATCAAACTTTGTTTTGGTCAAACTTTACAGATATATGAGACTACAGGAATACCAAGTAGATTAAATAAAGATGTTAGGATAAAAATTCCACCTCAAGAGCTGCACTGTAATTTCCCGTCAAATTTTGACTCAAAATTATGATCTTGAGACGTTGACTAGAACTATCATCAGCAGGAAACTCTGCTAAAAGTGGTGACAAAGCCTGTAAGACAAGTGCATGCTCCACCCATAATCCTTTATACAGAAACTGACTTCCTGTTATAACTATAACAACATCACGGGCCTCAATGTTCATATTCACACGCATACTTTCTTCAAGAACAATCGTCGAGTTATCTAATTTGCAAGCCCCGGAAGGAGATCCGGGTATAACAAAGTAGTTGCCAGCATCAAATGTGGCATAATACATCTGAAAAACATGAAATATATTAAAATATAAACTCTCGTAAAAAATTATTCAATTAATAAACATGTTACTAAAATTACCGGAAGGGCATGGTTGGGGAAGACAACAACTGTAGCTCGATTAAAGGTGGCTTTCCAATCATCAATCAGCTGAATTTTTCCATCAGAGACGTAACTTTTGAAAAGGGTAGCAAGTGTCTTTTCATGGATGGTCCATATAAGTGGTAAAGATTTAAAAGGCTCCTGTACGAGGCTGAACATATAAATTTATTAAGTTTATGTAATTATTTGATCATGAAATCATAATACAATCAAAAAGTGGTCAACTTACCTTGAAATGACATCTTTTGCTTCAAGAGAATTGACAAGTATGGCATCATAGCTGCAAAGATCAAGTTTTTATTCCTTTAAAACTTATAACATGAAACCGAAAAGATAACTAATTGTGAACTTACAAAAAGAACATACTTTAGCCAGTCGATTATAATTTTTGTATCATTGCTAGCTTCCACAATACTGACTGGAACTCCAATATTCTTCCACACGGCATGCACAGGACCGTCTTCAAGCGAGTAAACCTGCACAAGATGTTGATAATGACTAACCAAATCTCTTTAAGTATCCTATTCTGTCTGATAAACTAAAACGCAAGAGTAATTTGAAGCTACATTACTATTGTCCTATTTAGACTTTCATGCGATATATAGTTAATTCCTGCAAAGTGATCTTAATGTGTTTTTTAATACAAGCTTAATTGTGTTCGCTTCTTAAACGACAAATTTCTAAAGTTACTACCTAATCTTTGAAGGTGTCATTAGAAGTAGAACTACGCCTCTGTTTAAGCCATTGACATCAACTCTAAAATACAACTTAAATGCTGTCATTTCTATAAAGTTTGTTTCAAGTGTATCCATAGGACCCTAGCAGCTTAGCTAACCGTATTCAGCCTATGTCAACTACTTATCCCATTTAAGTCCTGCTTAGCTTAAAGACAATCATAGCAATTAATGTATGCAAAATCCTACTTATAACAACAAAATTACCTCAATTTCATAACCAATAGCTCTCAAAGCAGATGCAACAGTGACCATCAACACTTGCTGTGGATCAACCAACAGATCTGCAAACACCTAAACAAACCAACTAACAGACATTAAAACCAAAACAAATAATTGTCACTTATAGATGATAATTAAACTTAAAACAAAATACTCACAAATGCAAGATGTGGTTTCCTATGCCCAAATCTCACAACTCTATTGTTATCCTTATGAAACTTACTCAAAAGCTTACTAGGCTCAAACTTAACACCTTCACCAAAATCCAATCCACCAATTTCTTTAATCAAACTATCCAACCTCTCATCACCACCACTCTTTTGCCTCAAAAACTCACTACCACTAGCTTTTTCCATACTTGAAATAGGCAAAAACAATTGAAACACAAACATAAAAAATATAAAAACAGCAACTGCAGAAATCCATTGCAAGTAATCCAGCTTTTTCAAAACCATAAATCTTGCAAATCTTGATCTGCTACTACTACTACCTCTTTGTTGACCAAATGAATTATTTCTTTCATTTCTTGATGATGATTTTAATAAAGATTCCCTTTTTAATGGTAACAATCCATTTTCAAGAGAACCCATTTACATCATATACCTTAAATCACATTAAAAACATTAAATCATGCAGCTTTTGTTTTAGCAAATAAAGGGTTTATGATAAAAATAAAAATGTGTGCTTTTTGGTTAATTTTGGATAAAGATTTGAGATTAAATGAGTACATAAAGATGTATGAATATTTAAAGAACTTTATTTGTTTTCTATTTTTGTTTGTGTTTTTTATTTATTTATTAAAAGGACACATTAAAGAACACAAGTGATGCTTGTGAACTAGTGACTGAAACAGCTTTAAGAGAGATAAAGAACACTATTTTATTTATTTATTTATTTTTATTTTTTTCTTTTTCTCCATGCGTGGCTGCTAATGCTACTTGCTATTATCATGTCAACTATTGTTTTTTAATAAAGAAATTTATTGTTAGCTTGTTAATTAAGGTTTACAAAGATTTAATGAAATAAACAAGTTTTGATGCATGAAGTACAGCTTATGGATGAAGGGTTTGGGTTTGGAAATTTTGGATTTTGAAGAGTTTGGAAGAAGTCCATCAGATTTTTAGTCAACATAAAACAAACTTTTCTTTTGCAATTTTTTGTTTACCCATATGCTATGTTATTTAGATTGTTTTACTTGTATCATAAGCTTAGAAAGATTTTTTCACTTCATATGTGTGATATATGCTCATAGATATAAGCATGTAATCGAAAAGAGTTTTGTTCATGTCAAATGTAGAAGTCGAGTATTTTATGTTTTGATGTTTGGGGCTAACGGTATTATTGTGAACGTTGTTTCAATTTTTTATTGACTTTCACGACATATTCCTTTAACGAAGTTTGAACTCTAGTCTCTTTTAAAACTAAATTTTTTCTTGACTTTCACGACATATTCACTTAACACTTAACGAAGTTTGAACTCTAATCTCTTTTAAAACTAACTTTTTTTATAACTTTCACGACATATACACGTAACGAAGTTTGAACTCTAGTCTCTTTTAAAACTTTAGTGACACTTTACCACTAGACTAACCTAGAGATGATTATACATGTTCATAAATGTATTAGCACTAAACATTGATAACAGCTTTACCACTAAACTTTGTTGATACCTTATTATATAAAAATAAAAATAATCAAGAACCGCAAAATCATATGAATATTTAATTAGGATTTTTAAATATTGTAGTCTCAAATGTTGTATGTTTCATCTTCTTCAACAATGTTGAAAAGGATGTTTTAATGTTTTCTTAAGTTTGTAATCTCAAATATGGTATGTTTCATCTTCTTCAACATTGTTGAAGAGGTAGTTTTAATGTTTTTTAAGGCAAAAATAATTATAAACAGAAAAAAATCGAAAAGGCAAAAGAACAATTACAAAGAGCTCAAGCTATGAAAAGAAGCCTGAGAGAACACCCAAAATAAAAACATTAACATTGGTAGTTTTTGTTAGATAATGAAAGCCCGAATGATATATTGTATTATTAATACGATATTTATAACGCAATTACATGAAACGTATTACAAACTCTAATGGACCCAAAACTCACAACCGGGTTTGTGTCATCTATCATTTAATACTCTCTCGCAATTTGAATAGCGAAATCGCGAAAACTGATATTGAAGAATAAACTATAATTACTAAATATAAAAGAAATAAATATAGTTATCTTGAAGAATCAAAACTTTGGATAGTAATCGATCGCAGAGGATACGCGTAATCTAAAAAAGATTTTTTTTACGACTGTTTATACTTATAATGAAGAGTGACGCGTGCGTCCGATTAGAAGTGTTAATTTGTGCCAAAAATTAAAAAAATGGGTTAATTTGGGCTACTTTTTAAAAGATGTTGGCACATTTAGCCCCCTCTTTTTTTTAAATGGGTATATATTGCTCATTTAAAAGTTAAATGAGCACAAACAGACATATATTTACGGCGTCATTTAACTCTAAGCGATTTAAGAGTTACAAGTAAAATAGTAAGCCATGTTTTTTTAATGCGACATATTGTTATGGCGCGTGATGGTGTGTGACGAAGGCTACGACGGCAATTCCAACCAGTTCTTTCCGGAATTTTAATATGAAGCCAATGACGCTGACGACGTCATTAACTTACTGTTTGGGAGTTATGATCGAAACAATGACCAACTAGGGTTTAGTCCAAAATTTGATTTTTTTGGAGAACGGATAAACGACGATGCCTAAGGTTTGACGAGTAACTAGAAATGTTGGCTTAATGTTGCCAATTAGGTCTCAAGGTAAGACCTACTCGGATACCATATTAAAATTGGTATAAACCTCCATAGCTATCTCATAAACATAATGTCCAACATATAGCACACAACTTAGCTTGGTAAATAAGCTAAACATATTAGGCTAATTATTACTTAATATAAACAATATAATTGTGCCTCATACGTATAATAGTCAACTAATATACCTCTGCAGTTGGAGCGGAAGGCGTTCGAACGTTCAAACTGAAACAAAAATCTTGAAACAATGCATTACGGAGCCCCCTTAGTAATATTATACTAAAACCGGGACGGAACATGCAAGACACGTACAAGACTCTTGGCCACAAAATCACGAACAAAATGAATCAATTTCAATATACTTGATACGTAATATTTTGCTTGAGCTGCATGCCCTTGTGTATTAATGCTATTGTGGTTTATTGCGAAAATATCAGTGCTGTATATATGTCTTCTAATCTTGTTCAACATCATCACATTAAACAGTTATATTTTTTAGATTAACAAGGTATTAGCCAAATATGTTTAGCTTATTTACTAAGTTAAGTTGTGTACTATATATTAGACATTATGTTAATTAGATAATCAAAAAGGTTTATACCCATTAATGCTAACAGTTTTAATGTTAATTTTTTCAAAAAATAAAATAAAATAAAATGATGTGACCAAAGAGGTAATTTTAGTGTTACTTGTTTGTTTAATTTTTTATTAAGTCATGTTAATTAACAAATGACTTAATGTGGAGGAACTCACTTTTATCACTTATTATTTTAAGTCATTTATTTTGATTAAGTGAAAAACAAACAACTTTTTATATGACTTAATAAATTAAGTTTTTTCATATTAAGTCAATTAAGTTGCATTCAAACACTACCTTAATGTTGTTTTTCGCAAAAAAGAAGGAATAAAACGATGGCACTTGTGTCTTTTTTTCATACGTATATTTTTGTCTAACTAACAATTTCATATACATCTTTGTTGTATGCACTAACCAAGTAACCATTGATTATTGGCATTTTTATTATTCTAGGTTATGTTTTATTATTGGACATTCTAGATTCCATTATTGTTGGTTTACTTTGGAACTGTATGACATGTGATTTGGCATTTGCTAAGAAAATACAATACAATATTTGATAGAATTGTTAATTCTTTTTGTTTCATTCAATCTCCATCAACCATGTTCCCAAATTCGTAATCTGACCTATGATTTCGGGATCCTTGATAGTGTTTTATTTCACTTTTTTAATCTCACTATTATAATAATCAGTATGTGATAAAATTCAAATCAACTTATTCTACACGCTTTTCACTTTCACAATATCCATTTCTGATGACGACTAAGAAGCCACGGTTTACATGTTATTTTTTTTAAAGATAATATAAGAACAAGGATGTAATAAAGGACGAAGAAGTCGAGTTTGGAGATTGAAGATACGAATCGTTAATCTGGGTTTGATGCAAACAAGTAAACGAATGAGGTTTTCATGTTCAGCTTATCCGGAGTGTTAGCCCATTCATGCTTATTATTATGTATACGGGCCTCAGCCCAAGCTTAGCCTAGAATCTTCCATCATGGTGTATATATATGTACATATATTTGATTGTAAGGCATGCAAATCAATAAGAATCATTTACACCGATTATCATGGTATCAGTAGCCTAAATAATCGTTCCTATCTCCTAACCCTAACCCTCCAACTGCCTCAGCCGTCAACTCCCTTCTTCATTCTCTGTAATCCAAAGTTATTCGTGTAAGTTGATAGTGCAAAGGTCACCTATCCACTTGTCTTATATACCAACTGTTATTCGTGCTTTCTAGGTCACTGATTGCTTGTCTTTTATACTTGCTACTGATGTTCATTCACATACCAGATCTGTTCTCCTAAACCCTTCTCAAGATGACTGGAAACGCCAACCCACCCCCATTCCTCTATCAGAAAAAACTGTCCCAAGTTACACATCATCACCTTCTTACTCGGGTCCCTGTAAAATTGGATCCGAATAGTGCCCTGTTTAACAATCGGACTGAAAGTCTCATCTACATCAATCCCCTCAACCTGATTACTACCATTTGCCACGAGACGTGCCTTGTAGCGACTGAGTGTGCCGTCAGCCAAATACTTGTGCCGAAAAAGCCACATGCAGCGAATAATGTTGGCATCTGTGGGTCGTGGGACTAGAGTCCAAGTTCCGTTTTTAATAAGAGCATGGTATTCGTCACGCATAGCATTTTGCCAATTTGGGTCTTGAGATGCGTCACGGTAAGATTTGGGTAAAGGAGAGACCGAAGACACATGCATATTGAGACGCTGGGTAGGACGATTATTCCCGACACGGTAACGTGTGACAATGGAGTGAGTCGATACAGGGTTTGGGTTGTGAGGAGGATTTGGTATAATTAGTGGGTTTTGTGCGGGAGCTGGAGGTGGTGTTGGTTGCTGGGTTGGTGGCGTTGGATCATTGTCCATCGTGTGAGGAACTGGTTGTGGAGAGGGGGTAGGTGTTGTTGGTTCGTTAGTGGGTTGAAGCACAGGTGTATGATTAACAGTGGGTGGGACAATGAAAGGAGTTATATCAGGTGAGTCATCTAGAAAATTGTAGGAGGGCGCAAAGGTAGGTTTGAATGTACCATATGGGAAGACGGTTTCATCAAAGGTGACGTGTCGTGATATGATGATTTTGTTGTTGTTCAAGTCAAGGCAGCGGTACCCGCGGTGATTGGATGCTTGACCCAAATAAATTGATGGTGTGGCGCGTGGTTCAAGTTTGTGATTGGGATAGAGGTGTGGGTAACAGAGACAACCAAAGGTGCGTAGAAGGGTATAATACGGGTTTTTGCCAAAAAGACGAGTGTATGGTATTTCATTTGAAATGGCTGTGGATGGTAGGATATTAAGTAGGTGAATGGCCATATTTAGAGCTTCAACCCAAAATGTTGGTGGGAGGTTTGCTTGAAAAAGGAGGGTGCGGATAAGGTTGTTGATGGTGCGAATCATACGTTCAGACTTACCATTTTGTTGTGAGGTTTTAGGGCACGAGAAACGAAATTGTATGCCATTTTCGGCAAAACGTTTGTGAAGGTTACGGTTATCGAATTCACCTCCATGATCACACTGGAGAGACCTGATTTCACACTTAAACTGAGTGTGAACATAGTTACAAAATAACACAAATTTAGATAGCACATCAGATTTATTAGTTAAAGGATACACCCAAACAAACTGAGAGTAATGGTCCAAAAATAAGACATAGTATTTAAAACCCGACATGCTCAGAATTGGGGAAGTCCAAATATCCGAGTGAATAATATCAAAACAAGCATCAACAGTAGTGTCAGATTTGACAAACGGAAGTCTAACGTGTTTGCCAAGTTGACAAGCATGACAAAGCACGGGAGACTTATCTTTATTACACGAAATAAAATTATTTGAAACAAGGCGACGAAGCACTTCGCTTCCTGGATGTCCAAGACGCTGATGCCACATGTGTTGACTAACGAGAAAGGCTTGAGGGATTGGTGATGGAGCCGTGACAGGGTATAGGTCACCAGTGCAGTCACATCAGAGTAGTACCCGACGCGTCATGAAATCCTTAACAGAAAAACCAAACGGGTCAAATTCAACAGTGCAATTATTATCACGAACAAACTGACGAACATAAATTAGATTTTTAACAATATTAGGGGCAATGAGGACATTATTTAGGTGAAGGGGTCAAGATGGAGTTGGCAAAATGCTATGACCCGTATTGGTGACGGGAATGGAATGCCCATCACCAACTGATACGGATGGATACATACAAGTATTAAAAACATTGCTAAGACTATTAATGGAAGCATTTAAATGAGAACCCACACTTGTATCCATGTTCCATGCACCTGTAGATGGATCGTGAAGAGTCCCGACAGTGAAGGCATTGGGTAGTAATGTTTCTTGACTAGTGTTAGGATCGGTGTGGACCTGTGGAGCAGTAGGGGATGGCGCGACATGGGTTGGTACAAGTGGATTAGGTGAAGTAGTAGGATGGGCTTGTGGTGGTGTGGTTGTTGGGCTTGGGGTGACGAAGTGGGCTTGGGGTAAGTGAGTTTGATAAACGGGCTGAAATAGATAAGGGTTGGTTGTGTTAACGTGAGAAGGTGAGGGTGTGTTTAAGTGAGTTAGTGTAGTTGGGCTGAGGTAGTGAGATGGATATCTAAATTCCGGAGGTGGCCCGGTGTGAGTGTTTGCATGCGTGTAATAAGCAGGAGGTCCACGAGGGTTTATACTAGTCAAAGGGTTTATATTAGTAGGCTTATTACTAGTCAAAGGGTTTATACCTAGTCTTCCTAGGAGTTTCATCACAATATCCTCTGCGGTTTTGATGCAGCAGATTATTGGATCTTTACATCAGGAGTTTGCTATGACAGATTTGGGTTCGCTAAATTATTTTTTGGGTATCTCTGTCACTCGTGACTCTTCAGGGTTGTTTCTTTCTCAGAAGAAATATGCTATTGAAGTTTTGGAGAGAGCACATGTCACACCCCTAAATTACCTGTTTTGCAGCGGAATGGAATTCCTGAGGGATGACTGTCATAGCATCACAATTACAGTTATATTAAAAGCATTCAGAGTTACAAAAGATAGGTCCCAAAAGGTAGTCAAAGTTTGCGGAAATAAGTTTATTACAAACCAAACGATGTTTTAAAAGTGCCATAATATACAAGTGAGACGCGTCGTCTAGGTCCTTATGCGTGCCATGATGTAAATGCCTTAGATACCTGAAAATACATTGCTAAAACGGTCAACAATAATGTTGGTGAGAAATCATAGGTTTATGAAAATGTTTTATACGACTACCACAAGTATAGGCCATGTATGACAAATATGCCACATAAAAATGTTACAATTGCTATAAGCACATGACACCGAAGCTAGACTGATCATGATTTTCGCCCCAACAGAGTGTTTGCCAAACAACTCTAATTATGATATTAAATGAAATGCATCCGTTTGACCAGTTGGGACCACCAACCCGGATGGAGGAGTCACCCTCAATAGATCTATTCACTCACCCTCGCTTACTCCGTAATTAACGGTTCATGATTATGATATGGGGACATTCAATTGGCAATGAGGTAACTTAAGCAATGTAAATGAATTTGATATACTTGGGATAGTAATAAAAATGATGTGCAATGTATTATCCCCCGTAGGTTTGAAAAATAAGTATAAACTTGAAAGACGGGGCTATGAAAACTCACTTGATACAATGATGTGATGGCAAAAGTAGATACACTGAAATGTGGCGCAATCTCTAACCGCGACCTATTATGAATGATATGATCTAATATAAGTCATGATGTAATGTTATGCATGCATGCAACTCATATAATATCCATACCACTTGTGCATTTTGAAAATAAAGTTTATTGTCGAAAAATAAGTTAATAACGTCTCGACAAGTTATAAATTACTTTGCAAGTACTTACGTTGAAATGATATCCTACGATAGTCATTTAGTGATTTATTATGAAATTAAAGTTTTTCGGCGTAAAATAATACACTTTGACAATTCATGAAAATGACCAATTTTTAGTGCTCGTAAATTATTCGTTATACCTTAGTTTGACAAACGGTTAAACATTTTGAAAAATAGAATAGGCGAACTTACTTTTACTTGAAGACATCGTTTTCTCAAAAGTATTCTATCGATAAGAAAAATGGCTCCAAACACGGTCACTTGCGATAACCATTTTTGGCCTAGTAAAAATATATAAGTGTTATACTTGTGTAAAATAGTTACGATATCCATATTTAAAATGTGTATAACTTAATCGTTATAAGTCCGTTTTCTACGTTTTATATATCCTTAGTTTCGTGTTAATGTATACTAGTATATTTTTGACAAATCGACTCATTTAGATAAGGTTTAAAACTCATTTTTGCCCCTTAAACAACTCTTGACAGCTTGCAATTTTTCAGAAAATTAGTTTTCGTCGTTAAACTTGAAAATAACGTAACTTCTTCGTTATAAATCCGTTTTAACCCGTTCAAGCGACCACGGTTTCGTTTTAAAGTATATTTTCTGAATATCTAGCCCAAAATAATCCATGACCTGTCGAAATTTCCAGATTTTATAAAAACGATCAGACCTCAATTCTAAGTTGTCGAAAATGATTTTTCTTGCGTAATACTTGTTTCAATCACTTCAAATCAACACCAAATCTATTCTAATCCTACCATACACCTTCTTAGGGTGTCATGGGTTCCTAAACATCATCAACAATGATATGTTTCAAGGGATTAATTATAGGATGATTAAAACTCAAAATAAGTACTAAAAACAATTATGGGCATTTACATATATATCCTTGCAAAATTCAAAAATTACATATATATATCCTTTTGATGCATTAAAAGCATTGTACTTTATGCATCAAAAACTGGTAAAAATGATATATATGTAATTTTTGAAATTTACAAGGATATACATGAAATTATGCCAAGCAATTAAAAGTGGTATAAATACATATGATACTTGCATGTTTTTATACTAAAATGATAAAAATAACTCAAGTAAGATTATGAAAGATTAGTAAAGATCATGAAAAGCTTACTAGTATTATGATGAGGTTTAAGTAACTAGGTACTAATTACTTCTTGATTTTTATTTCAAAATCTTATATAGAAGTATACTAGGGTTAATATAATCACTTGATCTTGAAAATTTCTTATGTTTCTCCTTGGTTCTTGTCTTGGCCGAATGGTAGAGAGGAAATGGAGAGGATTATCTTTCTTTTCACCTTTGTATTATGTGTTGTATGTGTTATTAGTTAGTATATTATTAGTATAATACAAATATCTACTCTATAAATGTATATGTGTTATGTCTAGTAGCAAGATATTTATTTTTTTACATGGTGACTAAGGGGTGGTCGGCCAAGGGCAAAAATGGGGAGGGTTTGGGTAATTTTGATAAGTAAATGTATTTTAAGTTAAGTATATTGTGTATTAAGTAAATATAATTAGGTATTTAGTGTAGCGTTAGCTAGAAATCGATTTTAACGGAACAAAATAAAATATATCAAAGTCATAAAAATTATAAAAATACATTTCTCGCAAGAATTGAGTGAATATATAATTATCGAGTTGAATTTACGAAAACCGTCGTAAATATATATACATAACAATTTATATACAAAATAAATTCAAAACATCGGGTAAGATTATGAAAAGTGGTATAAATACATATGCCAAGCAATTAAAAGTGGTATAAATACATATGATACTTGCATGTTTTTATACTAAAATGATAAAAATAACTCAAGTAAGATTATGAAAGATTAGTAAAGATCATGAAAAGCTTACTAGTATTATGATGAGGTTTAAGTAACTAGGTACTAATTACTTCTTGATTTTTATTTCAAAATCTTATATAGAAGTATACTAGGGTTAATATAATCACTTGATCTTGAAAATTTCTTATGTTTCTCCTTGGTTCTTGTCTTGGCCGAATGGTAGAGAGGAAATGGAGAGGATTATCTTTCTTTTCACCTTTGTATTATGTGTTGTATGTGTTATTAGTTAGTATATTATTAGTATAATACAAATATCTACTCTATAAATGTATATGTGTTATGTCTAGTAGCAAGATATTTATTTTTTACATGGTGACTAAGGGTGGTCGCCAAGGGCAAAATGGGGAGGGTTTGGGTAATTTTGATAAGTAAATGTATTTTAAGTTAAGTATATTGTGTATTAAGTAAATATAATTAGGTATTTAGTGTAGCGTTAGCTAGAAATCGATTTTAACGAAACAAAATAAAATATATCAAAGTCATAAAAATTATAAAAATACATTTCTCGCAAGAATTGAGTGAATATATAATTATCGAGTTGAATTCTTAAAACCGTAAAATATATATACATAACAATTTATATACAAAATAAATTCAAAACATCGGGTAAACTAATAATATAATTTTTATAGTTTTAAAATGAGTATAAAAATATATTAGGATAATTTTTGGAAGTGTCAGATCAATTATTCAAAATAAATGATCGTGCGATAGCGTTTATTTAATAGGAAAATATACGTTAATGAAATATGCAAACTCATGCAAGAACTAATATGATGATGATGTTACTGATGATATGTAGACTAAATCTAGTCTATATGAAGTATTCTCAATGATTTTTCATGAATACGCAGCTAAACCATTACGGTTACGCGAATTTGATACTTGTAAACCTAGTTTACGCAAAATGATGAATAGTGATTTTTCTCCGGGAATGAATAGTGTTTCGTGAATAGTAAAAATTTGAAATAACCTCTCAAAGTCGTAAACTGACTTCAAAAATGATGAATAGTAACCAGTGAATAGTAAATTCCCGAGATGAATATTAAATTTGAGAAATGACCTGAAATTACGAGTTGTCACAGCACATATGCTTAATTATAATCCCAGTAGGACTCCCGTTGACACTGAGTCTAAACTGGGAGACGATGGTGATCCAGTGTCTGACTCCACATTGTATCGGAGTCTTGTAGGTATATCTGACATTTACTCGCCCAAACATATCCTATGCGGTTCAGCAGGTGTGCCTTCATATGCATGACCCTCGGGAGCCTCATTTTTCAGCTCTCAAGCGGATCTTACGATATATTCGGGGTACCTTAGACTATGGGCTACAATTATTTTCTTCTTCCAGCTCATCTTTGGTTGCATATACTGATGCGGATTGGGCTGGTTGCCCTACCACTAGGCGATCGACTTCTGGTTACTGTGTTTTCCTTGGCAACAATCTTTTATCATGGTCTTCTAAGCGGCAACCGACTATCTCTCACTCTAGTGCCGAAGCAGAGTATCGTGCGGTGGCCAATGCTGTTGCCGAAACATGTTGGTTACGCAACTTACTTTGCGAGCTATACACTCCACTTTCTTCCGCCACGCTTGTATACTGTGATAATGTGAGTGCTGTAGATTTATCTTGCAACCCGGTCCAACACCAGCGCACGAAACACATCGATAGATATTCATTTTGTTCGAGACTTGGTCACTACCGGTCAGGTTCGCGTTCTTCATGTTCCATCACGCTATCAGTATGCGGATATTTTCACGAAAGGCCTATCATCCACCTTGTTTGAAGAATTTCGCACCAGTCTCAGCGTCCAATGTCCTCCCGCTCAGACTGCGAGGGAGTGTTAGCCCATTCATGCTTATTATTATGTATACGGGCCTTAGCCCAAGCTTAGCCTAGAATCTTCCATCATAGTGTATTTATATGTACATATGGCATGCAAATCAATAAGAATCATTTACACCGATTATCACGGAGAGGACGAGTCTTTGACTCAGATTTATACGGTTTAACTAGATATTGTCACAGAGTATTTTTGATCGACCACCTCAAATGTGTAATTATTGAGCTTTGGACGCTTAACTTCATACACCACTGATAAGGGGCGGTGTCCACAAGAATTTTACGAGTAGTCTAATTTTTTGAAGATGTTTATATTCTCACTTTTAAAGGATATAGAGAGAATAGTTCGATTTACACCGAGAAATTGCTTGTAGGTCTAGTGGTTATGCAGCATTGTATTTTCCTAACAAAACATGGGTTTGATTCATGCTTGCTCCCTAACAACTGCATTCTTTAAGTTTATGGTGTGACAGTGCCAGAATTATAGTAATTATGAATTTAAGAAATAGAATTTGGATATTTCCATGGAAATGAAAATCACACTGAATTCAAATTTTGTGAAAACTAAAATCGTTTTGGTTCAATTTACGGAATAACTCTAGCATAATTACTTTGAGTTGGTTCAATTTACGAAATAACCCGAGCATAATTACTTTGAGTCGAGAGACACGTGTTCTTTACTTTTGCCTAAAAAAATATAATGATATCGCCCTTGCTTAACACTAGATTATTTTTTTTTTTCAACAACGGATATTATTAAAGCACTAGAAAAAAGCTAGAGAAAACGATTACAAAGAGATAAGTAACAGGTTTTTCAACCAATCTACCCAACTAAAATCTGATTTGCATCTAAATCTACACCAAGTAAATGAACGAGCCACAATATCATCAAACATGTGTGATGTCGACCGGACGCTGGAACCAAACACCACTTTGTTACAATAGCTCCAAACAAACCACCACGTGATATAGAACACCCCTTCCAGAATCTGATTGAGCTTGGACGAAATATGGAGATTCTTTAGCCAACTCCTCATATGAAAACAATTCCAGCGGATTTAAATCCCACCAAGTAGCAATCTTTCGATAAATATCTCTAGCCATTGAGCATGAAAAAAAATGTGACTAGAAGATTCAACTGCCGTGTTACAAATCGGACAATAAATGGAGTCAAGCTCCATTCCTCTTCGAGAAAGATTAAGACGAGTAGGTAAGTTGTCTAATTTGACTCTCCAAGCATGAACATTTACCTTCTTCGGGACAGCCTTGATCCAATGAGTATTGGAGGAAACAGGAACTAAAATGTAGTCGTCTATGAAGTTTCTAACCGAAGCAACTGAGAACTCCTCTGAGCCCGATAAATACCAGGACCATTTATCTAACATCGACGATAGAATGATTCCTTCCATATCAGACGATAATGCCATGAACTGCTCGAGCTCTGCTCCTCCCCTTGGACTACGCCTCAAAGAGAAGAAAACGTTGGAATGATTTAACTTAGTTGCTACAGAAATGTTTTTGAACGGTTCCAAAGCGTAGATTTGAGGATACAAAGATTTGAGAGGAACTTCACCCTTCCAATTCTCTTCCCAAAACAACGAAGTCTCTCCATTACCCACCTTTTTCTTTATAAAACCAAGAAGATCGATACCTTTGTTCTTGAGAAGAGAAATATCACGAACTAAATCTATCCAATTTGACGAGAATCCCGATTTGGGATTGCCAATCTTATCATCCGCGCCATGAATGGCCTTAATAACCCTGGACTACAAGGAGCAATTTTGAGTTCGAAAGCGCCAAACCCACTTAAACATAAGGGCACGATTCAATGCATAGAAACTCGAAACACCAAGACCCCTTTTATCTTTTGAAACCAAAACATTATTCCATTTTACCGACATCATTTTCCTATCATTAAAATCCACCCCATTGAAAAAATGACTATGAATGGCTTCCATTTTTTTAAGACCTGAGAAGGAACTTTAAACATAGACATATAATATATAGGCATCGAACCCAACACCGATTTAAGAAGAGTTAGCCTTCCTCCAACAGATAGAGTTTTTAACTTCCATTTCGAGAGCCTCTGATGAAGATTGTTGATGAACTCCTCCCATGATTTAATGCGAGACATAAGACCGCCAACTTTTATACCTAAAAAGTAGAAAGGAGGTTTAAGAGTCATGCAACCAACATTCTGAGCTGCAATATCAACTATGAAATCGTCCACAGCAATACCCATAAGTTTACTTTTGTGCATGTTGATACGCAGACCTGAAGCACGAAAAAAACAGTCCAAAACATGCATAATGGTACTAATGTTCGAGTCACACCATTGTCCCATAAAAACCACGTCATCTGCATAAAAAAAGATGAGACAATTGCAGAGACGAATCTAGCAAAACTCCTTTGAATAAACCGGCGTTTACTATGTTTTGGAATGATAAGTGAAGGCTTTCCATAACTAAAATAAATAGGAAAGGAGATAGCGGATCTCCTTGTTTGAGGCCTTTGTAGAATTGGAACTCGGTTGTTGGGCTACCATTAACTAGAACCAGCCCCCTGAGGATTTTAGACAACTTTGAATCCAATGGCACCATCGATCACCAAAACCGAATTTCTTCAAGACATCATCCAAATAGTCCCAACGAACGGAATCAAAAGCCTTTTCGAAGTCAACCTTAAATATCATAGTTTGTTTTTTCTTGGCTTTACACCACAGAATTAGCTCATTCAAAATAAAAGGACCATCTAAAATTTGTCTATTTGCCAAAAAAGCATATTGCACTTCATTTACAATATCTCCCATAACATGAACTAACCGGTTCGCCAGTATCTTTGCAATAGTTTTAAATAAGCTCTCGATTAAGCTTATGGGCCTAAAGTCTTTCACCAACTTAGCATATTGAGTTTTCGAAATAAGAGCGATAAAAGAAGAATTACCTCCACTAGGAAAAAAATCATGCTTGAAGAAGTGGTTCACAGCATCTATAACATCAGGTTCGATAACATTCCAATAATGACGGTAGAACCCGAACGTGAAACCATCCGGACCTGGGGATTTATCCGAACCACAATCCCAAACCGCCCCTTTAATTTCATTCTTCGTGACAAGTCTTTCTAAATCATTCTTTTGATCCAAAGACAATTGATGAGGAAAATCCATATCAAGCATAAAGCGGGACGAACATGGGATATTAAACCGATCCTTGAAATGAGATAAAAACTCATTTTTAACATCCTTAGGATCTTCAATCCAAACACCATCTGCAAGAATGCCACGAATGGCAAGTTTACTTCTTTGTTTATTGATGATACCATGGAAGAACTTGGAATTCTCATCTCCTTCAATCGACCAATTAATCTTAGCTTTTTGAGCCCTTTCCAACGAGTTTATATTATCCAAATCTTACAGCTTTTTCATAACATGAATTCGGTCCACTAATTTATGTTGAGACACTTCTCCTTTATCTAAGAGAGTATCTATGGCAGCTAATGCGTTTTGGAGACCTTTTTTATGATTACGAGATTTCTCCTTGTGATCTTTGACCCATGAACGAATCTTCACTTTTAGAAATTTGAATTTTTTCAACAACCTTAACATAGAGTTAGGCTCAGATCTAACAGCAGCTCTCCATGTTTCTCCCACAAAAGAGTAAAAACCATCCAATTCAAACCAATAATGATAGAACGGAACAGAATAAGACCATAATTGAAACTTATCTCACGAAGAAGAATAGGTCTATGATCAGACAATTATCGATCCAAAATAATGGCAGAGATATTCGAACACGATCTCATTAAACCTTCAGAAATAAGAAATCGATCAAGCTTACTCATTTTAGAAGCCGATTTGTGAGACCAAGTGAAAAAGTAACCACCTAATGGCACATCTACCAGACCTCCTTTCGAAATAAATGAGTTAAATGTGGCAGCCGCTTGAGCGTTAAAAATGGAACCATATCTTTCATTTTGAGTGCGAACTTCATCGAAATCTCCCGTAACTATCACTTCTCCTTTCCATCTATCAATCATATGATTTAAGTATTGCCAAAGCATCTTCTTTTCCGATAATTCTTGAGGAGCATAAACCGAAATAATTAGCAAATCTTTATCACTAGGAATCCATCTGCACATAATTGCAATTAAGTAATCATACACCGTTGAATGTTCCTTTTGAAACACACTTGGATCCCAAACACATAAGATACCGCCTGAGTTACCTACTGAAGGGCTAACAACAAAATCGAATGTGAAATTACCCCAACATGACTTAATACTAAATAGATCGAAGTGATCCATTTTAGTTTCTTGCAAGGAAAAGAAATTAACTTTATTGTTAAAACATAATACCTTTACCCAATCTTTTTTGGCCTTTTGGGCGAGACCTTGCACGTTCAATGACATAAAATTCATTTATTAAAATCCCGAGCTCCTTGAGTTTCAACAATCTCTTATATGTTTTTGATGCAGCCCTCCATTTTGTAACCCATCGTTCGGCCAACTTTTATCAAATCGTCCATAAGTTGAAGAATGGAACCACCTGATCTTGGAATGTCTACGTTTTTTAAATGTTCTGAACAACCGGAGACCTCAACATCTTCCTTTAAATTATCCTTTGGAGCGCAATTTTTGACTAGAGCCTCTTTCTCCAAAACATCAGACTCTCATTACATACATTATTCTTTAGTGTGTCGTCGTTCATCAAGTTTGAGTTAACTTCAGAAGTATCATGGGGCGTAAATCCGGGAGGATATTTCAATTCATCCTCTAAAATGTAAGCTTCTTTACTATTCGAATGCTTCTTATTAAGTAACTCGTAAATATTAAACGGGTCGTTAGTTTTAGAATCCTCCACACCGACGTTAAGAGACTCCTTGTTAGCAGAAGACATAAACTCATCTTTCTCAAATATAGTTTCAGGAATTTCATCTACGTCACTCCCTGCTTCTGATATTGCATCCTTCTGTATCCCAACATTCTCGTCAAGTACATTGGCATCCAATGAATCATCATCACAATCAGTGAGGTCATTTTCTGATTCGCTAAATTTAGGAGCGCAACCCGTTACTTCTTTAGCACAAACCCAAAAAACTTTACCTTTAACAATGATTTTAAATGATTCAAATCTTCTCCAGTGAAAATAAGATGCCTCTTTGTCCTCATCATACAACAGTTCGCCCCATTTAGAAGAAATACACACGAAAGTTTTGTGAGACCAAAAACATATATGAATACCTTCAATGTCTATCCAAGTGACCCTTTCATCAATATTGAAAGTTGTGGATGCATGCACTAACTTTGAGAACCATGAACCAACCCCAACATGATTCAAAAAGTTATGATTTGTAACTTTTGATTGAAACTATAACATCACCCAAAAACCTCCCATGAAACGAATAAGAATGTCTTCAAAGCCTTCTGCAGCCAATACCATCTTTAAGTTTGGTAAGGAGTTGAATTCCTTCAGTTTCCCAAACAATGATAGTGAAACATCAATTTGGAAAGCACATGAATCATCAAGAACTAAGGCAGGTTTCGTATCTTCCTCAGCGTCTTTAGGTGATGTCCCTGATTTAACAACATGTACATATGACTTAGATTGCCCATGTGTCCTCATATCTTTATGAGCAACTTCTGAAAAGTCCTTATTCTCATACGCTGATTGGTTATTAACACTATTCCTTGGTAATCTCTGGAATTTAGCAACGTTTGCATGAAGCTTGAAACGTCCCACCCAAATTGTACACAGATTGTTAACCAATAGATTCACATCAGCAATCTTAATGAAACGAACAAAACCAAATCTGTTGCCCAATTTGGATCTCCTATTCAGAATGAAGGCGTCTATGATGTTCCCATATTGAGAACAAGCCCTCCATAAATCCCGTGTTGTGAATTGATCAGGGAAATCTGTGACAAAAAAGGACGTAGAAATTTGATGCAAATCATCCTTCTTCGACCGATGATCTCCCATAGCACGATTAGAGGTGCGTTGAGTTACCAAGAGATCTTTGATTTAAACACTTCTAATATTTTTGGTTAAAAATGTGTGAAAAATTAAGAAAAAATTAGGTGTTAATAATTAGGGGTTTTGGGTGATCTGGGTTGATTTAGGTTGAATTTTAATGGGTATTTGATGGATTTTGATTTTGTGGTCGGATTGTGGTTTAATTGAAAGATGCATAATGGGGAAGATTGGTGAGGTTTAACACTAGATTATTTGATGATGGTTTAGTTCCGATTCGACTGCAAAAATCAAAACGTACTAGTTTGTATTCATTTTTGACAACTAAACACATGGTGAAGCGTTTTTCGGTTGTTCAAGGATGTCAAGGTCATAAGACATGAGTCCATTGAGTTTCGATTTGTATTCATTTTAGTTTGTGTCAATCGGCATTGTCTTTTGGTTTCCGCTAGTTTAGCCGTCATGCATTCATTTTTGTTTGTGCCCGTTAGATTTAGATCGAAGACATAGTTGTGTATCTCTGGTTAATAGTACGCCAGATTTTATTTTATTTTATTTTTTATTTTTATTTTTTACACCAGAGTTCTGACTCGACTAATCGCAAGGTGGCTATCTTTTTGCATAGCCCGAAGTTATTGCATGTGAATCTTCGTGACCACGTGAGGATTAATGTTCTCTCAAATGTTTGAACTTGAAACCTTTAGAGAGTTACCCACTTAAGAGACCAAATCCAAACTACCTCATGTGGTTACGCTAGATTTTTTTTTAACGATATAGGGTATATATGTTTGGTGAAAATAGATTGTGCTTACGCTGGTGCTGTTGCTGATGCTGATGCTGGTGCTGTTGCTGTTGCTTAAAAAGATTATAAAAAACAGATTATTTTTATAAGCTACATGAAGTAACATTTTATTTTCAGAGATTATGGAAGATTATTTTTTTTTATAATCTCTTATAAGTTATGTCTGCCAAACAAAGATTATTTTTTAAGTAGCTTATTTTTTGAAAAAATAAGCATAATCTCTCCATAATCTTGTGTGTCAAACATAGCCATAGTACGTTAGATTGATCAGACTAAATTTTTGGTTTTGGGTACTTGTTTGCGTGACAATGGAAATGATATTCTCATGTGGTATTAATTGTCTTTGTTCAAAAAAAATGTGGTATTAATTGTCAGTGTTTGGATGGACCATTCCTTTTGTAATTTTCTTCTCGTGTCAGTCTTTAGTTTTAGTATAAGTTTTTTTTTTTTTTCTTTTTTTTTTTTAGGTATCTAACTTCTTTAATTATTCTATTGTACGCATTTAACTTTCTTAATTTTTATATCCGTAGGCATCCAACATCCTTAATTTTCTATTGTCACGTCACTTTTTCTCGCTATAGGCCTACAATAGGAAAATTAAAAAAATACAATAAGAAGATTAAAAGTTATGTGTATAAAAAAATGTGACAAGTTTGCTGCATTTTCAGACCATTAGCTTTTTTCCTTTAAGTCTAATTATTTTTTAATTAATTTGTTTAATTGGGGTGAGACGAGTCGTATTATATTTTGGTTTCTTTTTAAAATTCTTAATAAAATGTTGTCCTTTTTAAAAAAGAAATAAATAAATAATAAGTTAATATAAGCATTTTTAGGCTGGATACGATAATGTGTGATATATTATTGTCGGTTCTAATGTCATTTTTCACATGGTCACATGAACCCACCTGTTTTTATCAATAAATCTCCCGCTACATTTATTTTGCATGTAATCAACCATATATTAGACCACTTGTTTTGTTTGTTGTATGACGAGGACTTGTTTTTGTCATAAACTCTTTTCCCAAAAAAATTGACTAGATATATTATAACTAGGCGAATACTCGTGCCTAGCGGCATACAATTAATGATATACGATATTGTGGTAAGTGTTTCGTAAAACGTTCAAAATATAACGTGAAAAGATCAAAATGCAATTACAAACGGTTGTAACATGCGATAATTTAACTCAAGCAAAAATTATTTACATGTATAAAAAAACATATAAAAGCATGCTTAGAAACATCAAAGTATTATATCCAACAAGGAAAAGGCGTCGTGCGGCCAGATTCTTTTTTACATGTTTGGCATATTTTTTTCGACTAATTTTATCGTCGTTTGACACTCTATGGCACCCATGATACAACAGCTATGCTTTAAAAACCATTTCATATACCGACCTGGAATCAGATTTTGACACCCCGTGTGTTGCTACGGGGTTTTTGGGTTTTGGTTAGCGTTGTTTTGTGAGATGACTGAAATTTTAACACATACTTTGAAGTTTGTGGAATTTAAACATGACATTCAAATGCATTCCAAATAATGAAACATTAAACAATTATTTCGCAACATAAATTAATAGATCACGCATCTAGAAATCACAAAATATGAAGTTTACAAAGACAATATACATGAATTTGGAGGCTGAAACATCTTCTGTCTAGCTTCAAAACCATCAAAGTAACTCATTGTATTGAATGAAATGGTACTTCAGTGACGTGCATAGCTAAAGCAAGTTAGTAGCCCAAAGTAGAAATGATGTGATGCTTGGTTGACATAACATGAGATCAATAAGTAGAGGTAAAAAACGAACAAATGTTACCTCAATCTTCTTAAGTTCACCTATGTGCCTTCTTGTTGTTATCGTACCCAAAATACCCTTGAATACTCCTTTGTGAAAGTCATAACTTCTTGATTTGGGTACAAATAAGTTAAGCCATGGTGTGGTACATCCCATAATCCCTTAGACTGAAGTTTCAACTCAGCTTTGTAAACCCGGTTCAAGAAGTCGACATATGGAAGGTCAATAGTGAAGACTGATTAACAAAGCTTCCACTTCCTACATAAAATATTCAAAATCCATTATTTTAAAACCAAAAACTAACGAAACAGCTAAAAGGGAAAAAAAAGCCAATAAAGAAAGCTACCAAACACTTCTTTTTATAACCTAGAGTAACTTACTTTTAACAAAATTATGCATTATTAGCTGCAAATTATTTGGTGGTTGGATGGCATCGAGATATACAAATGACTTTTTACTAAAAAATGGTACTTATGTTTGTCGTCGATCATCGTATCAAAATGTTTTCCTCTGCCAACTACCTTCTATTTTATCGAATTTTATTACCTGTAACTGAATTTTTGTATAAATCAAAAATCAATCGATAGTTCAAAAAGTATTCATCTGATGGGATGTATTGTGATCGTCATTTAAAGAACATAAAACTTGATCATAAAGATACTAATCATGTACCTCATAAGTAGCAGACACCTGTTCCAGACCCATTTCGTCACCTCAAACACACTCATTTCAGCCCCAACACGCACCCTTTGCAGCCCCTGCTTCAGTCCCCAATTCCACACCCATTTCAGTCCCCAAGTTGCCCCGTTCTAGCCCGAACTTCAGCCCCAACACACATCCATTTATGTCCTATTTTGACAGTTAACCCGACCCATTTCAACACCAAACTGAACCCACCTGAGCTCCTATATTGAGATACTGAAAAGTAGAACAAATATTAGGTTTAAGCAGAACCAAGATGTGCAAAATGTATAAAATAGATAGTCGAACATGTAAGAAAAAATTAGTCATCATTAAGGTCATTTGCAAGGAACCAACACAGTGAGCCAATATACATGTTGTTTCCTAAACTTAAAGCCCCATCATTAAAATAAAACCCACTCTAAACTTGCTGAACACGTTCCCTGAAAACAGCCCCTGAACCCATCAACTGAACCAACACCCTCAGCTAAGCCACTGAACACACCCGTAGCTATACTTCCTGAACCATAACCATGAATCGTAACTCGTGAACCATAACCCCTAGTAAAAATCCAAAAAAATGATAAGCCTGTGAATCTTCTGTTATTAATCCGGTTGATAGAAATTATTAACTGTAAGCCGTATTCAGAATTTTTTTATTAGCAATGGAGTTCGTGTTGGTTGTCATAAATATCCTTATCAGGTTGACGGATTTTTGCAGGCGGTGTAGAAATATCAACTTAAAATCTATTTTCAATAAGGTAAGTACATCTATTTCGTGGTTGGCGTTCTTCATCTACAAAAATTTTCAAAAGAACATCGTTAATCATCATATTTATAAATAAAGGAACCCAAGTTAACAATATATTACGAATTATTAGGTTCGCTGCACACATCAGTTATACAAACACGTAGTGGAAAAGTTTCCCTATTAAGATTATTCTAGTTAAAGTAATACACTTCCGTTATTCGATTATTAATCGCAGTAAAACACAAGTTTGAGTTACATCTATATGATCATATCTATCGATTCTTGCAGCAAACCAACATCAGTAAATTCTTATAAGATGCTAAAAATGCCATTTTTGGTATTTAAAACTATCCTCAATCACAGTCACAACTCATACATTCATCCCTAAAAACGAGCTTTCTGAGTGTTAAACCTAAAGGGATGTTTGGTTTAGCATATTTTATGGGCTTATTGAGATGTAGAAAAGCCGATAAAGGTCACATTTTTTGGCTTATGAGCTGCTTATCCTTGAGCTTCAGGCTATTTCCAAATCTTGATAAGCCAATTAAGCCCATTATATAAGCTAAAACAAACAACCCTTTACTATTCTAACTTGAAATCTATTTTACTGATCTAAAGTTTCAATATTTTAAAAGGGTTGTCAAGATTTGTCAAAACCAATAAAGATCACTTTTTTCAGCTTATAAAAGTCCATAATCTTTCATGTCCATCTCAGTTTCCTGCGATTCTATAAAAAAAATTATATTCGATTGATTCAACAACTACATGTTATTTGCTAATTCAAAATTTTGTTTTGAATTATATATTAATGTAAAAAGCCAAGAAAAAAGCGAAACATATTTTTGTATAACAAACTTTAAAAATGAACCATATTTTTCGGCGAGAGTCACGCTTCCCGATGATGGTAGAAAGACAACGGCGACGGTCGAGGAAAATCCCGGCAAGGTCAACGGCGGTGAATGACTCCGGCAACTGAGACCTACCAAAAAAAGTAAAGATCTATTAATAACTATCAAAATTTGTTGAATATATATATATATATTTATATATATATATATATATATATATATATATATATATATATATATATATATATATATATATATATATATATATATATATATATATATATATATATATATATATTTATAAAAAGAACCCTTCAAAACTTGGGCTACTCGTGGTGGTGGTCGGCTCGGCGGAATCACTTGTTGGTGGCGGCGGCAGAATCTACTGGTAGTGGTTATGTGGCGTGGGTTTTTGTGTTTGGGTTTGAGTTGTTGTGTGGCGGCGAAAGAATGGGGTGAGGGTTGTTAGGGTTTCTGTTAGAGAGAGAACGAACATAGAGAGAATGGTGATATCCAGTTGTGTGTATTCTGAATGTGAATGTGCCAGCTTTATGATCATAAATTTCCAATAAATATCCAGTTGTGTTGCCATAGTAGATTCAAAACATTCCGCATAGTAGACTTTGCTTGGTGTTTCACTTTCTAAGGATTTTCACTTTATGAATGTGAATGTGCCAGCTTTTCGACATTTTAAAAGGTTTGACTTTCAATATTGAATATTCAAGTTTTCACTTTTCCCCTTTGATCATTTTTTCATTTTAGATAGTAAAGATTAGAGAATTGATTGGCACACTCTCAAATCTTATTTGCACACTCAAATGTACAACATGATGAAACAACATATAATAAATGTACAACTGCTTATTGCACAGTTTGGAGTGTGCAAATAAGAAATGAGAGTGTACAAATCATTAGCCTAAAGATTAATAGAGAATCATGTATTAGGAAACAAACACTAACTTTGGGTCAATTATTGTAATGCTTGATATATATATTTTCAATCATATTACGCAAATTATATATGCTAGCAGGGTACCCGCGCGTTGCAGCGGCGGGTACCCTGAAATAAATTTTTTTCGATGAATAATGTATTTTAGTTTATTATGTTCTTTTTAATAATAAATTTACGGATATCCAGAATTTCGTATAGCCCGTGCCCGTTCAGGCTCGAGCCCGTTTGGTCCGCACCCGTTCGGGCTCAAGCACATTTTGCCCGTTGCCCGTTCGGGCTTGATAATTTGTATTTTTTTATGTAAGTGATGTTTTAATAATTGTATTAGTTGTATTTATTACCCAGTTAAATAATTGACTACATTAAATAGCATTAATGTAGTGTTTTGTTGCACACTATGCTTCTTGTTTTGTACGTCTGAAAATTATGTGCATTAAAGTGTTGTACACTATGTTTCTTTTCTTGTAAGTAGTAGTCATTATAGTCATTGATAACATTGACCACTTTAATAGCATTAATGTTGTAAGTCTGAAAATTACATCATGCTTATTTTGTTGTACACTATGCTTATTTTGTTGTAAATATGAAAATTAGTTGCAGCTGTTGTACATTGTGCTTAAATGGTTGTAATTTTTTGTGAATGGGCGTTTTTAATAGCATTACTGTTGTTTGATAGAATTTTGGTCTTAAAATGACACCTCGCTTTATTTTGTTGTATAATATGTTTACTTTGTTGTAATTCTGAAAATTGGGTGCATTAAAATGTTATAAACCATGCTTAATTTCTTATACGTCTTAAAATTAAGAGTGAGGTGACTTCGTACATTATAAGTAGTATAGATTATTGACAAGTAGACAACACACCTTATCTTGTATAATAAGAATTAAATGCATGTTTTTATTTTACATAAAGTATAAGCAAATACGTGTATAAGATGAATGATAACTAAAATTTGTGAAATGGATACACTATCTAATTAATCTCATCTAATACACAAAAGATTAAAGATCACCAATGGTATCATTTTTTTATTTTTTTTGTAACAGCGATTTTATTACGAAACTAGCAAGAATCTAGCAATTACAAAGAAATGAGGGATGGGTTTTTAAGCCAATCGTTTCAACTAAACGAGGCTTTACTCCTAAAACAACACCAATAAAAAGATTTACAAATAACTTCGTCAAAAAACATCGCCTTAGACGGAGCCTTATCCTCAAAAATCTTCTTATTTCGGAAAGCCCATAAGAGCCACCACATCACATAGAACACACCTAATAGCATCTCTTTATTCTTAGACGGTATTCGAAGATTAACCATCCAAATCTTCCGGCTTCCATACGAATCCATCTCCAAGTCTGGAACGTACCACCATCGAGTAATTAACCGAGCAACTTGTTGAGCCATGTCACATGTAAAGAACAAATGACTAGTTGTCTCCAACCCCATATCACAGTTTGCGCAAGTAATGGAATCAATGTCAATACCGCGTCTCGAAATGTTGAATCTAGTAGGCAAAGAACTCGTCATTACTTTCCAAGCATGAGTATTAACCTTAATTGGCACATAACGAATCCATCCGGTCTTATGATCACCCTCTAGAAGAATTTTAACATCGATCAAGATCCTAACCGACGCCACCGAAAACTCACCTGAGCTATTCAACGTCCATGTCCATCGATCCGAAATATGCTAAAGTAACAGGCTGCATTAAAGCGGCAAGCTCATCAGTTTGCGTTTGCTCAGCACCTCCTCTCGGTGTTCTGCGAAATGAGTAAGTTAAATTAGGCTGCACTAATTTACTCCCGACCATAATCGTTTTGCTTGATTCAAGAGCATAAGCTCGAGGGAATTAGGGAAGAATAAAAGTGCTAGTAATGGTGAAAAAAGTGTTAAAGCTAGTGTTAACTCAGTGAATGATACTGGTGTAAATACTGAAGGCAATAATGATGAAAGTGTTATTGGGAATGTGAGGACTGGTGATGATACAGGGTAAGGTGCGAAGGATGCAAGGGAAGGATTGAGAGATGAGAATGTGGAGGAATTTCCTACTCTTAGGCAAGCCATGAGAAAAAATAGTCCTGGTTCTACTAAGGTATCAAGGAGTATGGTAAATGTAAGTGAAGACGTTGATAATTCTAATTACTCTTTAAGTTCTAGGTACAGGAATTGATGTCTGATATGAGCATTGGTAGTAAGAATTTGAATTGCATTAATCATCAGGAAACCAAAGCTGATAATCAAAATAATGGTAGTGATACTAAGAATAGGAAGAACACTAAAACTTTTGCGAGCACTGTGAAACATGATAACAAAGAGTTTGATAATAAATTAAGTCTAATACCAACTGTTATTGAAGAAGGTAGAGAAATTGTTGTGCTAGAGGAGGAAGTGGTTATTGAAGGGTGTAGGAAATGGATGTTCACTTTATGTGGTCACTTTGTGGGATACAAACTGTCCGATGCAGAACCGAGGTACAATTTAGGAAGAATGTGGGGAAATTTTGGTTTCTTTGACTTAGTAACTCAAAATGATATGTACTTATTCAAATTTAAGGATAAAGTGGGAATGTATCGAGTATTGGAGAGTGGACCCTGGATGGTTAACAATAAGTTACTCTTTGTGCAGAAATGGGACACTAGTGTTAGCATGGAACAAAAGGAACCTAAATACTTAACATTATGGATTAAACGGTACAATGTGCCCCTATTTTCTTGGACTGTGAAAAGGATAAGTGCTATAGCTAGTAGTCTAGGGAGACCTCTCATAATAGGTAAGAACACTGCTAGAATATGTCATGTGGGAACTGGAAGGGTTGGGTATGCCAGGGTTCTAGTGGAAGTAAGAGCTGATAGGGAATTTAAGAAGAACATTGAGGTATGCTATAAAGATGATTCACTTGATGGTAAATGCTCTAAGTTTGTAAATGTTGAGTTACATGGAAGCCTCCCACTTGTAACCATTGTGGAGTGTTTGGTCATATGGAGAGCAAATGTGTAACACCCCCAATTTCATGATATGCAGCGGAATTCAAACTGGGTGTTACTTCATGGCACAACAATCATAACAATAGAAAACGATCTCTAAAGGAGTCGTTTTAAAAAGGATTTATCATTCAAATTATTCAAATATAATAGAGTTTACAAAATAGGACCCGGTTTGTTCCATTGTTTACAAAGTACATCAATATAAAGTAGAGGTGGCAATTTAAGACCCAATGGTTAAATTTGGGTCTAGTTGGGTAAATTTTTTTAATGAGATGAGTCTAAATGGGTTTAGTTTATTTTAATAGATGAGTCTAGTTGGGTATAGTTTATTTTAATTAATTAATATTGATGGGTCTAGTTGGGTCTAATAATATACCCACATGGGTCTAGTACAATATTTACATGGTTTAAGTTGATTGTTAACTAAAATTATAAAAATCGCTCACAATATAATTTTATCATTTTCGTCCGTTTTTCTCCGTTTTTAACGGTTTTTTACATTTTTGTCCGTTTTTACACGTTTTGCTTTTGTCCGTTTACACGTTTTCTACTTTTTACGTTTTGTCCGTTTCGTCTGTTTTTTACGCGCTGTTTTTTCACGTTTCCGTCGCTTTTTACGATTTTGTCCGTTTTTACACTTTGCGTATGTTTTTTACGCGTCCGCTTTTTGACAATTTTGTAATGCGTTTTGCCCATTTTCGCCGGATTTTTTACGTTTTGTCCGTTCCGGTTTTACGTTTTCGCAGTTTTACACGTCGCCCGTTTTTACGTTTTCCCGTTTTCGCGTTTTATTTTTTACGATTTTGTCCGTTTTACACGATTTCGTCGTTACGTTTTCGTCCGTTTTTGACAATTTTGTACGTTTTGCCCGTTTTTCGGTTTTTACATTTTGTCCGTTTTGCCGCTTTTACGTTTTCGGTTTTACACGTTTTCTCCGTTTTTACGTTTTTGTCGTTTTACACGTTGCGTTTTTCGTCGCGTTTTCACGTTTTCGTTCGCTTGTTTACGTTTTTGTTCGTTTTTACACGTTTTCATCTGTTTTTTTCGATTTCGTCCATTTTTAACATTTTCTTTCGTTTTTATCCGTTTTTGCATTTAAAAAAACGAAAACGTAAAAAAACAGATGAAAAAACGTGTAAAAACGGACAAAACATAAAAATACAGTCGAAAACGTGTAAAAACTGGCGAAAACGTTAAACACGGACAAAAAATGGACGAAAATGTGTAAAAATTAACAAAAACGGACGAAAACGTGTGAAAACAGGCAAAAAGAGTAAAAAAAACGGCCGAAAACGTGTAAGACGGATAAAAACGTAAAAAAAACCTGATGAAAACGTGTAAAAACAGATAAAATCATAAAAAACGTTAGAAACGGACGAAAACGTGTAAAACCGGACAAAAACGTAAAAAAACGGACGAAAACGTGAAAAAAGGGCGAAAAGGTAAAAAAACGGACGAAAACGTATAAAACTCGCAAAACGTGAAAAACGAACGAAAACGTCAAAAAATTGACGGAAACGTGTAAAAACGGACAAAAACGTAAAGTAACTAACGAAAACGTGTAAAAACGGATAAAAAAATAAAAGAAAAGGACCAAAACGTGCAAAAAGCGGACAAAAACGTAAAAAAAATGCGTTAAAAGGGGACGAAAACGTAAAAAAACAGACGAAAACGTGGAAAAACGAACAAAAACGTAAAAAAACGGACGAAAACGTAAAAAACCTGAAGAAAACGGACAAAAAAGTTAAAATACGGGCGAAAACGTAAAACAACAGACGAAAACGAGTAAAAACGAAGAAAAGCGAGTAAAAACGGAGAAAAACGTAAAAAAATGGACGAAAACGTGTGAAAACAGACAAAAACATAACAAAACAGACGAAAACGTGTAAAAACGGACAAAAACGTAAAAAAATGGACGGATAAGTGTAAAAACAGACAAAAACGTAAAAAACCTGACGAAAACGTAAAAAAAGGGTAAAATACGGGCGAAAACGTAAAAAAACAGACGAAAACGAGTAAAAATGAGTAAAAACGAAAAAAAACGGACGAAAACGTGTGAAAAGAGGCAAAAACGTAACAAAACAGAAAAAGCGTGTAAAGACGGACAAAACGTAAAAACCAAAAAACGTAAAAACGGACAAAAAGTAAAAAAACAGCTAAAACGTAAAACGGACGAAAACGTATAAAAACTGATAAAAACGTAAAAAAATGGATATTGAATACTTTTTGTCTTTATTTACAATAATTAATTATTATGTTCCATGATGAAACAAAAAAACTAGCAAAACCCAAAAAAACCCAACTCGACCCGACTCTTACCCATTTATACCCATACCCATCTAGACCCATCCTTCCAAGTGACCCATCTAGACCCATACCCATATATACCCATACCCATCTATGACCCAAGACCCAACCCAACCCAACCCAACCATTTTGCCACCTCTAATATAAAGTCTTTGATGTTTTGTGAATGATAAAATATTTATAGCCTTCTTGATCTAGTCCTTGCTCTTCCGTGCCAGCTTCCGACATTATGGACCTGAAATACATGCTTAAAACTGTCAACACAAAGGTTGAGTGAATTCATAGAGTTTGTTTGATGGTTGAACACATTATGTTGTTAGTGTGAGCTATAGACTCACACCAATTGTTCGAAAACAAAACATTTATTATTAGACTAAGCATACATTTTGAAAGCAATGTGTTCGGTTTAAAATAAAGCATGTATCTCCCTCAAGGGTTTGTAAAACAATTAAGTAATAGAAAGTGGGGCTATGAACTCACCTCAGAGTAAATGATAGCAAATGTATAATGAGAATGATGGATATGCCGTGAGAACTTCTATGAGCAACCTAGAATAGGATGTTGCGACTTAGGTTTGAAATAATGATGCGAAAGAAATAACAAGCCTATATACGTCTCTATGTTGATCATGATGTAGTACATGGCAGTTGTGTATGTCGTTTTTAGAAATGGTCTAGTTGTGAAAACGTGTATAGTTTATATATATCGTACTACCGTTCAGGCCATCACAATTCAGAGGTCATGTAGTAAACGTTCGAGGAGCTAGGACACTTTAAATCGTAAATCCAAAGAACTTTCGTCGATATCGCTTTTACTCAAATGAAACCCCTCACAGGAAGCTCCCTAGTATTGTAGCACTTAGTAGATACAACATATGTTTTGAGTGAAGATTGTTATATCATAAAGTTTATCATGTTTTTAGTAAATATCTAGTTTTTACAAGTTCTCTTTGTTTACTAGTGATTATAACTTATTAACATGTTCAAGAATGAAGTTTTGGTAAAAACCGTCGGAAAAGGGAAAAATGGTCATTTTTCCGTTACTTGTGTAAATGATCGGTCCCGAACCGTCAAGTTATCTCACACAAGCTAGCCACTTGTGAATGGCTAACCGTAAGAAACTTAAAACAGTTCAGACACCAATGCAATGAAGATCAGGAGAGTATAGTGTTTCCCCGGGTCGTTATGTCCCAGCGAGCTATGCGAAGAATCACCAAACGAATAGTGATCGAGAGATTTGAACGGAAAATAAGTTTTTGAATTATTATAACTACAGAAATAGCCTATAATTACAAAGGCTTAAATGCAAATTAAAGAGAATTAAAAAGATAAAAAACATATTAAATAAACGCTATCACTATTTGCAAAATGATGTTTTTGATTTTTCTTTTATAAAACTTAAATTAAAAACTACGTTACGTATAAAAGAAAATGTGAACTTAAACAATATAAATCCTAAAAATATGAAAATGACACTTTTACAAACCTAATGATAAAAGAAAATTTTTAGAAAAAGAAAATTATTTTAAAACTATTTATCTAATTATTATTAATTAAAAACTAATTTTTTAACTATTTAATATTAGCCTAAAATACAAGAAAATATGAAATAAAGCTAGAAAAATGAAATTATGACTTGGAAAAATCTAAAATAACAAAAGAGAATTTTCAAAACTATTTTTGTATTTTTCTGATTATTTTTCTATTTTCTATGAATTAAAAACTATTTAAAACTACTTAAATTTCTTAAAAATACAAATTTAACTAAGAAAAATCTGAAAAATATTTTTTTTTTTACTTTTTATATTTATCTTAATCTAGGAAAAATAAAAACTTATTTTTTTGAAACTTTTCTGATTTATTTGTATTAAATGCTAATTAAAAAGGCTTAAAAATTGATTTAAATAAAGAAAAATAGCAAACTGACTTGGAAAAATCTGAAAAATTCAATATAAGCCTAAAATAATATTGTGAATCTAGGAAAAATATAAAAACAGTAGGTTATGTGTAAGAAAATGCAACTGAACAGCAAAGTGCTTATGAATAAGCACTCTAAATAAGCCAAAGACCACAATAAGCTACCAACCTGATACAGAAGCTACAAAAGGCTAAAAGTATCCAAATGCAACAAGTTACAACTACTCTACACCTCTGAAATACTAATTTCACAGATTTGATGAATTGAGCTAATGTGCTTAAAACAGTTTTGACCCACCACTTTTGAGCTTAAGCACAGGCTACCAAATAAGTTTGAAAATGAACACCAAAAGTGGGAACCTACACTAGACCTGGCCAAGAGCTTGTAAACCAAAAACTATACCAAGATGAGCTCTGATGAGCTCTTGACAAACCTTGCACAAAACCTGTGCACACTCAGTTAATGCTGAGTGTGTACAGGGCACTTAAGCCCATATTGACAAGCAGTTTTGAAGCTTTTAAAAATTTGACAAAAATCTACAAAATTGATAATAAGAAAATACACCAGTTGAAGTTTAAAAAACCATAATTTCACTTAGTTTGGCCCAAAGATGAGTAAATGAAAAATCAACTCGATGGGTACAAAACTGACTTTTTCAGTTTTTGACTTTTGATACAATTTTGAAAAGTTGACTTTTCTGAACTTTGCAACCAATTTGTGGAATGAACTTGATGTATTATGATGAAATGACACTTCTGTAAACTATATCTATGATGTCTTAGCACAATTCAAGATTTTGTTTTTCAAAAACTCAACAGTTAAGGAGTTAAGACAGTTCTATTGTGATTTTGACTATTGTGGTTTGCAGATGCAAAATTATGACTGATATGAGTCAAATAGAGCTAACCAAGCTTAGAACAACAAGTTTTAACTACTGAATAAGCCTCAAATACAGTTAAACCCACAGATACAAACACTACTTTATATCACTGATTTACAATCAAAACTGAACTAAATACTAAACTAGCTAATATTAATGATCAAACTAAGTTTAATTAACCTAAATACCACTTAATAAACAGATTTGAACTATAGATGACCACCAATACAAGTTATGCAGTGAAACTTTGAAAATCACTTACAAAAGGTCCTTAGCCACAATGGCTTGCCACTGAACACATGAACAACTAACCTATTCCAAACCCTAACCTAGCTCATTATCAACCCAAATCCATTTCTGCATCAACCCATATCCAATTCCATCACCAAATGAACCCAGTTTGACTTTTGTTGACCAGAATCCAAAATTGCTTGAAACTTGATTGTAAGCTTATAAAAAGCTACAATAAGCTTATATAAGCTTGTTTGAGCTTAAAATTAAGCTACTAAAAGCTTTGACATAGGAATTTGAAAATGAAAATTGCAACATGGAGCTTGAAACTTGAAATATGAACATAAACTGGAATTGATACTTGAAAAGAGTTAAAATACACTGAGACAACTTACTTTGATACAATGAAACTTGAAATATCAACTAAAAACTTATTTAATACTAAGAATTTAAAAAACGACATACATTTGAGAAATTAAAATAAGTACTACTTTTCTCTTGCCTCTCCTTCCTCTTTTATACACCATAAAGCTTCCACGTGTCCTCTGAGCAAATCCCACTAATAATCTCAGCCATTGGATCAGTTTAGGTAATATTGGCCATTGATTCACTTTTGGCGGGAAAGTGAGATATTGCAACTGGGACAGGTTTGAGTACAAGGGGGAAGGAGCATTAAATGCGTTTTGGATGTTGTTGAGGTGGAGGGGACATGGTGTGGAGTAGGGTGGCTGGAGTTGGAGGTGTTGCAGACAAAGTGGTCGGGGAAGACAGAGGAAAAAGGAGGGCGGGTGGTTTTATTTTAAACCGTGGGTATTTGGATGGGTTGGACCGGGTAAAAGGATATTGGGCTTGGGTTGTATGTGTTTTTGGGTTAGATAATACAAGGGTCCATTTGGTATAAGTTAAGCAACACAAGGACCATTCATGTAATTCGACCACTCTTGAGGACTGAAATTTCCAATCTTCCAAAGTTATTACAAGGACCAAATTTGCCATATATGAATAGTACAAGGACCAATTTTTATTATTCCCCATTTTTAAATATCCAAGGACTGTTTATGACATTTTTCAAACTTGAGGTACCTTTTTCTCGCCATTTGACCAAAAATTCATTCAAGGACCAAATTTGACAACTTAGAATATTTCAGGGACCTTGAATGATTTTACTCCACATTTTTGGATTCCAGGGACTAGATTTGACAACTTTTGAAACTTGGGGGACTAAAACTGCCAATTATGCAAACTTGATATGTTTTTACCAGATTTTGATACTTTTGCATTTAAAACACATAAAACACTTATTTGTGATATTTTTATCATTTTGATGCATTTCTGAGTGTTTTCAGATGTTTTTACAGTTTAAATGGTACAAAAATGATGAGTATTTAGACACTCATCAATCCCCCACACTAAGATATTGCTAGTCCCTAGCAATGTTTTGAGAAAAATTAATGGATTTCATCTCTTTACCAAAAGCCATTACTTCTGGAGTAGCCAAATGTTTCAGTTCAAGTAAGAACCATGGTACACTGATAACCATGTGATTTTGAGCAAACCACCAGCTTCCAACGGATTTGATTTGTCTTTACCAGAAGCCGTTTGCTCTGGACTAGCAACTCTTAGATAAATTATCAATATTATCTTTGGTGAGTCGATTACCAATTATGGTTTTCCAATTGCCTTTACCACAAGCCATAAACTTGCGGGCTAGCCAACTCTTCACTTTTAAGGATATGGTGAAATTTGAACACCATACAATTTTAGGCAAATTGCAAGCCGTCAACGGATTTGAGATATCTTTACCAAGAGCCGTTGCTCTGGATTAGCCAATCCTTTTGTTTTTAGACATGGCGGATCGATAACCAATTCAAGTAAGTGCAAAACACTTACTCAAAAAAAAAAAAATTTTGGCCAAAAACGGGGGAATTAGGCGGTATAATTACATGATAAAATTCGTGAGAATTCCCCACCACACTAGAAATGAATATTGCCCTCAATATTCAAAGTACCGGCGGTTATGCCGAAACATAGAAAGTAAAAGGGAAATACTACGGCCATTATTTGAGAGATTTTTGAAACTTGAATATATACACAACATGTGGGCAACTCCCCCACACTAGGGTGGTAGAAAGTAGAAAGAAGTCAGAAATATGGGTGAAAACCCATATGGCATGCTACTGTTTTTGATTACCGAGTCGCTAGCTTGACTCGATCCCGCATTCATTGGTTCATGGGGAAAGTTTGTAAATCCGGACAACCACAGGAGGAATGTCCTCTCCAAAATAATGCTTCAACCGATGACCATTCACTTTAAAGTTTGGACCATCGGGTTGAGATAACTCAATGGTTCCATATGGAAATACTTTAGTGATGGTAAATGGTCCAGACCAGTGATTTTAGTTTCCCGAGAAAATCTGCAATCTTGAGTTGAAAAGAAGGACTCGATCACCGACGTTGAAAACGCGGTTTTTGATTTTTGAGTCATGAATCTTCTTTGTCTTTTCTTTGTAGATCAAAGAGTTCTCGTATGCTTGATCACGGAGTTCATTTAATTCATTCATTTGAACTTTTCGGTGATCACCACCGTCTGAATATCGAAGCTGGCATGTTTCAAGGCCCAGTATGCCTTGTGCTCAAGCTCAACCGGCAGATGACATGCCTTTCCGTACACAAGCTTGTATGGAGTGCACCCGATGGGTGTTTTATAAGCTGTACGGAAGGCCCGGAGTGCGTCATCTAGCTTATCCGACCAAGAGGCACGGTTTTCGCCAACCGTCCTCTCCGAATTCTTTAATCCCTCGGTTGGAAACTTCCACTTGGCCTCTTGTTTGGGGGTGGTATGCAGTAGAGAGACGGTGAGTTACACCATACTTCTGCATGACTCTATCAAATTGGTCATTGCAGAAATGCGTACCACGATCACTGATTATGGCTCGTGGAGTTCCAAACTTAGCAAAAAGAGATTTTAAGAATTTCACAACAACTCGGGCATCGTTGGTAGGTAAAGCTTTTGCTTCAACCCATTTTGACAAATAGTCAACGGCCACGAGTATGTATTTATTTCCGCGAGAAGAAGGAAATGGCCCCATAAAGTCAATGCCCCAGATGTCAAAAATCTCACACACTTGAATGGCGTTTCGCGGCATTTCATTTCTTTGTGAGATATTCCCGTGACGTTGACAAGCGTCACGGGTTTTGACAAATTCATGGGCATCTTGTAGATCGCCAATAGAATCCGGAATCAAACACCTTCTTGGCGGTGTAGTTGGGGCTATGATGTCCCCAAGAGGTCCGAATGGCAAGCCTTGAGAATGTCATTGGCTTCCTGACCATATACACATCGCCGGATGACTTGATCCGCACAAATTTTGAATAAGTAGGGGTCGTCCCGTAAGTAATGTTTCACATATTTAAAGAATTTGTTTTTCTGTTGGGACGACATCCCTTTCACCACAAAGTTACCCGCATGGTAATTTGCAAAGTCAAGCAAACCATGGGGTAGAAGAGTCTCCACTAAAAGAAACCACATTGAGTGTTTCGAGAGGAAATGTTTCATTTATTTCCTTTTTCTCAAACACATCTTGGTGAGGGTTTTCTAGACGGACAGATGATCACAGCCGTGTTCTCAGCTCCTTTTATATCACGTATAATGATATCAAATTCTTGTAGGAGGAGAACCCAACGGAGCAATCTCGGTTTGCATCTTGTTTTGCAAAGAGATATTTGAGAGCCGAGTGATCCGTATACACCACGAATTTGGTCAAGATAAGGTATGGCCGAAACTTCTCAAACGCATACACCACAGCTAATAATTCTTTTTCTGTAGTGGTGTAATGGGTTTGAGCTTCAGTCATAGTTTTACTTGCGTAGTGGATAGGCTGAAAATGCTTGGTTTTGCGTTGCCCCAAGACTGCACCGATAGCAAAATCACTTGCATCGCACATGAGCTCAAAGGGTAAATCCCAGTCGGGGGCAACTAGAATGGGTGCTTCCGTAAGCTTTTTCTTTAATGTTTCAAAAGCTTCGATGCACTAAGGAGAAAAGATAAAAGGAGCATCTTTTTCAAGAAGATGGGTCATAGGCCGAGCGATTTTAGAAAAATCTTGTATGAATCTACGATAAAACCCGGCATGACCTAGAAAACTCCTAATACCTTTGACGGTAGTAGGATGAGGCAATTTGGCAATAACATCAACTTTTGCCCTATCTACCTCAATCCCGTTTTTGGAAATCTTATGGCCAAGGACTATGCCTTCTTTGACCATAAAGTGGCTCTTCTCCTAATTTAGACAAAGATTGGTGTCTTCACACCTTTGAAGCATTTTTTCTAAATGGGAGAGACATGTATGAAACGAGTCCCCGATGACCGAGAAGTCATCCATAAACACCTCCATCGTTTCCCCGATCATGTCGTGGAAAATTGCCATCATACATCGTTGGAACGCGCAGAGCATTACATAGGCCAAAAGGCATACGTCTGTAGGCAAACGTCCCGTATGGGCAGGTGAATGTGGTATTTTCTTGATCCAAATGGATCAATAGGGATCTGAAAGTAACCCGAGAAACCATCAAGGAAACAATAGTATTCGTTCCCCGCTAATCTCTCAAGCATCTGGTCCATGAAGGGTAGAGGAAAATGGTCTTTACGGGTGGCTTCGTTTAACTTTCGATAGTCAATGCACACACGCCATCCTGTAACCAATCGAGTTGGAATTAACTCGTTTTCTTCATTTGTGACAACAGTTATGCCACCCTTTTTGGAACGCAATGAATTGGGCTAACCCAAGGACTATCAGAGATAGGGTAAATTAAACCAGCATCAAGAAGTTTGAGAACCTCTTGTTTGATAACCTCATGAATCTTAGGATTCACCCTTCTCTGATGTTGGACTGCTGGTTTGAAGTCATCCTCCATTAAGATTTTGTGAGTGCAAAACTCAGGGTTGATACCCTTAATGTCGGAGAGTTTCCAAGCAATTGCTTGTTTGTGTGACTTCAAGACCTTTATGAGAGCAGTCTTCTCCTCCTCAGTTAAGTCTTTAGCAATTATGACGGGTAATTTATCATCACCCTCCAAGAATGCATACTCGAGATGAGGAGGTAGGTCCTTAAGTTCAACCTCGGAAATTCTTCAGTAGGTGTTTGTACTGACTTGATTTCCTCAATCGTGATCTCTTTCGGAGGGAGTGAAGGTAATGGATCTTCATTTAACAATTGCTCCAGATAAAGGATATCTCCTTCCGAATCATAAACACCATCAATTCCGGTGGAATTGATTCATCATAGCAAGAAATTCATCGATCTCTTCCGAAGGAAGTCACCTCCTCAAACGGAGTGAGAGAGGGTAAAGAGTCGGCAATGATTGGTTGAGAAGATGTGGTGGAATCCCCACTCACAGAATTATGAAGATAAACAAGAAACTCTTGAGAGTACTCCTCTGAAGCAATATCAATTAAATCGATTCGATTGACCGATTCAGTATCATAATTTGAGGAGTACCTCGAAGTTTGATCAAGGTTAAAGGTAACAACTTCATTACCCACACGTAATGTGATTTCTTGCTCAAATACATCAATGAGAGCACGGCCCGTTCTCGTGAATCCTCGCCCAACAATGAGGGGACCCCGATGATCGGCATCGAAATCAACAACCACAAAGTCAGCTGGAAAATAGAACTTTCCTACTTTCACGAATACATCCTCTGCGATGCCAAGAGGACGCGATATAGAACGATCTGCAAGCTCAAGAGTCATGCGGGTAGGAATAAGTTCTGGAAGAGAAAGTTTCTTCCACACTGAATAAGGCATCAGATTGATGCTTGCACCAAGATCGGCAAGGGCAAAGCATTCAATCATCCCACGAAAAACACAAGGAAGAAGAAATTTTCCGGGATCTCCAAGCTTTTCGGGAAGCTTTTTCAACAGAACTGCTGAGCAGTTCTCGTTCAAAGGAGTTTTAGCCATTTCAAACAGCTTTTCCTTGTTGCTCAACATGTGTTTGAGAGTTGATGCAAACTTGGGCATCAACATGATAGCATCCGCAAAGCTTATGTCAAAATGTAGCTCTTGGAAAATTTGAAATTTTTTTTCCATTTGATGACTGGCTTTTTCGCGGAGCTTTTGCTCATTTAATCGTGAGGGGTAAGGAATAGAAGTTTTGGATTTGGGGTTACCAACTGGAGGTTCAAAAACAACTCTGTGTTTGGTTTTCGGGACAACCCGAGGATGGACATTGCTGGTACTTCCGTTATTAGTAGGAAGTTCCTTGTCCTTTGTCGCCAAAGTTCGCTTTCCACTACCTTCGGGAGAGAAGAAGAAGAGGTAGTAGGAATAGCGGTCCATCATACGAAGCACCACTTCTGGTTGTGATCGCCTTTGCATCGCCTCTCGGATTAGCGATCGTGTTGCTAGGTAAAGTACCTAAGCCCGAGGGTCGATCATTTAAAGACTTCTTAATGTCAGAAATCTGGCTAACCAACAACCTGTTCATTTCCTCTTGGGATTTCATGAATTGTTTCAACAACTCATCAGATGATGGTCCAATTGGAACAATGGCTTGATTTTGCACAGAAAATTCGGCCTCTATTGTTAGGATTAGGGCCTTGATTTTGAACATTTCCTTGATTATTGCCATGAAAATACCCTGGGTTGAAATTTCCCTGACCTTGGTTTCTATTAAAATTTCCTTGGTGTTGGAAGTTATGACTTTGATTTTGAAAACCGTTATTTTGACTAAAATTACCTTGGTTTTGAAAACCTTGGTTTATTCTATTCTGATTTTGATTACGGTTTTGGTTGAAACCGGAGGTCCGTGGTAGTGGTTAGGACGGTGGTTCGGGTCTATAGGAGCACGGTATTGGTTGCCTCCCTGATTAGAAATCCCGCCCACAGCATTAGCTTCAAAGGGGTTACCATCGGTGGCCATACAGTTGTAGTAGGCATGGGGGCCACCGCAAGTAACACAGACTTCCACTTTCTTAACTTCAGAAGGAGGTGAAGTTTGTGGAAAAGAGACTTTCTTTTGGTTGGAGAGAACCAAAGCTTGAATAGCTTCCGTGAGATTGTCAATCTTAGCATCGGTGCTAGATTGACTCACGGGCGATGAAGTAGAAGGACCAACACTGACTTGGGAAACAACCGCTTGCTTCGTGCAAAGGCGGACTTTAGACTTTTTTTCAATGATCGCTAAAGCTTCTTTGACAGTTTTGCTTAAGAAATTTCCTCCAGCGGAGGAATTGAGAGAATCTTGATCAGATTGACTCACTCCATTATAGAAAGTATCGAGTTGCATCAACTCGGAGAAACCGTGGTGAGGACATTTGCGAAGCAACTCCTTAAAACGATCCCACGATTCACTGAAGGATTCATCAAACTTTTGTGTGAACTTGATGATTTCATTTTTAAGACTCGTGGTTTTGGAAGGTGGATAGAACTCATTCACAAATTTCTTCACCAGGTCTTCCCATGTCTCAATTGACTGAGGTGGTTGTTTTTCAAGCCAAATCCGGGCTTGCCCCTCGAGAGAAAATGGGAACAGAAGAAGCTTAACAGCATCAGTAGGGACATTCTTGTATTTGATGGTAGATGCAATCTTGTTAAACCATCGAATATGAGCATGAGGATCATCCCGCTCAAAACCATAGAATTGACTTGAGGTTACAAGATTCAGTAACCCGGTTTTGAGTTCAAAATTTTCAGCCACAATGGCTGGGATAACAATAGCGTCTCCATACCCGTCGATGGGTGCCTGGAGAAGCTCACACATAGGACGTTCTTCCGCCATGATAGCGGAAGTAGTGTGAGCAGACGGATCTCGATCCGACCGATGGGGCAGAAAGTCTCACGGACACGCTTCTTGGAATCTTGACAAGCTCACGAAATGGGCTTACAGATCTAGAAGAGCGAGATACACTAGAGTTAACTCTAAGGAATCTCAGAGTTAAGGAAAGGAATGGGAATTATGAAGGGAATTATAAAAATGGGGTGAGAAGAATCTTTTTAGGTTTTCTGGTTCTGATAAGTATATATAACAACAAATCCAATTAAAACAAAAGCGAGGCAAAACAACAGTGAACTTAAACCAATAATCACAAGATGAATGGCTTCTTTGAAAAAGGTACACCAATCACAAGGACACAAAGGCAAGTTTTCAATCTTTGGTTCGGGAACTTATTATGGTCGTACCCCCAGTTAGGTAGTACACTGCCTTGGTTTGCGGTGGTAATCTTTTATGTTGTTTTTATTAAACAAAGAAAACGACAAATCTTTTTGTATTTTTATCTTTGATACATATATAGAAACAAAAGAAAATTATTTTTGTGTTTTATACGTTTTTGGATGTTTTTGGGTTTTTGGATTTTTTATAAGAAAATATGGATATATATATAGATAGATGGTATGAACAAAGAGTGAGTATTCAAATTACTAATCTGCTAGACGGAAGAAAATCAAAGACTCCCGGCGTGGCCAAAATTTGATCGGTTCCGAACCGTCAAGTTATCTCACACAAGCTAGCCACTTGTGAATGGCTAACCGTAAGAAACTTAAAACAGTTCAGACACCAATGCAATGAAGATCAGAGAGTATAGTGTTTCCCGGTCGTTATGTCCCAAATGAGCTATGCGAAGAATCACCAAACGAATAGTGATCGAGATTTGAACGAAAATAAGTTTTTGAATTATTATAACTACAGAAATAGCCTATAATTACAAAGGCTTAAATGCAAATTAAAGAGAATTAAAAAGATAAAAAATATTAAATAAACGCTATCACTATTTGCAAAATGATGTTTTTGATTTTTCTTTTATAAAACTTAAATTAAAAACTACGTTACGTATAAAAGAAAATGTGAACTTAAACAATATAAATCCTAAAAATATGAAAATGACACTTTTACAAACCTAATGATAAAAGAAAATTTTTAGAAAAAGAAAATTATTTTTAAAACTATTTATCTAATTATTATTAATTAAAAACTAATTTTTTAACTATTTAATATTAGCCTAAAATACAAGAAAATATGAAATAAAGCTAGAAAAATGAAATTATGACTTGGAAAAATCTAAAATAACAAAATAGAATTTTCAAAACTATTTTTGTATTTTTCTGATTATTTTTCTATTTTCTATGAATTAAAAACTATTTAAATCTACTTAAATTGCTTAAAAATACAAATTTAACTAAGAAAAATCTGAAAAAATATTTTTTTGACTTTTTATATTTATCTTAATCTAGGAAAAATGAAAAATTATTTTTTTGAAACTTTTCTGAATTAATTGTATTAAATGCTAATTAAAAAGGCTTAAAAACTGTTTTAAATAAAGAAAAATAGCAAACTGACTTGGAAAAATCTGAAAAATTCAAGATAAGCCTAAAATAATATTGTGAATCTAGGAAAAATATAAAAACAGTGGGTTATGTGTAAGAAAATGCAACTGCTATGACAAGTGCTTATGAATAAGCACTCTAAATAAGCCAAAGACCACAATAAGCTACCAACCTGATACAGAAGCTACAAAAGGCTAAAAGTATCCAAATGCAACAAGTTACAACTACTCTACACCTCTGAAATACTAATTGCACAGATTTGATGAATTGAGCTAATGTGCTTAAAACAGTTTTGACCCACCACTTTTGAGCTTAAGCACAGGCTACCAAATAAGCTGAAAATGAACACCAAAAGTGGGAACCTACACTAGACCTGGCCAAGAGCTTGTAAACCAAAAACTATACCAAGATGAGCTCTGATGAGCTCTTGACAAACCTTGCACAAAACCTGTGCACACTCAGTTAATGCTGAGTGTGTACAGGGCACTTAAGCCCATATTGACAAGCAGTTTTGAAGCTTTTAAAAATTTGACAAAAATCTACAAAATTGATAATAAGAAAATACACCAGTTGAAGTTTAAAAAACCATAATTTCACTTAGTTTGGCCCAAAGATGAGTAAATGAAAAATCAACTCAGATGGGTACAAACTGACTTTTTCAGTTTTTGACTTTTGATACAATTTTGAAAAGTTGACTTTTCTGAACTTTGCAACCAATTTGTGGAATGAACTTGATGTATTATGATGAAATGACACTTCTGTAAACTATATCTATGATATCTTAGCACAATTCAAGATTTTGTTTTTCAAAAACTCAACAGTTAAGGAGTTAAGACAGTTCTATTGTGATTTTGACTATGGTGGTTTGCAGATGCAAAATTATGACTGATATGAGTCAAATAGAGCTAACCAAGCTTAGAACAACAAGTTTTAACTACTGAATAAGCCTCAAATACAGTTAAACCCACAGATCCAAACACTACTTTATATCACTGATTTACAATCAAAACTGAGCTAAATACTAAACTAGCTAATATTAATGATCAAACTGAGTTTAATTAACCTAAACACAACTTAATTAACAGATTTGAACTATAGATGACCACCAATACAAGTTATGCAGTGAAACTTTGAAAATCACTTACAAAAGGTCCTTAGCCACAATGGCTTGCCACTGAACACAGGAACAACTAACCTATTCCAAACCCTAACCTAGCTCATTATCAACCCAAATCCATTTCTGCATCAACCCATATCCAATTCCATCACCAAATGAACCCAGTTTGACTTTTGTTGACCAGAATCCAAAATTGCTTGAAACTTGATTGTAAGCTTATAAAAAGCTATAATAAGCTTATATAAGCTTGTTTGAGCTTAAAATTAAGCTACTAAAAGCTTTGACATAGGAATTTGAAAATGAAAATTGCAACAGTGAGCTTGAAACTTGAAATATGAACATAAACTGGAATTGATACTTGAAAAGAGTTAAAATACACTGAGACAACTTACTTTGATACAATGAAACTTGAAATATCAACTAAAAATCTATTTAATACTAAGAATTTAAAAAACGACATACATTTGAGAAATTAAACTAAGTACTACTTTTCTCTTGCTTCTTCTTCCTCTTTTTATTCACCATAAAGCTTCCACGTGTCCTCTGAGCAAATCCCACTAATAATCTCAGCCATTGGATCAGTTTAGGTAATATTGGCCATTGATTCACTTTTGGCGGGAAAGTGAGATATTGCAACTGGGACAGGTTTGAGTACAAGGGGGAAGGAGCATTAAATGCGTTTTGGATGTTGTTGAGGTGGAGGGGACATGGTGTGGAGTAGGGTGGCTGAAGTTGGAGGTGTTGCAGACAAAGTGGTCGGGGAAGACAGAGGAAAAAGGAGGACGGGTGGTTTTATTTTAAACCGTGGGTATTTGGATGGGTTGGACCGGGTAAAAGGATATTGGGCTTGGATTGTATGTGTTTTTGGGTTAGATAATACAAGGGTCCATTTGGTATAAGTTAAGCAACACAAGGACCATTCATGTAATTCGACCACTCTTGAGGACTGAAATTTCCAATCTTCCAAAGTTATTACAAGGACCAAATTTGCCATATATGAATAGTACAAGGACCAATTTTTATTATTCCCCATTTTTAAATATCCAAGGACTGTTTATGACATTTTTCAAACTTGAGATACCTTTTCTGCCATTTGACCAAAAATTCATTCAAGGACCAAATTTGACAACTTAGAATATTTCAGGGACCTTGAATGATTTTACTCCACATTTTTGGATTCCAGGGACTAGATTTGACAACTTTTGAAACTTAGGGGACTAAAACTGCCAATTATGCAAACTTGATATGTTTTTCACCAGATTTTGATACTTTTGCATTTAAAACACATAAAACACTTATTTGTGATATTTTTATCATTTTGATGCATTTCTGAGTGTTTTCAGATGTTTTTGCAGTTTAAATGGTACAAAAATGATGAGTATTTAGACACTCATCAGTAAACACTATTTCAAAGATTAAATGAAGTTTTGTTAAGTTAATATGTAACTAGCTATGAAAATAACTTGGTTTTGCTTTTAGTTGTGACAAAAGTATAGTCTTGAAACTACATATAAGGCAGTTTCAGTTTTTGAAAGAATATGGCATGTTTAAGCGTTTTCAAGGTCTGAGCTTCTTTAGTACTGAAGGAAAACGGCGTTCCAGACAAATTTCATGTTTTAACTTTTTGATGATTCGGAACAGAAGTACCACTTTTAACACGGACAGACCCTTAACAACAAGCTATTTGGCAGTTTCGTCGTTTTGGTTTTGCTAACTTCTTTTGACTATAACTTTTGACTCGTTTGTCCGTTTCGGGTGATTCAAGTTGCTATGTTTACCTTTTTATCTTGTCTACCATATTATGTAAGTTATAAATTCCATATGTGGCTGGTTTTAATGGTTTCAAACGTGTAGAATATGACTAGTTTACTAGTTTGTTACTTTTACGACAATATATGAATTAAAACATGTGATTGAGTATATGTACATCATGAATCAACATAGTAACTATATATATAGCATGAAATAGTTAAGATTATGAATAATAAAGATGAGATGATGGTGGTGATTAGTTGCTTACAACTTTTGGCTTTCACTTAAGAAAGGAGTAACTTAGTAAGGATAGGACTTTGATTGATCACTTAAGACTTCGGATTGAGCTAGCTTTCCACATCTTGGCACCCTTGAAATCTTGAAGAGTTGGTGATGAAGTAGTAAGTGACTTGAGTGAATTTAAACTCAAGAAGATCACTTAAACTTGCTAGAGATTTGATGTAGTAACTTACTACTTGAAACTTCTTTGCATAAACTTGGAGTTTAAAGATCAAATTATGGAAGATATGATGGTTTGATGATATGAACGACCCAATTCAGTGTTTTAGGGTGTTTAGGATGTATTTCACTTGCTATTTATTGGAGGGTAAGTTTGGTTAACCATATATTGGGTTAAATGTTAACCATGGTTAAGTTAGGACACATGTAAAGATCTAAATGAACCATGGTTAGGATGATGCCACCAAAATGATGACTCCCCCCCCCCTAAGTCGGCCATAACAAGATAAGATGACTTAGGTGGATAGTTTTGGTATTATCTTGAGTTTAGAGCATGATTTGGTTCCGTTAAATGCCAACCGTAAGTTGTTAAGCCATAAAACGTAAAACCGGGTATCGAAAAAATACGAAACTTGTAGGAATGATGAAACTCATCATTATACTCCATCTAAAAATATAAAATGGGTGATAAGTCTCATTGGGTGCAAAAATGCTGCATAAAGCTGGAAACGCGGGTAAAAAACGCGTAATTCGCAATTTATCAGAAAAGAACGAAATTTCAGGGAAATGACCGTGAATTTATTTAAAGTAGTCTAAAATTAGTCTAAAAGTGATATGAGATGTCAACATGTGGTTTTTGTCATACGTGGGATAACTTAACAGTTATACGTGAAGTCTAAAAGTTACGCGATTTAAGCAAAAATGTAGAACGTACAAGGTTAATTTCTTTACGGTCAATGGAGGAGGGAAATATGTTTGACTTTTCCAAAAATATAAAAGTTTCTAAACATTTTAGAAAATACCGTGCAGGAATGGTTAAGTCTGGGTCTAAGTAGATTTGTTTAAAACGTAAGTTTAGTCTCGTACGACTCAGGGTTTATTTGGTAACATTTTTAAAATGAAATCTTAAAAATTATCTAATTAATTATGAGTGATCTAAAAATTAATCTGATGTGAGGAAAATTGTCAGAGTTGATTTTCGTTATGCGCGTGATGTTTAAATGGTGTTCCGACCAAAACGAAACTTTAAAACGATGTTTTCTTAATAACTTTTGCGAAAATGATCTAACGATTGTCAAACTCTCAGGATATTACTAAAATAATTTATCTTACGAGAATGTGAAATAATTTTTTTTAAGGGATGAATAGTGAAAGTGAATAGTAATTTCTCGAGATGAATAGTAAAAATTTGAGAATGGATAGAAATCCTGAAAATGCGAATTGTTACAAAATGTAGATACCATCTAAATACTGAGGCTAATAGTACTAGTGTTGAAGTGCAAGATAAAAATGAGGAAGCACAAAAAAGAGATGATTCTCGTCTAGCACAACACAAAGGGGAGAGTAGTAGTGAGGTACAAAACCAAGGGTTTAAAGATGTGAACCAAAAGAATTCTGAGAAGCTAAGTAAAGGGTTGAACAGAGGAAAAGATAGGCTTTTCTACAGGCCTAAAGTTATGGAGATGTCTAAGGAGGCTAGTCAAGCAGTTACAAAGCATAAGGTTAAAAGATCTGAAGCAGAGACTACTGAACACAATGTTAAAAAATCTACCAACAACCAGAGCCCAAAAGCTACTTGGACACTTAATAATGAGAATATGGAAAACTTGAAAAGAAGTGCTAACAAGTTTGCTATTCTTGAAGAAATAGATGATAGGGAATTTAAGAAGAACATTGAGGTATGCTATAAAGATGGTAAATGCTCTAAGTTTGTAAATGTTGAGTTACATGGAAGCCTCCCACTTGTAACCATTGTGGAGTGTTTGGTCATATGGAGAGCAAATGTAGATACCATCTGAATACTGAGGCTAATAGTACTAGTGTTGGAGTGCAAGATAAAAATGAGGAAGCACAAAAGAGAGATGATTCTCGTCTAGCACAACACAAAGGGGAGAGTAGTAGTGAGGTACAAAACCAAGGGTTTAAAGATGTGAACCAAAAGAATTCTGAGAAGCTAAGTAAAGGGTTGAACAGAGGAAAAGATAGGCTTTTCTACAGGCCTAAAGTTATGGAGATGTCTAAGGAGGCTAGTCAAGCAGTTACAAAGCATAAGGTTAAAAGATCTGAAGCAGAGACTACTGAACACAATGTTAAAAAAGCTACCAACAACCAGAGCCCAAAAGCTACTTGGACACTTAATAATGAGAATATGGAAAACTTGAAAAGAAGTGCTAACAAGTTTGCTATTCTTGAAGAAATAGATTATACTGAAATCCGTAATGAGCACCCTCTGAACTCAAAGGAAATTGTTGATAAGTATGTAAAATATCAAAAACAACCATCTAAAGATGAATCAGAAGGCTGGACTAGTGAGATGGACAAAGTACTTCAAAGATCAGTGGGATAAAATGTGGAATAAGGAAGATGGGGAAATTGAAGATGTTTTGGAGGAAACTACTGAAATAGCTAAGAATATGGCAGAGAATGTGCTGAGTGGTCTGCAAAGTGATCTGCTAAGCAGGGATCACACATTCAAAGACAATTTCCAATGAATAATTTGAATGCAAAATTAAGGATTGCAGCATGAAATGTTAGAGGAATGTGTAATAAGGATATGCAGAAGGAGGTTAAAAAGTTCATTAGAGAGGAAAACCTCAGCATATGCACATCCTTGGAAACACATCTTAAGCCCAAACAATTGACAAAAGTTAGTGAGTTTGTGTATGGAAGGTGGAATTTGATTTCTAATATGAATGATAGTAAGAAAGGGTGTACAATTCTGGTAGGATGGAATCCTGATGATGTTAGAGTAATGCTAACCCATTCAAGTAGCCAAGCTATGTTGTGCCTTATTGAAATAGTAAGTACCAATGTCAAATTCTATTGATGTTTCATATATGCTGCTAACAAAGGGAAGGAAAGAAGAGATTTATGGAAGCTTTTGAACACTTACAAAGGGATTGTGAATGATATCCCTTGGGTCTTAATGGGTGATTGGAATGTGAGATTAAGAAATGAAGATCATTCTGAAGGGGGATCATGCAAAACAGCTGATATGCTTGAATTTCAAGACTGTTTGGATCAAATTGAAATTGAGGATGATGTGCTTGGTTGGTGCAAGTTTTAAAAAAAAATTATAAACACGATTTAACCGTCTAACCTATTAACATATACGAGCAAGTATACTCGTCCGTGATAGCAAAGTTTGGTAAGTCGAGATCGTCCAAAGGGATTTTGTGTTTGAAATTGATTTGTTTGAAAAGATTCCAACAAGAAAGCTTGTCAAGACTTCCTCAAATAATTATGTTCTAGCGAAATTCAATAAGAAATATATATATATATATATATATATATATATATATATATATATATATATACTTGTGTGTAGTCTATAATCAATCATAAATAGTATTCATGAAGGTTTGGTGTATACTCTTAATATGATGCACAAATCATAAGCAAATGATTCCCCAACCATGGTATGTGTTTGTAAAAATCATTCTAAGAACAAAAAAATTTAGGTAATCCTTTCGGTCCTTATCCCAATGATTATCCTATAGAAATTCCATTTGTTTGCAACATGTTTTTATTAAATTTGTTCTTACGAATCTTTCGACCCTTTCGTGATGAAAATGTTCCTAGTCTTGTTTTAATAAGCAAACATGGTGGTTGTCAATCATCATATCTCCATACTAGTTTGTCACTTCACTTTTTGGAATAAAATACAAGAGAAATCCGTTCGGTCCTTTTTCTTAAAACATGTTTTATCAACAAATCAAACCAAGACTAGTATTTTTCCAACAAACTCATTTAAACAAGATCATATATACATGCATCACATTTTGAGAACACTAATATGATTAACTACATCCCAACACACAAGTATATCCCAAAACTACTCCATGATAATAATAATAACTAAACACAAATCATAAAAAAGTAATTCCAACAATTCAAGAGAATAGAATTCCATCACAAAGTTCATAAAATTCCTAAACTTTTGTGATTACAAGAATTAATATTCGTGGATTGTAGCAACCACGCGCCTCCAATCACCTAGATTCACCGTACAACTCCAAACTACCAAAACTATGGATGAGAATTGTTCCCTCCTTGCTCCTGGACGTTTTTCAGTAAGAACTAAGTTTTTGGGCTGAATAATATGGTTGGTATTAGTTTAGGTGTAAACTAATACAATTTTGGTTGTGTCACACCTAGTAAACTAGGACTAGGTTCCTTATATAGCCAAATGTGCTTGCTCAACTGTCCAAAAACGTTCCCAACAAGTAAATATCAAGAAATGATCGGACTCCAATGATTATGGGGAGTTAAGGCAACAATAAATGCAACTTTGTGTAACTGCAGCGTGAGAAACCGGATCGGTTTTAACTCCAACCGGATCGGTTGCATTTTGACCCAACGCCCAGCCGGATCCGGTTACGGGTTGTGACCGATCGGCTGGGTTTATGCTGTTTTGACTTTTTGTTGACTTTTCGCCTATACGCTTCATTCTTTGCTCTCGCTGATGATTTCCAAGACAAAACTTGATCTTTCCTTGCTGTAGATACTTAGAAATCATTGTGCTTCCCAATCATTGAATCCAAAAAGCTTCCTAGCTCGACTTCCTTCCTCGAGAATCTTCCAAATGTGCATAAAAACTTCATTTCTTCATTATTCGTGATACCTGGCTACATATACATACACAATACGCATCTTTGCACTTTTGCAACAGTTATGAGTAAATATAGCCGATTATCATGCAAAAAACCAACAATAACGCTACTAAAAACATGTTCATTTTAGGCGTTATCAAATTCCCCCACACTTAAGCTCTACTCGCCCTCGAGTAGGTCTAACATTTGCAAAGATTGATTTCAATGGTCTTGACACCATGGTTCCGAAAATGTAACAATTATCCCAAAAGAGATAATCATTGTTTTGCTTATAATATGTGAAAACTTTTAAAAATGAACCAAGCACTTTAGATAACATAACTAGAACACCTCACAAATGATTTTAAGAATTCACTCAACACTCATATATTGGTGGGTATATGTAAATCACTTAATGCCTAGTCATGATCAATGCTTTTTACCATAAGCTTGTACAAGTATCAAAACAAAGAAAATAAATTCATCAAAGAGGGCTTTTATTCGGGTTATAATGTTAAGGCTAAGGGTTCATAAAAGGTATGGATAAGGCATGGGATAGTTTATGAAATTGGTGTTAAAAGAAAAAATAATATCAAGTCTAGACCTCCATGTCGCTAGCCATCATACAAACCACAATCCCGAAAATGATTATTTCACCTCTTCAAATATCGATCTCCGCAAATATGTATAACTCAATATAGCTCTTTGGCTAATCAATATCCTTCATATAGCTCATTGGCTATAACCATTTTTTTTTTTTTTTTGAACATAACAAAGTTCCCCCACACTTAGTGTAAGCATACACAAAAAAAAATCGAGAAAGACGTCTCTTTCATCCATGATGGAGAATGGTACACACTATAAACAAAGTGTAGCTTCTTCATAATCATAAAAAATGATCCAACATTCCAAACAACTAGCAACAAACCAATAGACATGACAAGGGTTGGCTAAAGTTTATAGTGTAAAATATTTTTGTATTTTTCTGGATTTATCAAAAGAAAAGATTGACTCAAAAGGGTGTACTAAGGGTATCTAGTGCTAAAAATGAGCACTAACAAATGGGTCCATATAAAGGTGGTTAACTAACCGATATGGTTAGCTAATGTATCATTAGATGTAAAAATAGAAGGCCATTTGGGTTAAATCCTACGATGCCTCTTATCACTTGAACATATTTAGATCACTCGAAAGTGATTTTAACCGTAATGCATAACTAGTACAAGTTCTAGAATCGACATAATCACCGGCACACTCATAGCAAATATAAAACAAAAGATGTGTTTTATACAAAAAGAAACCTCACAAATGTGTGGAAAAAGGCTATTATGCATGCTAGAAAATGCTATCGAATCCAAATTGAATTTCTTCCGCAATTTGGTTCAAATCCAAAAATTTTCAAAAACCCTCATTTTACCATTGAAATTCCCAAGTTATTATTTTTATATTTATCAATAATGCGTGAAAATAACTAGACCATCAAGGGCGAATTTCTTCTAATCACTTGCATCCAAAAGTTATCTAAAAATTCGCATCATTTTTCCTATTTTCTTCCCTCCCCCATACTTAAGTTTTGCATTGTCCTCAATGTAATAAAAATGAACTTCAAAGTAAAGAAAATGGGAAAAAGAAATAGTCAAAAATACCACGGGATAGAATATGCAATACGCATATTGGGTCATAAGAAAGCATGTGAGTTATCCAACTCCAAACATTTGACCATCAATAAGCTTCCGACACATCCATCCTGCAAACAAAAACTGCAACATGCAATACACAAAACAAAAAAATGTAACTAAAAACTAGATAAAACCAAGCAAAATATGTTAATCATCCTAAAGAGATAGAAATAATATTGTTTAACACATCATAACCATTGTCTTTGAAACCACAATTCACGAATGATCCACGATCACTCCTCGTCCTCGCTCATGTCATCCCCTTCTTCATCATCATACTCATCATCATCACTTTCGGTTACGTAGTTTTCGTCCACAATCTCCAAACGAACTCTCCTCTTCTTCTTCTTTCCTCCAACTCCTGATGACGATCCTCCAACATCGTAGCTTGCTCCACCAACCTTAGGTAATCGACCATATCCAGGATAAGAAGTGTAAGGAAAAGGATACGGTGGAACATTGGGTGGATTGTAGGGTGGCAACTCGTAATTGGCTTCACGAGCCATGTGTTGAAAGATAGGCATGGAATAATCATTGATGTAGTTGTTTCTCAACATCATCGAGTCTCTCCACACATCCCTACATTGAATCTCATCTAAATGTTGGTTCCACTCTCCCCAACCTGAATCAAAACTACTGGACGTACCCATTTGCACGTTCTCCATTGGTATACTCCCCTGTTGTTGTGGTGGTGGTTGTTGTTGTTGTTGTGGTTCAATCCATAACCCAAAGGTTTTCAATCTCCTATTCAAAGCGTTACCAAAACCTTGTGCTGTCCACATCTCACTATACTTTGGCTCTCCACACTTAGCCAATTCCTCATCAACATAATACCCAAGATTCTTCGCCAATTTCGTCACAAAATGTCCTCCACAAATGTAGCTATTGCTCTTGATTCCCGGGGCCCTCCTAGACAAATACTCGGCTATCTGCCAAACTGCATTACCGTCCTTAGTTTCCTCTAGCATCATCATAACCCATAAGTCCGGTTTCGACATTTGTCCCTCGCTTCCAAATCTATTAAATGGCCCACCACTATCAACTTGTGAAGTATCCTCATCAATGGATTCCTGATGGTTGAATCATTCCTCCTAGCACAAGAAGGATCTCCCACTTGATTCCAATAAGCGGGAATACTAGGATCGTCTTTTTCAAACTTCCGAAGCCTAGAAAAATGAGCTTCAAATAATCGATGATTAATCTCATGTGGCTCATACAAACCAAGAGCCACGCCAAAAGCCGGCAAAGTGTAAGCATGATCCCTTCCACAAAGCCTAAACCAAACACAAATTTCCTTCATCAAGTTCTGAACATTCACCTTTCTTTCAAAATACATGGTTGAAAAGAACTCCATACACCATTCTCGATATACCACTTCATCGACGCTAAATGCTCTTTCCCATGACAAATCATTGAATGAATCTCCATCCCCTGGATATACATAAGATGTTCGCATCATTCCTCTTAACTCATCTTCACAATCACATTCCGCAAACAAATCCCAATCAATCACCCTCGGAACCAAACATGTCCTATGTTGCAATTTCGACAACCTTTCCCGAAAAGCGTGTTTCTCCCCGTCGGTGAGATCTTTGAACTTTAAGTTGGCATTTGCCTCCGTCTTCACACTATACTTAACTTTCTTCTTCTCGTTCCTTTGACAAAACTTCGTAACAAGCGGGTTCATTGGAATCGCCACCTCGCTCGAGCTACCTACAATAATTCTCTGTAGAAATCACAAATATAAGACCATATAAGAGTGTTAGAACAAACAAAAAGGTTCATGGAACCCTCTAAGATCCATTTCAAAATTTCAAAATTTTTAACACGAAACCGTAACCGATTCGGTTCAGAAACCGAATCGGTTGCTCAAATGACCAAAGTCCAACCTTTCGGTTGCAATGCGCAACCGAATCGGTTATGCAACCTGCATAAGGCTTTTGCCTCTTAAACCTTCCTACACTCGAGTTTTCTAAGTCCAATCCACTCCTAGATCGCATTCTATCATCCTCAATGATTTCCACATCCTTGAATTACTCTAAATTCGCTTTTCAAATCATCAAACATCATACATTCATCATCTTAGAACTCAACTTGATAAACCTATATCCTTCAATCATTAGTTCTAATCAATAAATGTGGCATCTATCACTCCTAAAAATACATCATCTATCATTAGGAATCACCAATTGCAACTTATCTTGATTCATTTGCACAACCCAATTAAATCCTAAAATTCAATCATCTAGTATTCATTCCATGGTGAATCAATCAATACAATTCTTTTTGCAATGCACTCCTATATCAATTACCCACTCAATCCTAAAATATTACAACTTAATTCGAATTATAACAAAAACCCCCAAATTGGTGACCTAATATTCAATTCGAATCAAATGCTCTAATTAAACCTTAATTGAGTTAATTGAATGTAGATGCTTACTTGTTTGGGTGCCATGATGTTTTCCTACAACTTAAACAACCTTCAATCAGCTTCTCTTGGACGAATTTTTGCAAAACCCACTGGAGAATTAGTGTGTGTGTGTGTGTGTTTATGGAAAAGTGAATTTTTGGTTTTTATACTTGAATGCAACCGGTTCAGTCATGGACAAAACCATTTCAGTTTGCATTTTGCCAAATTTTGCATTTTTACATGTTACTTAGGCATTTACCTTCCAAGCAACAAAAAAAATTTTTTACTCAAAAATCATGCTAAAGATTCACACAACATTCATTCACCAATTGGAATTTTGAACAATCATCCAATCTTAAAAACTCAAATCATCATACTAATCCAAACTTCAACTCAAAATTCATAGTTATAATGCATTAACCAAATTACCTCAATCATAAAAAATAAAAATGAAAATTAAATAAGAAACAAAAATCCTAAATGCATCAAATAAAAAATAACTAGTTCATGAAATTCAAGCAAATAATTGCTTGTTTATTACGGTCTCTTGTCTTTCCTCAGAATTCCTCGAAATACTCTTGTCTTAGGATGTCCTCACTTTGAAATTTTTCGGTCAACTCACGGAACGTTTCAAAAATTTTGAACTTTCTCATGAATCTTCTTCCGTCCGGACATAGTATATAGAACTTAACATGCCATGCTCCATCTCCGGTTTGTCTCTTGTAAGTCCCCGACCCTTCGGGTCTCCACTCCAAATTCTTAAGTTGCACCGGTAAAGAACCTAAAAAGTCGGTCAACTTTTTGTAAACTAGTATGTTTTTGAATGGGTTATAGAAAGCTTCCACCGCTAACGCACGTTCCATTTCGTCCTCTATATCAAAATAAGGCGGAGCTAACGGGCCGTACATTGGGTTACCTTGGACATCAGGTCCCACTTCAAAACATGTTAAATCATCATCTGCTTCCATTAACTCTAACTCCTCCATAAATTCCAAAGTTAGTCCTCTTGGTTTTGGGTAGTATGTTTGCCTTGAAATCCCATCATCAATAGTCATTGTGCCTCTTCCCATGTCTATAATCGCACCACAAGTTCGTAGGAATGGTCTCCCCAATAGTAGTGGTAAACTCTTGTCCACCGGAATATCTAGGACAAGGAAATCGGCCAAATACGGTTGATAGCCAATTTGCACTCTCACATTCTTTACCTCTCCCATTGCCTTCGCTTGAGAATTATCCGCCATAGTAAGCTTCGAATGATTAAGTTGCGGATTACTTAGTCCTAAAGTCTTAAACAATGGATACGGCATCACATTAACACTTGACCCCGTATCGGCTAAAGCATAAACTGGTGTAGTCCCAACTTTGATTGGCAACACAAAATTACCCGGATCCTTTTCCTTCCTTGGCATCCCTCTAAACAAAATTCGATCTCGCTCCTCCTCCGTGAGATTCTTATCTTCCAACCTAGCCCTTGCTAGCATCAATGCATCCAACTTCTTACGGTAAAGTACATAATCTTGGAGTACTTCTATCACCGGTTTCTTTTCATTAAGCTCAACAAACTTTTGTTCTAGGTTTTCTAAAATAGCTTCTTTTTGTTCGTCGGTTAAGGGTTTGAAAGTAGTGGTAGGTGATGAGGGTGTGGAGGTTGTTGTTGGGGTTAGTTTGTTTGATGAAGTTTTCTTCCGATTTGCCTTTCCCATTTTAACTACTTCCACCTCTTTCTCTTCCATGTTTGCACAAACTTCCACTAGCATCTCGTTTACTCTTTTTCCTTCTTCCAAATCAGTTATATTAATCCTCATTTCTCCCATTGCAAAATCTACTTGACACTTGGTCGTGACAAGAAAATCTCAACCAAAACACACATTAGGTTCATCCGCATTCCCTTCTTCTAACACAACAAAATCCGTTTAAAAAATGTGTCCATGAATATTGACCTTCAGATTTTTGACCATCCTTCTTCCATATGCTTCATAGTCCAAACGTACATGACCAATTTCGTCAAGAACCTTCTCCAAAATGTAGTTTTCTCCATAAGCCATATTAAGCTGCACGTCCCAAGCACTTACTCCTTCCACACTACAAGGCGTTCCAAACCTCATTAGTGGCGAATCATACACCGTTAAAGGTGCTTGTGTGAACACTACGACTCTTCCCTTCTTGGGTAGTTGAACCTTGTTTTCACCTGTTTCCTCCATATTAACCGTATCAATCCCCAAATCTTTCTTACTTTCTTCCAAGATACCTCCAATCTTTTCCAGTGAACTTCCGGTATCCTTGAACATTTCATTCAAAGTACGAAGGTATTCCGAGATTCCGCTCAAACAATCCATATTACTAGACAAACTTGACAAAGTAAAACAAAACAAAACAAAATCCAAATTATTTGCGTTAGAGTTAGTAAAACAAGAACAAACTATAGAAACATATATTAAACAAGTTAAGACACTTAACAAAACCAAAAACATAAGTTAAAACTCAAAATTTAAAAATGATAAAAATCAACACAGAAACTCCAACCGGATTCGGTTGGCTCACCAACCAAATCGGTTGGTTGAAATAACTAAGTCAGAAAGTCGAACCGGATCCGGTTGCGGGTTGCAACCGATCGGTTTGATCGAAAATATATATATATATATATATATATATATATATATATATATATATATATATATTTTATTAAAACAGAATTTTAAATGCAATTAAGGAGTCATTAAGATGTATAAAACTCTAATTAATAAAAACTCTTCATAAACCAACAATTTAATAACTTTAATAATAAAACCCATTAAACTAAAACTAAATTAACTACCAATTAAAATCTATCATTAAAACAATTAAACATATAACTCAAAAATATTACTACTAATCATTAACCATTAAAACTAAAATTAAACCAAAACTTAATTAACTAATAAATAAATAAATGTAAAGAAAATGAAAATAAATCTAAGAAATAATTAAACTACAAGACATAATCTGCAAATAGAATCTAAAATTACAAGAATTACTCTAGGAACCATAACACAAATAATTAAGAAGACTAGAACAATAAAATTGCAACAAAAAATTACACAGAAAGTCTAACCGGATTCGGTTGGATCACCAACCGAATCGGTTAGTTTGTAACCAAAACCTTTTTTTTTACTTTTCAACAAATTTAATTCCAATACTACCAATTTTACAGAAAATCAAAGAAAATTAAAGAAAATCCCCGGCAGCGGCGCCAAAAACTTGATGTGCTTGGTTGGTGCAAGTTTAAAAAAAAAATTATAAACACGATTTAACCGTCTAACCTATTAACACATACGAGCAAGTATACTCTTCCGTTATAGCAAAGTTTGGTAAGTCGCGATCGTCCCAAGGGATTTTGTGTTTGAAATTGATTTGTTTGAAAAGATTCCAACAAGAAAGCTTGTCAAGACTTCCTCAAAAAATTATGTTCTAGTGAAATTCAATAAGAAATATATATATATATATATATATATATATATATATATATATATATATATATATATATATATATATATATATATATATATATATATACTTGTGTGTAGTCTATAATCAATCATAAATAGTATTTATGAAGGTTTGGTGTATACTCTTAATATGATGCACAAATCATAAGCAAATGATTCCCCAACCATGGTATATGTTTGTAAAATCATTCTAAGAACAAAAACATTTAGGTAATCCTTTCGGTCCTTATCCCAATGATTATCCTATAGAAATTCCATTTGTTTGCAACATGTTCTTATTAAATTTGTTCTTACGAATCTTTCGACCCTTTCGTGATGAAAATGTTCCTAGTCTTGTTTTAATAAGCAAACATGGTGGTTGTCAATCACCATATCCCCATACTAGTTTGTCACTTCACTTTTTGGAATAAAACACAAGAGAAATCCTTTCGGTCATTTTTCTTAAAACATGTTTTATCAACAAATCAAACCAAGACTAGTATTTTTCCAACAAACTAATTTAAACAAGATCATATATACATGCATCACATTTTGAGAACACTAATATGATTAACTACATCCCAACACACAAGTATATCCCAAAACTACTCCATGATAATAATAATAACTAAACACAAATCATAACAAAGTAATTCCAACAATTCAAGAGAATAGAATTCCATAACAAAGTTCATAGAATACCTAAACTTTTGTGATTACAAGAATTAGAATTCGTGGATTGTAGCAACCACGCGCCTCCAATCATCTAGATTCACCGTACAACTCCAAACTACCAAAACTATGGATGAGAATTGTTCCCTCCTTGCTCCTCGGACGTTTTTCGAGAACTAAGCTTTTGGGCTGAATAATATGGTTGGTATTAATTTAGGTGTAAACTAATACAATTTTGGTTGTGTCACACCTAGTAAACTAGGACTAGGTTCCTTATATAGCCAAATGTGCTTGCTCAACTGTCCAAAAACGTTCCCAACAAGTAAATATCAAGAAATGATCGGACTCCAATGATTATGGGGAGTTAAGGCAACAATAAATGCAACTTTGTGTAATCAGCACGCGAAACCGGATCGGTTTTAACTCCAACCGGATCGGTTGCATTTGACCCAACGCCCACCGGATCCGTTACGGGTTGACCGATCGGGCTGGGTTTATGCTGTTTTGACTTTTTGTTGACTTTTCTCTTATACGCTTCATTCTTTGCTCTCGCTGATGATTTCCAAGACAAAACTTGATCTTTCCTTGCTGTA
>OU343222.1:60565113-60728986 GCA_910596185.1 Chrysanthemum makinoi | reverse complement strand
AAAAATGGTACATTGAGGTTATAATCTAATTTATATGAGTATAAAAAAATTTTATTTCATTAAAGACTTGTACATAAGCTTGAAAGACTTGTACTCTAGGTATAAAATGTTGTACTTTAGTATTTATGATTTAGTTTCGTAAAATCGTAGTTATAATAAATTACATTTTCACGAAAACTCCAATAAATGGCTAACGTTTAGTTTAAACATTTATAAATCATTCGTCAAGGAAATAACGTAAAATGAAAAATAAAAGGTGAAAACTTTTATACTTGATATATGAGAATGTTTATTTAAAACGAACTTAAGACATTCTGGTGATCAACTTTTAGGAATATAAGTCACATTAGTTGGTTGATGTGATTAGTTCAACCGATAACGTTTAAAAAAATTGTAGGCGAAAAAAAAATGGATAAGTATTCTTTAGTTAGAATATCATACAAGTGAAAATTTACCGGTGGTTACATTTGGTTTCCCCACAAGAATGATAAATTGGATAATGGTCTGTGTGAGAACTGCTGCCTTTTCTATTTGTGTAAATGGTGAAAGACATGGTTACTTTAAGGGTGGAAGAGGTCTTAGACATGGGGATCCCATTTCTCCCTATATCTTCACACTTGTCATTGAAATCTTCACTCAACTTATGCAGAAGCATATAGATGAAGACAGCAGTTTCAAGTACCATTAGGGTTGTAAAAAGTTGAAGATTTCTCACATTCGCTTTGCTGATGACCTCCTGGTGTTATGTCAAGGTGATGTCAATTCTGCTGCTGTGGTTAAGAAGGTGTTAAATGATTTTAGTGCTATGTCTGGTCTAAATCCTAACTTGGGAAAGAGCACCATTTTTTTTGGCAATGTAGATGATATGACTCAACAACAAATCATATCTATGATGCCATTCAAAGTGGGGAAGCTTCCAGTCTCCTACTTGGGAGTGCCTCTTATTACAAAGCATATTGGATTCAATGATTGCAAATGCTTAATTGATAAAGTCAAGACTAAAGTCAACAACTGGAAGAATAAGCTATTTTCTTGTTAGGCTAACGTCTTGCAGTTCTAGGAGTTGGGGGGCCTATGTGTTCATTCTTCCTAAGAGTGTGGTCAATGATATTGATAAGTTCTTAAAAGGCTTCTTGTGGTGCCAAGGTGAACTATCCAGAGGCAAAGCAAAAGTTGCATGGAAACAGATTTGTAAACCTAAAAAGGAAGGTGGTTTAGGCCTTAAAAATCTTGCAGATTGGAATGAGGTTCTCATGGCTAAGCATCTTTGGAATGTGGCTAGTAACAAGGAATCTTTGTGGGTCAAGTGGATCAATGAAATCAGGTTAAAAGGATGCAGTATATGGGTGGCAAAATGTGAAAATAATTCCAGTTGTGGGTGGAAACAGATTTTAACATTAAGGGACAAGATGAAACACTACATTATGCATCAGGTTGGTGATGGTAAATCTATTTTCCTATGGCATGATAAATGGTGGGAGGGTGGAGTGCTAAGTAATATGGTCCCTAAAGATGCTATTCTGAATGCTAATGGTGAATGGAATGCTAAGATCTCTGATATGATCCATAATGGGACATGGAAGTGGCCTAATGTTTTAAGAAGGTCTTATCCATTGCTACAAACAATTCCTGTTCCAGATATTAATATTGAGCATAAAGACAAAACCTTTTGGGCAACTAATGGAGGTGATATGGTGAAGTTCTCTATCAGCAGGGTGTGGAATGATTGGAGGAATGTGGATGTAACAGTGCCTTGGTCTGATGTGGTGTGGTTCTCCCACTGCACTCCCAAACACTCCTTCATATTATGGCTGGCTATTATGGGAAGACTTACTACTCAAGACAGATTGTTGAAGTGGTATCCAGGAAAACAAATGTGTTGTGCTTTGTGTGAATTGTGTCCAGATTCACATGAGCATTTGTTTTTTGAATGCCCATTCTCAATCACAATATGGACTGAAATGAAGAGGAGAATAAAGCAGGAAGGATGGACTAATAGATGGGATGAGATTCTTGATAATATATTAAAGATGCCCTGCAACAAATCCATCATGAGTATTTTGAGAAGGGTATGCTTTGCAGCATGTGTCTATTACCTATGGAATGAAAGCAACAAAAGACTCTTTAACAATGAGAAAAGAAGCTGCCAAGAGTTGTTAAATGTAATAGTCAATAATGTCAGATTAAGATTGGCAAGTTTGAAGGTTAAAAGATCCAACAAAATACTGGAAGTCAGTAAAGAATGGCAAGTCTCCATGAGATTTCAAGATGATAATGAGTGGGTAATGAAACACTGGGATGATAGCCTGGCTAAATGATGGTATCTAGTAATTCTGAGCTGATAGCATATGTTGGGCTTAAGTCTCAGACTTGTACTTTCTTGTTCTGTCCGATATATGGATGGAGGATTACCAAACGATTGTTTATCAGTGTTCTATGGTCAATTTGGATGTATAGAAGGAGGATAGGCATGTGTATCCTTCCTTCATGAATGATGTAATTTGTTGATAATTAATAAAACTTTCACCTTTGCACCAAAAAAAGAAAGGATGTTAAGTGAATCGATTGAAATATGATTATTTTTTCTTTTGTTTAATGTGTTTTTGGATAATTATTATTTAGTATTTAGGGATGTTTTAAATTATTTATTTATTTATTTATTTATTTTTTATTTATTATTATTATTTTTATTGTTTCCCGATCAATTTGTTCCTCTGTAAATGTGGGGTTTAAGTTTCATTAATAATATCTTTCAATCATTTTACGTCTTTTATTAGAGTTTTTAATTCTCTTTGTGAGGTTTTATTCTCAGTTAACATTAACCTGCATGCAATAGTTTATGAATAGGTCCTAGTTTGTTTGCTTGTAGCATTATATGACAAGATCACTTCAAAGAATTATTGGGCCACCAACTTTTTTTTTTGGTTTTAAGCAATATAGGGATCTGGATTTTGACTCATGATAATAGCCGCAACGAACTCAGCATGATTTTGAATCGGTCCGGTTCGCTTTTCATGTCCTGTAAATAATATCCGAGTTGTGAACGACGATAACTAGAATCACCTTTGTTTTTTTGGGCTGGTTAGTTAACAGAGCATTACGTAAAAGACAACAGGCCACAAACTTTTCAATAGGTCATTTGGCCCATTTGGGGAAAAGTTCATCATATCTTTCACAACTTGGCCTCCAATTATTCTAGCAGCAGAGAGTAAAGAACCAGAAACCAATAAACTAACATTAAAATGTACCTTAAGGCTTAAACGTTCTAAAAGACTAAAAAGAGATAATTTTGTTGAATATTTTTCTTTTGCTAAAATCATACCACAATTATACTTTTTTCACATTGCAAAGTGCAGTTTGGATAAAATGTCATCTACTAGTACTAGTATTTTCCACAATAATAACCTTTATCCTATTCACTTATGAGCCATTATTATTTTATGAGCAAATCATTTTCTACTTAGAGAAGGGAAAACTAATATCGAATTGTACTTAGCCTTAAAAAGCTTTAACAAAAACATAATTAAGATGATCGACCACTAGAGATGCAAACTGAAGCCGACTACATATGTTACGACCCCGTTTGGGTCGTGTCTAGTCTCGTATATCATAAGGATTATGTCGTGGGCTAAGTTATCTTTATCTATCTTATTTTGGTAGGTCATGTTCGAGTCTAATTGGGTCTAAGCTCATTGTCATTGTTTAGATCATTGTAAGGTTATAATTACCTAGCCATTATAATCAATAAAAGCATAGTTATGTCAAACAAATAATTCTCTTGTCTTCTCTAATATTCTTAAGGAGCTCGCGCCCCCTTGAAGTGGTGCTCTATCTCGATACAACCTCAACGGGTCGTATCAATTGGTGCTTTCATTGAGAGCTCTCGTTGAGAGGGCTTACGATTAGGGTTCCAAAAAAAAAAAAAAAAAAAAACTTTTTCACGGGGGGTACTGTTCATCGAACTGTTCACAGGTACTGTTCATCTTACTGTTCATATGTACTATTCACCGTCACTGTTCATCCGAAGTACTATTCATTGGGGGTACTGTTCATCGGGTATACTATTCATAATTTTTTTTTGGAGTTATTAATCGCTTGAGTATTATTCATGACATCAGGCGGCAACGATCAGGACGCGAAATATGCACTCTATAAACTCTTGCAAATAGGTACGGTGGCCGAATATGAGAGTGAGTTTGTGGTACTAGCAAATCGAGTAACAGGGATCTCTGAATCTTTACTTACATCGTTTTATATTTCCGGACTTAAACTGACGTTACAAATAGAACTGTTGAGGGCAAGGCCTACAACTTTAGGAGAAGCCTTTTCCTTAGCCCATATAGTCGAGGCTCGTTTTGAGGCAATTGAAGACAAGGAGAAAGAGCATATAATTGAAAAAAAATCAGATACCATTCCATCGTTACAAAGTGAATTCGCTTCACCTGAGATTAAAAAGTCGTTAGATGTTGATGAATATATTCGTGTTGATGTGGTTAATAACGCGATAGATGGTGTGTTCGATATTGGTGGGAGTAATGAAGTTCACAGCAAGTTTGAAGAATTTTCAGAAAATAAGAAAAGTATGAAAGAGATTGTTGTGGGTGGTCGTGAATTTGATGGTCGTTTGCATACAGGGTTAGTCCTATACGCACTTCTTTGGTGGCTCATGAAAGTCCACGGGTTCGCCAACTATGGGAAGGAATTGGTATCGGTGATGCTCACGGGCTAATGGATAAAGGACGCAACCATAAATTTGTTCAACCAAATGTGTGGAAATGGATATCGGACTCTCAATCGGCATATTCTTCGTATCACCTTGAGGGCAAGGTGATTTTTGAAGGAGTGGGGAGTGTTACGACATGGGTAGCGGAAGGCGGAAAAATGGTGTTGTGTTATGTCCAAGGTAGTGGAAGGCGGAAGAGGAAAAAGTTGTTGGTTGCGGTAGCGGAAGGTAGGAGAACTACGAGAGTGGAAGATAGGACTAGGCTTAGGATTAGGATATGGGATCCCGGAATCAAGAGAAAATTTTCAAGACCACACTTTGAGGACAAGGTGATTTCGAAGGAGTGGGGAATGATACGCCCCGAGCTTTATGTTATGTTATATTTATTTAGGATATGTCTATGTGTCATATTAGGAAAGTGTCATTGTTAAGATATGTCTTTATGTTTGGCTTGTTTTACAAGCTAGGGTTATTCGGTTATATATACCGAATCATTGTTATGAATGAATCAATCAAGTTTAAGATCAATAATTCTATAGTTCTTCTCTTCTATTTCTTAAGGAGCTCGCGCCCGCTTGAAGTGGTGCCTTATCCCGATACAACCCCTAACCGGGTCGTATCAATTGGTGCTTTCATTGAGAGTCCTCGTTGAGAGGGCTACCAAATTAGGGTTCCAATTATATTTATATATATATATATATATTATAATATATATATATATATATATATATATATATATATATATATATATATATATATATAAAAACTGTTCACTGGGTACTATTCATCGGGTACTGTTTATTGCCGGAAATTCCTGGTTCATTGTTTTTATTGAAATCATGGATGAACAAATGGTTCGATTGTGGCTGATAGAACATCAAGACATGGCTGAGAAGCTGGTACAGCAACAAATCACAGATTTTCAGCTTCAGTTTGACAATTTGCGTGCCGAATTACAGGTGATTCGAGGACTTCACCAGAATCAGAATAGGGGTGATGGCGATCATGGGATGTTGTTACCGCGTGCGATGAGGTTGGATGTTCCAAAATTTACAGGAGTCGATCTGGATAGTTGGATCTTTTCCATCATGGAGTACTTCTCTCTGCTTAACACCCCCGCTGGTCAGCGATTGCGGATTGTGGGTTTTAATTTAGAAGGTGCGGCTGTGGAGTGGTTTCGGTGAATGACATGGAACGATTTGATTACTGATTGGGATAGATTTGTAGAAAGTGTTAAAAACTGTTTTGGTTCATCGAAATATGAAGATCCGCAGGGGGCTTTGTCGAAGCTATTACTAATCGGTACGGCTAAAGTTTACCAACAAGAGTTTGAAAAACTGATGAATAGGGTTACAGATATCTCGGATACTTTGCTCATCTCTTTCTATATATCCGGTCTTAAACTTTCTCTATAACGGAAGTTGTTAGTGGCAAAACCAATGACTCTTGGGGATGTGTTTTCGTTGGCTCGTGTCCCAGAGGCAATATTAGAATATCAAATTACGGCTTCTAATGTTTCTAGAGCTGCTGGTACCAATGGCGGTACGCAATACAACAAAGGTTCAACATCATTTGTTGGCACACCTTTGCTGCCAACACCACCAAAACCTACTATTAACCCACCTCCATTGGAAACCACTGAGGTACCTACAAAAACAACTCAATATGCACCAGCAAATGATGATACGGGTAGTTCGTTGTTGCATAATTATGTTGAGTCGAGCATGGCAGTGGAGAAAAATAAAAATTTTAGAATACCTCAATGTGGGATCAAGTACATCAGATGAGGGAATAGAAGTCAAGACTTATGATGATAATAGTGAAAATAAGAAAAGGGCAGTGATTGATGTTGAATACATAAATAACAATGGATATATCCACCCACTTATCGAGTCATGGGGGCTGCAAGGAGTAATTGATCACAATAGTAGCGCCGACACTAAGGTGGAACCATCAGATGGTAGGAAACATGTGTCCAGAAATGATGACGAGGTCTTCACGGCAGCAGGATGAAGTAATAAGATTAAAAATAGTCTTACAAAGGGAAGGATTGGTATGTTTCTTCAAGAGGAGTTAGTGCCTAAGATGGACCTGGAAACAAACCTCATAGTTGATCCTAACTCTAGTTTAAAAGCAAGTCACAGTATTATAGCAAAAGACTTTCATTACACCAACTCCAGGCAGCATATTGAGCATTCTTTTGTGCATATTATGAACAGGTTACAATGTGCTCCACAAGGCGTTAAACCACAAGTCAAAGTTTGGGATCCTGGAATTACATGAGGTAGATTTTTGAAGCAACACCTTGAGGACAAGGTGACTTCGAAGGAGAGGAGAATGTTACGACCGCTTGGGTCGTGTCTAGTCCCGTATATCATAAGGATTATGTCGTGGGCTAAGTTATCTTTATCTATCTTATTTTGTTAGGTCATGTTCGAGTCTAAGTGGGTCTAAGCCCATTGTCATTGTTTAGGTCATTGTAAGGTTATAAATACCTAGCCATTATAATGAATGAAAGCATAGTTATGTCAAACAAATAATTCTTATATCTTCTCTAATATTCTTTAGGAGCTCGCGCCCGCTTAAAGTGGTGCTCTATCTCGATACAACCTCAACGGGTCGTATCAACATATCCCCATTATGATCGAGACTAAACTGGCCACACAAGCAACTAGACCTATATATCAACTCGTCTTCAAAGTATCACCCAAAAGGCAAAAACTATATATCTTGTGAAAAGTGTTAACATGAACCAAGAAAACTTAAACGAACATGATTTTAACTTTCTGCTTGATTCAAGAAGTGATAGAATCAAATGATTTACGAGTTAAACAACAATTACCCTTCAGAGAAGTCAATGGATTTGACTTTGCGGGATGGGTCAAAGAAATCAATTTTATTTTGTTTTTAGAATAGTGATTGGCTACTGTTTGTGTATATAAAAAAATTTAAATAGGACTTTGGAATTTCTCTTACGTTTATAAACTAAAAACTTAGAAATGTTGGTTTACTACTCCGGTTCCATTGAGAAGGTTTTTATTTTGAGAAGTTTGAGAAATCTTCGTTTGACCAAATTGATTCATGTTTTTTACTTGATTAACAAGTAAACATCATTTTATAGTGAATCGAACCTATAAATCACAAATTTGATTAACAAATCATTGTTAAAATCGAGTTATAATGATGATTCATTAAATTTGTACAGATGATTCAGTATTCCACATATATCATAAAATCCAAAGACTTTTAACATTGATTCAATTCTTTTTTACACATTTTGAATTTTAATCACTTTAAAATGAGTTTTACGCTTGAAAAACATGAATCAAAGTTCAAAATCCATCGTTTTTTAAATCTTCTCAAAATAAAAACCTTCTCAATCAATCCGGATTCTACTAACTGATACCAAAATAGATAAATGCTAGTAGATACGTTCTTTACCTTAAGTCAAGAGCACAAAACATAACAAGATTGTAACCAATCGTATAGTATACACCTTTTTACAAGTTCACATCCATTCAGTTTGTTTCACATTAATTTTCTCTAAACATCAGTATTCAGATCTACTCGAAAAAATGCTAAAGACAAATCACGTTAACGAAGCAGCCAACACTAACACACGACTATGATCCAAACTACTCGAAAAAATGCTAAAAACAACTAGTCTTCACCTAATAAATCGCTAACTACTATAGAAGATGCAAAATGAAATCTCCCATGATGAACAAGACAAACCCATCATATCTTGGTTGATCGTGATGATCAGTTGATCACCATTACATTACCATAAGTGACTCACGATCGATAATGATAACTCAATTTAACCGCCTTCAATGTAGCACAGAAAACTATCATGTTTTAACCAAATCTTGCTAAAAGTAACTTAACCTCTCCTTGGGCAACATATTAAGCAATCTTAGCAATGCACAAGCATATCCCATATTATGTACATCGAAATCTTTGTCCGCAACAGGAAATAGCAAGTAGCCAAGGTGATCTTTGACGTTGTAAATAACCAATGCAAATTTCTCATCAGGGAGCCTCCCAAGAGTTATGAAATTACCTATAAATTTAGGGACTAGAAATAATCGCGCCATAATTCTGTCCCTAACAATAGGATCAGGTTCGAGTCAACCAATCTTCCTGTATACTTCTCCAACTTCTTTTACACATTCGAACTTTTTTGTATTTAGTCTCACTAATCCTTGTATGTAGTTGTCACCTTCAAGTTTTTCTATTTGACCGTCTTCAACTTTAACAAACATAACGTCCGCCATGATCAATCAAAGTTCAATTCACCTTCGAAATGCTAGCAATGTATGATCCTACAAGAAACGTGTTGTTAATATATTTTGAACAATAAAAGTTCACCATTTTGTTAAAAAAATATTACTACGTATTTCTTAATAATCGGACGCTATATGATCATATGCTCAGTTTCTACCAACACTTGCACAAGTAAATTTTGAATCTTTGAACAATTATCAAGAAAACACACACACCCACGTGTGTGAATATAATTGTGTAACAACCCCAACGAGATTTCTTGAACCCTAAAGATTTTATAATGCATGCATGCAAAAAGAAACAAATTATAACTTAACGAAACACGAACTAACAAGACATGCTTAAAGAAAATGAGAAAACGTTTCTGAAAAAAACAGACGTGAAAACGTACACAACTGTTTTTTTTTTTAATAAGATCAAATGATGAACGCCACATTCTTGAAACATCACAAACGCCATTAACTAGCATGCATTGTGTAAGATGCAGAATGATATGTTAGTACCTGCGGTATATTGAACAGCAATCTTCAATTCTTGAAGATGAACTGGGTAACTCAAGTTGAGTTTGATTCAAGAAAGATGATTTGACTTTTGGGTTTTGTCAAATAATCACTTTTAGTTTCTGGATCGATTTTGATCGATTAAGTGTTTGTTAGTTTGTTTATATAGGATTCTGTAGTTGTGGCAAGACCGTCCAATCATCTTTCGAGAATACATATAATCTTCCAAAAAGACTGCGGACAATCAGACGGAGCGCGCTAGCGCGCATTTGAGTAACCTCCTCAACTAACCACAACTAACCCCCCTCACTCACAACAAACCTCAACCTCTTCATTTGAGGCCCATCACTACAATTTTTTTTTTCTTTTCAAAATTTCAAATAAACTAAATTTATTTCATTACTAATTAAAATACATTAAACAACACAATAATAAGAAAAATAAACACGACACGTAAAAAAAAATAAAAAAGTAAATGACACGGGGAAAAAAAATACAACACATACTAATACTACGAAACCTAATCATCTCGCTCGCTAATTTCCTCACTATTTTTCTTGCCTCTTTCGATGATCACTCGCTTTTGTCGCGTCATCGGCTAAACTGGGATTTAGCATGAGAAACTTCATCTCCTTCATCTCTCGGATAGCAATTTTCTTCTCCCGCCTCGCCTCGTAACAAGCCATTTGAGCTTCGGATTTTTGAGCATATTTTTTGGATATATGTCCAGATAAAGTACCGATTGACTCCCACCGGAGCTCGCAGCTTCGACGCTGAAGTCTACTTTTGTTTCTTTGTGGCTCGATTCTTTCTGGCGCCATCTCTTTCAGGACGAGGTCGTTTGTCCGGGCCGAATATATCCTTGAGACATGTAATGTCAATCGGATCTTCGGCATCCCACTTCGGGTAATTTTTCAAAATATCCCAACATTTTTCATACCCGAACTCCTTCCCAGCATACCGCTGCGCAAAGCTCGGTTTCGCATTCTCGACATGATCGTGGTCATTTTCACCACTTCGACGCTGCAGATGTTTGTAAATAGCGTTGAATTTTTGGCAATCACCATTAATCCTCGACCATTTACCGTAGATCATATTTTTGGCACGCGGGTCATCGGTGGTCTGATTATTGAACATGTCCATAATGTCGCTCCAAAGAAATCTTCGAACGTCATTTCCCATATCTCGATCATGGGAAATTTGTATCCAAATTGCGCAGCAACCTTTCTTCAGCCTTGCTCTACTTCCTCATGTCTGCCTGGCCTATGACTTCCACATCTTCGTCATCGTCTGCGTCCAAATCCACAGCTTGTTTTTTTTTTTGCCTTCTTCTTTTTTTTGGTACCTTTGGCCAGTTCACGTGATTTTGGTACTTTGAATTGTGAACCGGACGGTTGTTATTCCATTTGGGGAAACGTTTGAGGTTGTGACGGGTTAAAAAACTGTGATGATGAAAATCGGGCGGGGTAAGTTGCGAATCCTTGTTGAAACGCATATTGTTGGTTAAGAAAAATTTATTGTGGAGACGGGTTGAAATTTTGCGAGGAGTGTTAGGTCACCATTCTATCACATCAATATGTATTTCTAGAGAGAGAAAGTTTTAGAGAGAAAAAGTGGAAGGAACTAATTAAGTGATTATGAAAATGATAATTGCAATTAGAACCAACAACCCTCTCCCTTCTAGGGAGGGGGTATTTATAGTGTTTACATAAGTAGGGGTGTTTCCAAGGTTCTAGAAGAACCTTCTATCACAGCTCATGGGCTTACTACATGAGCTGTGAATCTAATTACAAACATTTATAAACCATAATTATTAACGACCTATTACAAATGAAATGACCTACACTTGATAATAAAACATGTTCCTAACAATCTCCCCCTAAGGGTTGGTCATCATTTGTTGTGTTGCTTAGGTCATTCGACGTCTTGAACTTCTTTGGCGTTCATAGCTTGTGACGTCTTTGATTCTTTGCATCTTTGTTCTTTGTTCTTGTTGTTGTGATCAGTTGTGAAATCTGCCTTTTATCAACATCTTTGTTTCTGGTGCTTTTACGTCTTTTTCCAACATGCTCATACTTCCTGTGAAGTTTATGATTCATACATGTGAAGTTTACATTCTTTATCTCTAATCTTTGACTTGTGACTTTTCTGATTTTCTGACTTTGAAGTGAAATTTTGCTGAACTTTTCTTTGCTTAGATCTTTGATGAGAATGTCTTTTTGATGTATGTATGAGCATGTGGAAATGAGCTGTTGATAGTAATGATGGTGGTTATGGTCCGTGACACGCACTGCAATAAAACATTAGCAATAAAGTTTCCGACATAAGAGTTTGATATTTTGTACAAGTACATCCTGTTCGCTGCACGATCTTTGACTAATCTCAGATCGGATACTTGCTAGAATTTCCCTGTACTCAATATCTTCACTTTGTCGCTGTGAGCCGCCGAGTATACCGAGGTATCACTCCACGACTGTAGACCGTTTGAGACCACCGCGAGCACTAAGCGTAACCCACAAGGGATTACCGAAGTGACCTGCCGTCGGGCGTTTGATGTTGACCCTGGCAGGAATTTCCATTCAATCACCGAGGATCACAATTGTGAATCCCCTCATAAATGTTCTGGCAGATTGCTAAGATCTTCGTAGGACTCTGGAACATGCCACTTGTGTCCTTATTGTTTGAACAATCAAGTGATGAGATATTAGGTGTTCCTAAGAGATCTTTTGATGAATCTCATGGCTCTAGACTCAAATTAGTGCGCTTTGATTTTCCTAAGCGGAGACTAGGGAGAAAGTCTCCTTCTTAAATACCAACAATCTCTAAGAGAGAGTCGATAGATTACGTAGGGTTCCCTGTGAGAATGAAACAAGCTCTTTTGAGAGAACTTGAGTGGCTTAGAGGGTTTAGTGCATTGCGTCACTGGGTCTATGACGACTTTGTCTTCAATACCGGTGTCATCTTGTGACAACCAGTAGCATATGAATTGAACCCGTGTCGCCCTAAGTTGAATAATTTTGGAGGGCTATTTCTTTTCACCATTTTCTTTAACTTTTCTTTTTAATTCTTCAACTCCTTCTTTCTCCGATTCTGATTTTCTCCTTTTTCAATCATACCTAAGGACTTCTAAATACTAACTATTTGTGGTGTCCTTGGGTAGACCCCTCCGGCTCTGGCGGATCATAGACGCTTATTCATAAACTTAGTCACCTTTTAACTCCATGACTATCCTATGTTGCCACAAAACCTTTTCTTGAAAATCTCTCAAGATGTTTATGATGAAAAACATGTTTTGCTAACACCTTGAGAGTTTTTGTTTTTTAGAAAATACCCCCTCCACATGTGCTTATGAGTTTTGACTAAAATCGCACAGAGAGGGTAAAGCTCGCACTTTTGAATTGATCGACTCTTGATAGACAATTCCCCGCGAGACACGGGTACGTTGTATAGTTAAAGAGTTCCATTATCAGCTTTTAGGTGACAACTAGCTCTAATAACTATCTTGAAGATGTAAACTCTCCTTGAAAAGGAGGTTAGACCCGTCAAAGTTCATGTCAATCAAGAGTGTCTCGAATTGGTACATTCTACTAAGATAAGTCTTGAAAGACAAATCCTTTCGACACGACATTCAAAGATCGTCAATTCATTGGTGATATCTGAGTCGAGCACGTTATGAGATTCCATAACCTCCTGATCAACAATTTTAATCACATTTCTCCCCCTCAAAAATAGCATATGTATGATGTTTTTGAAAACATGTTGATTAAAATATGCTTTTTGAGGTGTTTGAAATTCATTTGGGAAGAAATGGATTTCAAGAACATTTGATTTCGAACAATGATTTTTTGTTTCAAACAGTTAAGAAGCTTTCGCTCCTTTAATTAGGATTGAGGCACTAAAGCCGCACAAGGGTCCTTTCGTGGAATAAGATTTTGTTTTCGTTGAACAATAGTACTCCCCCTCAAATATGGAAGTATATTCGAGAGATAGCCTTCTTGAGCCGAGTTTGAAACAGTTTATTACAAGTTGTAAAAAACATACTATCAGATTTGTTGTGCTTGTGAAAATTCGAGCTCAAGGTTTAACTAAAAAAACATAATCAATGAACATAAGCATACAAATGAAAGTAAAGAGTTAGAGTTATTACAAACAGATGTTTAAATGTTCCAGTAATGTTCCAAAAACTATCTAACTGCAGTACTTCATTCAGGACGACGAAACGTCAAGATATTTGGAACCCTTGCTCTTCCTCCAACATAGCCTTCAAGTCGTCTCATTTGAACTCGAAACTTGAGTCGTGAATCAATTTTCTTGACAAACTTTTCAGCTTGATTAACATCACTTCTCTTCCATGTCATGTTCCGCAGCCAACGTTGTTTTCTGCCCGCGTTCAGATCTTCAAGAATGTGCACAAGCTTAGCCTTTACCTGTGTCAACGTATCATCACTGAACTTGTGAATTTCTTCGTATCCCATGAATTTGACGATGTTGTTCCTGATGAAGTGTAATCCAAATGGTTTTCTTGTGAATGTATACGGTTTCTAGTCATAAATGCCGGGTGGTTGAAGATCAGGTTTGGTAAGATTCAGACGTTTCTGATAACTTTCAACACCAAGATGAAGATCTTCAACTCTTTACTTAATGACAAGACTTGCGATAAAAATGAGAATTGAGTGAAGATATCATATTGTAAGCTACCGTGAAGATGCTCAAGCTTTCCTTGAACTTTGAGAAGATACATATCTTCAATATCGTTGAGATTCAGAAACCTGTAGTCAGCCTCGTTGAAGGTGTATTCATTGTCGTCAGCTCTGCGAACCTTGATGTTAGTCAAAAACTTGTACCCGTATTTATGCATAATCTCTACACTGATAATGGACAAGATACGGTGGTTATAACACACTTTGTGTTTAGAGGTGAATGTAAGCCGCCATTTGTAAAACCATTTACGCATATTAGGCCAGTGGAAGATGCCAAGTTCTGCCTCATCATTATACGTAACAACCGAGGAACTAAACAATTCATCAACTTCTTCCTCCATTCCCTCTTGAGTGTAAACCGCAGCATAGAACTTTGACAATGATGTTGCATACCTTTTCTCTGGATCTGTGTTGCCATACATCAGGTATTCTAAATCATGATTAAAGAAATATGGTGTGGGTACCTTGGGATTATGAGTATGACCCATGAGTGGTAAAGGTTGAGAATAGTCTTGAAACTTGAACGTTTTGGGAGCACAAGAGGGCAACGAAACATCCTAAGTAATGTTCTCAGACATTGCTCTTGCAACTTCCTCAAGATTGTATTCAAATTGGAGCCTTGAAGTGGTGGAAGTCTTAAATCGTGTAAACCTTGCTCGGCGAATGTTGGCAATGTGAGACAATTGAAGTTTCTGCACCTTCATGATCTTTTTCAAATTCTTTGTGAAATCCACAATGGAAGCTTCATTAGGAAGTTCATCTTCTGGATAGGCATCAACCATATCTTCAAACCAGTCAAACTGAGTCGTGGAAGAGTCAATCCATTCTGGGGCTTCTTCTTGGTGCATGTTAGATGGTGGCTGGGATATGACTTGAGAGACAATCTGTTGTGGAGGTTGATTAGAAGATTGTGGTTGAATTTCATCTTCAGGTGGAATATCGTGAGAGGTGGTTTGAAAAACTGAAGATGACGGTGCAGTGAATTTGGTACGTTTGTCGCTTGGACGTGACTCATCATCTTTATCATTAGGTCTGCGTTTACGAGGCGGGATATCTTTGCACGATGCATATGCAATCTTCTTATCAGCCTTCTTTATGGATTTGAGTAGAGCGTCTCGAAGTTCAACTTCTTCATCATCATCAAGTATCTTCTCAAGAAGTTGACTTTTGAGATCAACGGCAGGCAGCTTTGAAGGTTTTGTTTCAAGAGTTATCGGGTGTGTTTGAAGATGAGTGGCTACAACACCTTGAAGCTTGTTTCTAACATATGTGCGTAATGCCGATGGTAGAACTTCATTAATGCAACTCTTTGCCTCTGTAGGAAGAACCTTTTTAATGAGATCCTCCATCTGCTCGGATAATGGATACTTCTGAAGTGTTTGAATCTGTTGATGTTGATCTTGAAGTTGCTTTTGTTGTGTCTGAACTTGGGTTTGAAGAGAAATAAGCTGTTCTTGAATGACTTGCAATTTATCTTTTTCAGTTGCTTCAGATGTTTGTCGAGAAGGAAGCCTGATCTTAAAGGTTGTTTTGGAAGGAACATTCGTTTTTGACTGTTGATCTGAAGATGCTGGAGGTGGTTGTGTTAGTGATGTAGGAATATGAGCGACACCTTCAAGATGTGGTTTATCAGCGAAAACATCATCAAAATCATCATTCTCAGATTCATCATTGTTGACAGATTCTTCATTATCAGAACGAATGAATTGATCAGATTCATCTTTGGATGAAGAGAGTGTCACTGAGTTATCCGATTCGGAAGAGTCTGATTCATTCATAGGTTGTTGAATTTGTTCAGGAATCACCTTAGAACCTGATCCTTCATCCTTCTTATGCAACCTTTAAAGATCAGCTTGGTGATGACGTTTGGTGATAAGAAAGTTTTCTTCAGGATTGCTTGTTCTTCTTTGTGAGTGCGAGGAGATTGAAGTAGTTGAGTTTGACCACTGATGGTTTTACCACTTTGTCTTGCAGCTTTTTCTTGTTTCACCTGGAGAAGTCTTTGAGTTTCTGTAGGGTTATCATCTTCGTCGTGATGACTAACTTGTTCTTCTTCAGCAACATGTTCTGTATTGGACAAATCTTCATCAAGCAGCGAGGTTTTCTTGTGTTTTGCAGTGGATCTCCTTCCTCTACCTTTAGGTTTTTCAGAAATAATCCCAACTGTTCCTGTTTTTTCTGCTTGATCATAGTCCATGTAAGCGGTAGTCTGCTTGATGCCATCATTCAAGAGAGGGTCAGGAATTCTTAAGCCTTTGTTTGTTGTGCTAGTGCTTTGAACTTTAACAGTTTTAAGCACATGATCCATTTGACTAGTATGATACTTATCACCACTTGCCATTCGTTTGTCGATGCTTGGATCTGCTTTCATGAAGTATTCAATAAGAAGCTTGGTGTAACGAGGAAACGGAATTTTATACCCTTTCTTATTGCTAAACTGCCGTGCTTGATAGATCATATCATTCCAAATTAGCTGTGCATAATCAAGATGTTGTGTATTAATGACACCCCAAAAGATTTGAAGAAGTTCCAAGCGTGGGTGTTCATGGCCGGTTGCCTTTCCTGTAACACAATGACTGAGTATGGTATACAAAGATAACCATGGTTGAGGAATGAATTTCCGGTTTACATCAGAACTCTTTGACAGACATTGAGAAGACTCATCATAACCCATTTTTCTAAGAGATGCTGCAATTTGTGAGAATGATGGAGATGGTATGAACGAAGTGTGAGTCTTTGTTTCTTCAAGAGGAAGATGAAGAACATGACGAAGAATGCTGACATCAAATTCGATTGGTGTTCTGTCAATCTGGACTGTCATGAGGTTGGAATCGGTACTTATCTTGAGTGAATGTCAGAATTGGTTTAAGTAGATCTCAGGGACACTTGCAGATAGAGTTAGAAGATGCCGACAGAAGTGCTTCTTAAGATTTTCCACTATTATCTGACATGTGGGATGACATTGAAGTTGTTCGAGATCAATACGAGAGTTTGAAAGCCCAATATTGCGTTCATCTTCAATGGGAAACATGTCCCTTCTTGTGAGAGATCCTTGAGACATATTTAGACCTGAAACAAATCATTTACCAAGATATCCAAGAATTTGTAATGGCATGTTAGAGGAATGACTCATATGATCCTAACATACAAACTATGCAAACATACACAAGCATTTATGTGTGAAACTCTCAAAAGTAAACCAAGACATACTCACTAAGATGCAATGGTAACTCAAAAAATTACAAGAATTCTAATTCACAAAATACTTGTAAACGTAGAAACTAGCAAAATGATGCTCACATATGTAGACAGAAAAACAAATTCGCCAAAAAACTCAAAAATGAGAAACTCTCAATTCTGAAAGAGTAACAAACTCACAAACTCGCAAAAATTTCCGTAACTGTGGAAAACTCGCCAATATTCAATAATTTGTGAAACTCACAATGCCCAGATACAGAAACTCGCAAATACATTAGAAACTCGCAATTCCTAAAGTCGCCAAGATTTATTTCAAACTCGCATAGCATTCGACAAACTCGCAAATAATTATAAAAAAAAATATTTTGACAAACTCACAAAATTTCATACACAGTTGGCAAACTCGCCAAGATTTCTTGATTATTCTCGCAAATATCCAAACAGCAAAAGAAAATACTTGCAAAGATTTATGTGTAAAAGGCAAACTCGCCAAACTCTAAACCTAAGAGAAACTCGCCAAACTCTAAACCTAATAGAAACTCGCCAAACTCTAAACCTAATAGAAACTCGCAAAGATTCATGTTTAGAAGGCAAACTCGCCAAACTATAAACCTAAGAGAAACTCGCAAGTACTCATCAAACCATGGCAAACTCGCCAAAACGCATAATTCCATATGAAACTTGCAAAAAAAAAAAAAAAAAAAAACACATGATATGGTACCAATACTCGCAATTATTCAAGTAAATACTCGCAAGTATTCAATAAGCATGGCAAACTCGCCAAAATTCAAACAAACCAAAAACCCTAAATTCGGGAAAAAATTATCTTGATTAATCGAATCCACAAACTGAAACAGCGCACATATCCTAAAAATCTGTATTAATCTAAACAATCTTAAGGTTTTGTACTAACAAGGCATGTGAATCGATCCTATTGGCAATCAATTTTAGCGAAAAAAATCAAAACCCCAAAACCAAGATGTAAAGATTACTTACAATCGAGTAGAGTAAATAAAAAACAACTTTGGATTGATCGGATGTAATAGTCTTTGGATTAGCAGTAGCAGGTTTGTGAAGTTTTAGAATAATAGGTGTTTGAAAAATGAGTAAACCAATCCTTATATAGGAAAAGTATGGGAGCTTGGCACATTTAGTCCTTGTTTTTATTAAAAAACGTTTTATTAAGCCCCCCATTTTTATTATTTTTTTATTATTTTTTTTTAATTGAAAAAATCTTTTTGGATTTTGTAAGAAATTTTATATTTTTGTATTTTGATTTTGAAATATGTATTTACAAATAAATGTTTTTGGTGTTTGACGTTTTAAGAGCGTTTGAGTAAATTTTCCAGATCTTCTGGAGTCAAACACCGAATACCAATTTGATGGACACGCTCAGTAAACCTTGCAGGTGGCAAGGCTTTGGTGAACAAATCCGCCAATTGGTATTGAGTACCCACAAAGTATAGTTCAATTGTACCCTTTTCGACATGCTCTTTAATGAAATGATATCGGAAAGCGATATGCTTTGACTTGGAATGCTGAACCGTGTTGCAGGAGATTGCAATGGCACTCTTGGAGTCACAGTACATCGGAATCTTGTCGAATACAAAGCCGTAGTCCATCGGTTGTGATCTCATCCAAATTATCTGAGCACAAAGATGCCGACATGGCAACGTATTCTGCTTCTGTTGATGACATAGATGTACAGTCATGTTTCTTTGACTGCCAAGACACAAGTTTATCTCCAAGAAACTAAACACCACCAGATGTACTTTTGCGTGTATTTAAACACCCTGCGTGATCAGCATCTGAAAAAGCGATTAATGCAAAACCAGAATCCTTCGGATACCGCATTCCCAAGTGAATGGTTCCCTTTACGTAGTGAATGATTCTTTTAGCCTCATTGAGGTGTCTTTCAGTTGGTCTTGACTGATAACGAGAGCAAAGATATACAGCAAAAACAATGTCTGGTCTGCTGGCTGTTAGATACATGAGAAACCCAATAATACTTCGGTATTTTGTAGGGTCAACCACTTTCCCATGTAAATCAGCGTCCATGTTCGGTGACGTCACAGACATAGGTGTGTTATAAGTATCACAACTGGTCATTCCATGTTTCTTTAAGATTTCAAGAGCATATTTGGACTAATTTAAAAATATGCCACGGGGAGATTGATGAACCTGAAGTCCTAAGAAGAACTTTAGTTCACCCATCATGGACATTTCAAAATTTTGTTTCATTAATTTTGCAAAAGCATTTGAGAACTTTTATGTGTTGAACCAAAAATGATATCATCAACATAAATTTGAACAATCAAAATATCCTCCCCGTGACGTTGAATGAAAAATGTTGGATCAACAATTCCTTTGGTAAACTGATTAGCGAGAAGAAATTTTGACAGCTTTGTCGTACCAGTGCCGTGGGGCTTGTTTAAGACCATAAATAGCCTTTTTGAGCTTGTACACAGTTAGTTGGATATCTTCTGAATCCGAACCCGTCCGGTTGACCCACATAAACTTCTTCACGGAGTTGACCATTCGAAATGCCTTTTCACATCCATCCGAGAAACCGTGATATTCTTGTGTGGCAGCATATGCCGAAATATCCGCACAGCTTCAAGCCGAAGCATCGGTGCAAACGATTCTTCATAATCGATTTCTTCTTCTTGAGAATACCCTTTAGCCACAAGACGAGATTTGTTGCGAATAACATTGCCTTCAGCATCCAGTTTGTTTTTCCAGATCTACTTGAGTCCAATGACATAAATCCCATCCGTCTTCGAACAAGTTCCCAAACTTCGAGACGTTTGAACTGATTCAACTCTTCTTGCATTGATTCAATCCAATTGTCATATGTCATAGCTTATTTGATGTTTCGTGGTTCATCTTGACAAACGGTGAGTGCATAAACACAAGTTTCAATCAGATGAAAGTCGTGTCTCTCGTCATAACTGGGTTAGAAGGATCGCCAATCACATTTACTAAGGGATGATCTTTTGTCCATTTATGTGTCGAAGGGTGATGATTGAATGTTACATGCATTTTAGACGGTTCTAAATTGCGTGAAGACGATTCGCCAATGTCTGGAATGGTTGGAGCCAGAGCAAATGGATTGAAGAAAGCATTTCCGTCATAATCTGCGGGTGCGGGTACTTCTTGATTTTGTGTTTCATTAGCTGTGTCAGTGTTGGATGCAATGTGTTCTTCTGTTGATTGAGAATCATTCAACGGTGCATCCGATGCAACGGTTTTGTGTTGTTGGCGCAGTGTATCCGGTATTGGATTATTATTAGGGTGTGCAGCGGAAACAAGTCGATACATCCGGAGCACAACTTTCGGAATCTCATCAAACAGAGGGGCAAACAAAGTTTCCAATTGGTGACGAGTGAATTCCATGGGTGGAACAGTATGAAGAGGAAGTTTAGATGGTTGGATGCGGGTCCTAAGCGGTTCTACTCAGACCATATCCGTAAGCTCATCAAAGTTGACATGAACGGTTTCCATCATTTGTCGAGTTCGACGATTCCAAATTTCAAATCCTTTCGAATTTCACAAGAACCGATGAACACTCCAATGTCACTTTTCTCGAAGTTTACCAATACCATCCGATCATTTTTGGATAGCATATATGCAAGACATGAAAATATCGATATCCGGTTTTCGGTTGTGAACAATCTCATATGGAGTTTTATTATGGCGCGTATGAATGATGGAACGGTTTTGAGTAAAACATGCAGTTGAGACAGCTTTAGCCCACAAAAATCCGTAATTGTGAGAAAATCAACATTGTTCGAGCAGCCTCCACTAACGCTCGGTTTCGCTTTCAACAACACCATTTTGTTCAGGAGTACGAGCAATCGAGGTCTGATGTGTGATTCCAACTTTCTCAAAGTAAGCACGAAGTGTTTGATTCTTTAATTCAGTTCCATTGTCTCTGTTCTACAATTCGAACGGTGTTTTGAGTTGACCTGAATCTTTGTGAAAAAGGTGATAATCATTGTTGGAGCTTGATCTTTAGTTCGAAGAAAATAGACCCAAGTCCATCGAGAATAATCATCAACAATAACCGAATGTATCTTTTCCATTCACACTTTGTACACGCATGGGGCCACATAAATCCATATGAAGCAAGTGAAGAACATGTTGAGAACTTGGTTCAGGTTTTGAAGGAAAGTTAGATCTCTTGCTCTTGCCTTGTTCACAAGCCGAACATAAATGATCTTTGGTGTATCGGAACCTTGGAAGAACATCAACTAACTTATGACGAGCGAGTTCAGTCATGGTTTTGAAGTTTAAATGAGAAAGCCTTTTGTGCCATAACCATGATTTTGTCGAAGTTGCTTTGGAGAGAAGACAAATCGGTGAAGATGCAATCATATCGGACATAGGAATCGGATAAAGATTTGTGCTCCGATTGCCGGTGAGTAAGTCATGTCCTTCCAAATCACGTACGTAACATGTTTTGGAGCGAAACGCAACTTCCAAATCATCATCACAGAATTGTCCAACTGAGAAAAGATTGTGTCCAAGACCTTCAACATAATAAACCCGACTGATCTCGATGTTTCCATTGACATAATCTCCATATCCCATTATTGCAGCAAAATGATCATTCCCGAATCTGACAGTACCGACGAACTTTGAAACAAAGTTTACTAACAAAAATGGTGGAGATGAAATATCCACGTATCCCATTATTCCATTGACATAGGAATCGTATAAAGATTTAAGCTCCGAATCTGACATAATCTCCATATCCCATTATTCCACGGGGTAGACGGGTTTGAAGAACCCCCGTATTGTGGTGGGTTTGAATTTAGTAGGTTTATGAAATACCCACCGTCATTTGGGTTTTGAGACATTGTGAGATTTTTTTTTAACTAAAGATAGAAAGTTGATGAAGATGGAGGAGATGAAGATGATAAAAATGGTGGTTATGATATATTATTTATAGGGGTGGTAAGTTTTGTTTTTTTTTTGTTTTTTTTTGTTTTTATTTTAAGGGAAGGTATCCGTTTTGCAACGGATATAATTTTCGAAAATAAAATATATCCGTTTCATGTGTTAGAGCTTCATGCTCGTTGTCACCACGAAGAGGGCATGGACGGTGAGTTGCTTCAACGAGACCACACCTTCCCCTCTAAAAACATGGAAAGTAAAGGCTCTGGCCAACGATGGGGGGGGGGGGGGGGTTAGTTTATACAATTGAAATGTTAGACTTCTATTTTTATTTTTTTAAGTTTTGTCTGATGATTACAATTTAACTTGAAATCTATTGAAACTATAGACGATGTTTTCCGCTTCTGTAACAGTATATAATCTCGGTCCCTTACCTTGATGCCTACAGCTCAACTTCTTTTCCAGTGATGTCAAGAATCTGCAAAATACTGCTTTTTCTTTTTCTTCTTCTTGGTCTCTTCATTCTAAATGGCATCACGGCTACACGACAGAAAGCGATGATGCCCACTCCGCCGAAAAAGGGGCCGCTTTCTTCCCCCGGTTTGGGGGATTAATTGATTGGATACCCGAGAACCATAATCTTTCCTAGGAACAACTTCTACGACGATAAATAGGCCTTTCAGCTCATACTGCTCACACTCCTAGATCTTCACGGAACCTCCTCCACCATTGTGTGAGCTGGGCTCATAAGTTCAAGTTGAGCTAATATGTGAAAATATCTTCGCTAGTATTCAATAATAAGCAGGCATGACGACATATTCCAAAATTTAGCACATCTATTGATCCACAACAACATGCCAACAAACAAATATGCAAATCGAGAAATGAAAAGAAAAAAGGCCGATAGATTAACATAGATTCTGACTGCTGAAAGCCTGGATACCAAAAGAAAAGAATCTGTAGTAGCTAAGCCATGGGTGTAAGTACACTGATCCGCAATTTCATTTTCCTGAATGTACCGCTGCAACTTATCATTAACGACAAATTCTAACTATTTTACCCTTAACTCCAAATATAGATGAAAAAAGAAAAAAAATGTAAAATTGTCTCGTATTACCACATTTAACAAACTTGTTTTACGTTTTGTAAAGGCTATGATTCTGCTGACATTTGAAAAAAACTTTTGTACCTCATATTTTATAGTCAAGACGTTTGAGCAAATGGTATAATATCCGCATTAATATCGTTCGATTGCATACAGTAACAAGTGAAGCGGCTCAATCAAGTTGAAGAACTAAACAAAACTATAATATCCGTATTAATGTCATATGATATCTGTATTAGTGTCACTCAGAACATTCATTCCAAATTTTCCAATCGATTTATACCATTTTACAAGTTCAGCCCATTCATTTTGATTTACATAATATTTAAACATCTGTAAAACTAAAGTATATTACAATAGAGACATACATGACTATCACACATTCAAAGACAGTTTCTAATGAATAATTTGAATGCAGAATCAAGGATTGCAGTATGTAATGTTAGAGGAATGTGTAATAAGGATATGCAGAAGGAGGTTAAAAAGTTCATTAGGGAGGAAAACCTTAGCATATGTGCATCCTTGGAAACACATCTTAATCCCAAACAATTGACAAAAGTTAGCGAGTTTGTGTATGGAAGGTGGAATTGGATTTCTGATATGAATGATAGTAGGAAAGGGTGTAGAATTCTGGTAGGATGGAATCATGATGATGTTAGAGTAATGCTAACCCATTCAAGTAGCCAAGCTATGTTGTGCCTTATTGAAACAGTAAGTACCAATGTCAAAATCTATTGTTACGCTGGTAACAAAGGGAAGGAAAGAAGAGATTTATGGAAGCTTTTGAACACTTACAAAGGGATTGTGAATGATATCCCTTGGGTCTTAATGGGTGATTGAAATATGAGCTTAAGAAATGAAGATCATTCTGAAGGGGGGTCATGCAAAACAGCTGATATGCTTGAATTTCAAGACTGTTTGGATCAAATTGAAATTGAGGACTTAAAATTTTCTGGGACCCACTTTACTTGGATTCAAAGCAGACTTAATCCAAGCACAGGGATCCTTAAGAAGATTGATAGAATTATGGGAAATAACATTTTCATGAATAGTTTTGCAAACTTTGTTCCTCTCTCATTTAACTTCTGATCACTGTCCAGCTGTGCTCATTATGCCTAAAGTAATGACTAAGAAGAAGAAGGCTTTTAGATTTACCAACTACATTGCAGATAAAAAGGATTTTAAACTAATAGTGGAGAAAGAATGGAATATTGAAACTAATGGGTGCAAGATGTTTAGATTGGTAAAGAAGTTTAAAGCTATGAAATATCATATGAAGAGGTTAAATTGGAAGCATGGAAACTTGTTTGAAAAGGTTGCTCAGTGGAGAGATAGACTGGCGATCATTCAATTGAAGGTGGATAAAGACCCTCATAATGATATTTTAAAGAAAGAAGAGGCTCATATTTTAAAGGAGTATAATATTGCTGTTCAAGATGAAGAAAAGCTCTTATATCAGCAAGCAAAAATTGAATGGTTGAGTGATGGTGACACGAACAACAAGTTTTTTCATGCTGTGGTCAAAGGAAGGGTCCATAGAAACCGGATTGATGTGATCTGTACTGAAAATGGTGATAGAGTTGAAGGTAACAATGTTGTAGGCCAGTTTGTCAAACATTTCCAAGAATTCCTTGGTAAGGCCATCCCAATACAGAGCATGGATCACAACTCAATTGCCATTAATATGAAAGTGTCTGATGATGATGCTAAATTGATGATTAGACAAGTAAGCAAGAAGGAGGTAAAAGATGCTCTATTTGATATATGTGACAATAAGGCTCCTGGACCAGATGGATACACAGCTAAAGTTTACAAGTATGCTTGGGGTATTATTGGAAATGACGTATGTGATGTTTTAATAGAGTTTTTTGCTAAAGATAAGATGCTGGGTGAGGTCAATGCTACATTAATCACACTGGTGCCTAAGATGAATACCCCCTTAAAAGTGTCTGATTATAGGCCAATTCATGTTGCAATGTCCTTTATAAGATCATCAGCAAAATCCTTACCAATAGGATTAAGAAGGCCCTTTGTAAAATTATAAGCCCAAGCCAAAGTGCTTTTATCCCTGAAAGGCAAATCATAGATAACATTCTTCTCACACAGGAGTTATTGAGGGGCTATAACTGGAAAAATGGTTCTAAAGGGATGGCTATGAAGATTGATATTCAAAAAGAAATTGGGATTTTCTTGAAGGTGCCTTAAACATGTTTGGTTTCCCCACAAGAATGATAAATTGGATAATGGTTTGTGTGATAACTGTTGCCTTTTTTATTTGTGTAAATGGTGAAAGACATGGTTACTTTAAGGGTGGAAGAGGTCTTAGACAAGGGGATCCCATTTCTCCCTATATCTTCACACTTGTCATGGAAATCTTCACTCAACTTATGCAGAAGCATATAGATGAAGACATCAGTTTAAAGTACCATTGGGTTGTAATAAGTTGAAGATTTCTCACCTTTGCTTTGCGGATGACCTCCTGGTGTTATGTCAAGGTGATGTCAATTCTGCTGCTGTGGTTAAGAAGGTGTTAAATGATTTTAGTGCTATGTCTGGTCTAAATCCTAACTTGGGAAAGAGCACCATTTTTTTGGGCAATGTAGATGATATGACTCAACAACAAATCATATCTATGATGCCATTCAAAGTGGGGAAGCTTCCAGTCTCCTACTTGGGAGTGCCTCTTATTACAAAGCAGATTGGATTCAATGATTGCAAATGCTTAATTGATAAAGTCAAGACTAAAGTCAACAACTGGAAGAATAAGCTATTATCTTATGCAGGAAGACTGCAACTTGTTGCTTCAGTTCTAGCTTCTATGCAGGTTTATTGGGCCTCTGTGTTCATTCTTCCTAAGAGTGTGGTCAATGATATTGATAAGCTCTTAAAAGGCTTCTTGTGGTGCCAAGGTGAACTATCCAGAGGCAAAGCAAAAGTTGCTTGGAAACAGATTTGTAAACCTAAAAAGGAAGGTGGTTTAGGCCTTAAAAATCTTGCAGATTGGAATAAGGTTCTCATGGCTAAGAATCTTTGGAATGTGTCTAGTAACAAGGAATCTTTGTGGGTTAAGTGGATCAATGAAATCAGGTTAAAAGGATGCAGTATATTGGAGGCAAAATGTGAAAGTAATTCCAGTTGTGGGTGGAAACAGATTTTAGCATTAAAGGACAAGATGAAACACTACATTATGCATCAGGTTGGTGATGGTAAATCTATTTTCCTATGGCATGATAAATGGTGGGAGGGTGGAGTGCTAAGTAATATGGTCCCTAAAGATGCTATTCTGAATGCTAATGGTGAATGGAATGCTAAAATATCTGATATGATCCATAATGGGACATGGAAGTGGCCTAATGTTTTAAGAAGGTCTTATCCATTGCTACAAACAATTCATGTTCCAAATATTAATATTGAGCATAAAGACAAAACCTTTTGGGCAACTAATGGTGGTGATATGGTGAAGTTCTCTATCAGCAGGGTATGGAATGATTAGAGAAATGTGGATGTAACAGTGCCTTGGTCTGATGTGGTGTGGTTCTCCCACTGCACTCCCAAACACTCCTTCATATTGTGGCTGGCTATTATGGGAAGACTTACTACTCAAGACAGATTGTTGAAGTGGTATCCAGGAAAACAAATGTGTTGTGCTTTGTGTGAATTGTGTCCAGATTCACATGAGCATTTGTTTTTTGAATGCCCATTCTCAATCACAATATGGACTGACATGAAGAGGAGAATAAAGTAGGAAGGATGGGCTAATAGATGGGATGAGATTCTTGATAATATATTAAAGATGCCCTGCAACAAATCCATCATGAGTATTTTGAGAAGGCTATGCTTTGCAGCATGTGTCTATTACCTATGGAATGAAAGGAACAAAAGACCCTTTAACAATGAGAAAAGAAGCTGCAAAGAGTTGTTAAATGTAATAGTCAATAATGTCAGATTAAGATTGGCAAGTTTGAAGGTTAAAAGATCCAACAAAATACTGGAAGTCAGTAAAGAATGGCAAGTCTCCATGAGATTTCAAGATGATAATGAGTGGGTAATGAAAGACTGGGATGATAGCCTGGCTAAATGATGGTATCTAGTAATTCTGAGTTGATAGCATATGTTGGGCTTAAGCCTCAGACTTGTGCTTTCTTGTTCTGTCCGATATATGGATGGAGGATTACCAAATGATTGTTTATCAGTGTTCTATGGTCAATTTGGATGTATAGAAGGAGGATAGGCATGTCTATCCTTCCTTCATGAATGATGTAAGTTGTTGATAATTAATAAAACTTTCACCTTTGCAAAAAAAAAAAAAAATGATGTTAAGTGAATCGATTGAAATATGATTCTTTTTTCTTTTATTTAATGTGTTTTTGGATAATTATTATTTAGTATTTAGGGATGTTTTAAATTATTTATTTATTTATTTATTTATTATTTATTTATTTATTATTATTATTTTTATTGTTTCCCGATCAATTTGTTCCTCTGTAAATGTGGGGTTTAAGTTTCATTAATAATATATTTCAATCATTTTACGTCTTTTATTAGAGTTTTTAATTCTCTTTGTGAGGTTTTATTCTCAGTTAACATTAACCTGCATGCAATAGTTTATGAATAGGTCCTACTTTGTTTTCTTGTAGCATTATATGACAAGATCACTTCAAAGAATTATTGGGCCACCAACTTTTTTTTTTGGTTTTAAGCAATATTGGGATATGGATTTTGACTCATGATAATAGCCGCAACGAACTCAAGCAAAAATTTATACTATTATATGAGATGTAATATTTTGACACTCTTCTATATCGAGGATTCTTGAGCCAACAACTCAACCATAGTTTTCTTTTAAATAAAAAATATTTAAAAGTAAAAAAAATTGTTCTATGCTGTATTCTGTTGTTATATGTTATGTTGTGATATGTGAATCTTGATAGATCAAGCAAGTATAATATGGCATGTATATTTTGGAACAATAATCATTCCAAACTGTAAAGAGTAATATGTTCAGGGTTATTTATGTAAATAAGTTTAGAATAGAAGGTCCTAGATGTAAATAGTTTGAAAGGTTGTTTAGGCGGTTTAGCCATATATAGTTTCTGTTGTAACTCTTTCATTTCAGTTAGTTGAATACAAATCATTTTCCCCTAATTCTCTCTGATTGTATTATACTTTACATGGTATCAGAGCATCTGATCACCTAAAACCACCGTAAATCACCGTTAAACCATCGTAAATCACCGTAAAACCATCATAAACCACCAAAACTCATTCTAAATTTCACAAATTCACAAGTGAACTTGTGAGAATTGATATCTGTTTGATCAATTATCAGTTCAAATCGTATTAAAGATCTTCAATTTGTGTTTAATTAAGATCTTGTGTTAGTGTTCGAAATTAGGTTAAAAATTGGGGAAAAGTTTGATTTCTAATTCCCCTGCTTGTTGTGATGGATTCAAGTAATCCTTTGTATGTACATCCATCTGATGGTCCTGGATCGTTGCCAATTCAAGAAAAACTAACTGGAGCGCAGAATTATCGTTATTGGCGTCGTGCTATGGAAATCGGATTATCCACTAAGCGAAAGTTAGGGTTTGTGAAAGGTACGATTCCTAGGCCACCTGTTATAACTGTACCACCTACTACGGCTGCTGAGAATGCAATTAGAATTGAAATGTGGGAAACTTGTAATAATTTGGTTACTAGTTGGATTATGAGTTCTGTTTCAGATTCTATTGCTAAGTCTATCATGTTCATTGAATCTGCTTCTGAGATTTGGATTCAGTTAGAGACTAGGTTTTCACTTAGCAATGGTTCTAGAAAGTATAAGTTGAGTAAAGAGTGTTTTGAAATTCAACAGCATGGATGTTCAGTGAGTGAGTATTATACTCGTATGAAATGTATGTGGGAAGAATTGGATTCTATGCTGATGTTACCTAGGCTTGTTACTATTACTCCTAAGATGTCAAATTTTTTGAGTGCTGTTGAGAAACACAAGGAAGAACAGAGACTTTTTCAGTTCTTGAATGGTTTAGATGATTGTTATTGTGCACAAAGGAGTCAATTGCTGTTGCTTAACCTTCTTCCTAGTGTAGAAAATGCTTGTGCTGTAATTCAACAAGAAGAGTCACAGAAGGATGTTCTTAAGAGTGATGTTTCATTTGAGTCAACTGCCTTATTTAGTAAGCAAGAAACTAAAAGCAAGTGTTCTATCTGTCGCTACAAATGGCATCCTCCTGAGAAATGTTGGGAAAAAGTAGGGTATCCAGTTTGGCATCATAAGTATAAGCAGTCTCAAGTTCAGAATAAGCAGAATCAGTATAAGCCTAAGAGTTCAAGTAATGGCGTTGGAGGAAATTTCTAAAGAACAGCAGCTATTGTTACTAGTGGTGCTAGCAGTTTTACATTTACATCAGAACAGTTTGAGAGTCTGATGAGAAGTGTGCTGAATGATATCAAGAACAATGGTGCATTTGGTACAGACTGTACAGATGATGAGCTTGAGTTTGTAGCAGGTATGCTATGCCTAAGTGCTGCTACAAATAGTACTTTGTTTTATTGGATTTTAGATACTGGTGCTACAGACCATATGACACCACATTCTAAGTCCATGCTAAGTGCTAAAATTCTCAAATTCTTACCTAAAATCACTCTTCCTAATGGTCAATCTTCTGATATCACACAAATTGGTCAAGTTAAGCTCAACAATGGGATAGTTCTTAAGGATGTGCTGTGTGTGCCTTCATTTCAATACAGTTTATTGTCTGTTCCTAAGCTTACCAAGGATAACAACTGTGTGGCTATTTTCTTTCCTAACTATTGTGTGCTTCAGGACTTGACAACAAGGAAAGTTCTGGGTCTGGGTAAAAAGGTTGCTGGACTTTATCATCTGCTCAATGTTCCAATGGATTCAGTTGATGCAGAGCTCAGACAGTTGGTTGATTCTCATGTTAATACTGGTTTGTTTTCTTGTTCAGCAGGAGTTTACAATAATTATGTTTGTCCTAATGTGTTTAGTCTATGGCACCATAGACTAGGACATCTTTCTGTCTCTAGAATGAAACATGTTCAATGTACTGAAGTTTCTTCTGTTAAAAACAGTAATGATACTACTTGTTTGACTTGTCCTATGGCAAAGCTTACAAAACTGCCTTTTTCATTGAGTGATTCTCATAGTTCTACTGCTTTTCATATGATTCATATGGATACTTGGGGTCCATATAAAGTACCTACTAATGGTAAGTATAGGTACTTCTTAACAATTGTGGATGATTATAGCAGAGCAACATGGATTTACTTGATGATTCATAAGTCTGATGCTTTTGAAGTTTTAAAAACTTTTTTGAAGTTTGTAGAGAGACAGTTTGGTACTACAGTTAAGTGTGTAAGATCTGATAATGCTCTTGAGTTTGTCAAGGGTCCATGTTCTGTGTATTTAGCTAGTCAAAATAATCTTAAGGGGTAGAAAATTTGGTAAGGTATCTTTCTTTACCACCAAACAAAATATTTAATTTGATTTGGTTTTGACAAATTCGATTTGGTTACAAATTTAACGTGATTCTGAATCGGTCCGGTTCACTTTTCAGCATGATTTTGAATCGGTCCGGTTCGCTTTTCATGTCCTGTAAATAATATCCGAGTTGTGAACGACGATAACTAGAATCACCGTTGTTTTTTTGGGCTGGTTAGTTAACAGAGCATTACGTATAAGACAACAGGCCACAAACTTTTCAATAGGTCATTTGGCCCATTTGGGCAAAAGTTCATCATATCTTTTCACAACTTGGCCTCCAATTATTCTAGCAGCAGAGAATAAATAACCAGAAACCAATAAACCAACATTAAAATGTACCTTAAGGCTTAAACGTTCTAAAAGACTAAAAAGAAACATCAAATTGATAATTTTGTTGAATATTTTTCTTTTGCTAAAATCATACCACAATTATACTTTTTTCACATTGCAAAGTGCAGTTTGGATAAAATGTCATCTAATTTTCCACAATAATAACCTTTATCCTATTCACTTATGAGCCATTATTATTTTATGAGCAAATCATTTTCTACTTAGAGAAGGGAAAACTAATATCGCATTGTACTTAGCCTTAAAAAGCTTTAACCAAAACATAATTAAGATGATCGACCACTAGAGATGCAAACTGAAGCCGACTACATATCTCCATTATGATCGAGACTAAACTGGCCACACAAGCAACTAGACCTATATATCAACTCGTCTTCAAAGTATCACCCAAAAGGCAAAAACTATATATCTTGTGAAAAGTGTTAACATGAACCAAGAAAACTTAAATGAACATGATTTTAACTTTCTGCTTGATACAAGAAGTGATAGAATCAAATGATTTACCAGTTAAACAACAATTACCCTTCAGAGAAGTCAATGGATTTGACTTTGCGGGATGGGTCAAAGAAATCAATTTTATTTTGTTTTTAGAATAGTGATTAGCTACTGTTTGTGTATATAAAAAAATTTAAATAGGACTTTGGAATTTCTCTTACGTTTATAAACTAAAAACTTAGAAATGTTGGTTTACTACTCCGGTTCCATTGAGAATGTTTTTATTTTGAGAAGTTTGAGAAATCTTCGTTTGACCAAATTGATTCATGTTTTTTACTTGATTCACAAGTAAGTAAACATAATTTTATGGTGAATAGTAAAATTTTGTGAATAGTATAAATCACAAATTTGATTCACAAATCATTGTTAAAATTGAGTTATGATGATGATTCATTAAATTTGTACAGATGATTTAGTATTCTACATATATCACAAAATCGAGATATTTTTAACATTGATTCAATTCTTTTTTACACATTTTGAATTTTAATCACTTTAAAATGAGTTTTACGCTTGAAAAACATGAATCAAAGTTAAAAATCCATCGTTTTTGAAATCTTTTCAATCTTCTCAAAATAAAAACCTTCTCAATCAATCCGGATTCTACTAACTGATACCAAAATAGATAAATGCTAGTAGATACGTTCTTTACCTTAAGTCAAGAGCACAAAACATAACAAGATTGTAACCAATCGTATAGTATACACCTTTTTACAAGTTCACATCCATTCAGTTTGTTTCACATTAATACCAATGATGCTTTAGTCCATTGGTAAGAGCTTTGGGTTTGGGTCAATAGACTCGGGTTCAAACCTCTTCCATGACACTAAAGATTATTTGGTACCATCCCCCCACCGCAACTGCTCAGATTGACTGGTCAGCGAGGGGCCTATTGAAGAAAATGACCAGGGTTCAAAGCCCACCTCCTGATAAGTACAGTCACTGGGACAGGTGCTCATTGCCTGGGGCCGGGTCCTTGGGGGAGGGTCCGGTTGGCATCCTTAGGATGCATGAGACCAGGGTGATCCCACCGATCTTCACCTTTTGAAGAAGAATTTTCTCTAAACATCAGTATTCAGATCTACTCGAAAAAACGCTAAAGACAAATCACGTTAACGAAGCAGCCAACACTAACACACGACTATGATCCAAACTATTCGAAAAAATGCTAAAAACAACTAGTCTTCACCTAATAAATCGCTAACTACTATAGAAGATGCAAACTGAAATCTCCCACGATGAACAAGACAAACCCATCATATCTTGGTTGATCGTGATGATCAGTTGATCACCATTACATTACCATAAGTGACTCACGATCGATAATGATAACTCAATTTAACCGCCTTCAATCTAGCACAGAAAACTATCATGCTTTAACCAAATCTTGCTAAAAGTAACTTAACCTCTCCTTGGGCAACATATTAAGCAATCTTAGCAATGCACAAGCATATCCCATATTATGTACATCGAAATCTTTGTCCGCAACAGGAAATAGCAAGTAGCCAAGGTGATCTTTGACGTTGTAAATAACCAATGCAAATTTCTCATCAGGGAGCCTCCCAAGAGTTATGAAATTACCTATAAATTTAGGGACTAGAAATAATCGCGCCATAATTCTGTCCCTAACAATAGGATCAGGTTCGAGTAACCCATCTTCCTGTATACTTCTCCAACTTCTTTTACACATTCGAACTTTTTTGTATTTAGTCTCACTAATCCTTGTATGTAGTTGTCACCTTCAAGTTTTTCTATTTGACCGTCTTCAACTTTAACAAACATAACGTCCGCCATGATCAATCAAAGTTCAATTCACCTTCGAAATGCTAGCAATGTATGATCCTACAAGAAACGTGTTGTTAATATATTTTGAACAATAAAAGTTCACCATTTTGTTAAAAAAATATTACTACGTATTTCTTAATAATCGGACGCTATATGATCATATGCTCAGTTTCTACCAACACTTGCACAAGTAAATCTTGAATCTTTGAACAATTATCAAGAAAACACACCCACCCACGTGTGTGAATATAATTGTGTGACAACCCCAACGAGATTTCTTGAACCCTAAAGATTTTATAATGCATGCATGCAAAAAGAAACAAATTATAACTTAACGAAACACGAACTAACAAGACATGCTTAAAGAAAATGAGAAAACGTTTCTGAAAAAAACAGACGTGAAAACGTACACAACTGTTTTTTTTAATAAGATCAAATGATGAACGCCACATACTTGAAACACCACAAACGCCATTAACTAGCATGCATTGTGTAAGATGCAGAATGATATGTTAGTACCTGCGGTATATTGAACAGCAATCTTCAATTCTTGAAGATGAACTGGGTAACTCAAGTTGAGTTTGATTCAAGAAAGATGATTTGACTTTTGGGTTTTGTCAAATAATCACTTTTAGTTTCTGGATCGATTTTGATCGATTAAGTGTTTGTTAGTTTGTTTATATAGGATTCTGTAGTTGTGGCAAGACCGTCCAATCATCTTTCGAGAATAAATATAATCTTCCAAAAAGACTGCGGACAATCAGACGGAGCGCGCTAGCGCGCATTTGAGTAACCTCCTCAACTAACCACAACTAACCCCCCTTACTCACAACAAACCTCAACATCTTCATTTGAGGCCCATCACTACATTTTTTTTTTCTTTTCAAATTTTCAAATAAACTAAATTTATTTCATTACTAATTAAAATACATTAAACAACACAATAATAAGAAAAATAAACACGATATGTAAAAAATAAATAAAAAATAAACGACACGGGGAAAAAAATACAACAAATACTAATACTACGAAACCTAATCATCTCGTTCGGCAAATTTCCTCACTATTTTTTCTTGCCTCTTTCGGATGATCGCTGCTTTTGCCGGGTCATCGGCTAAACAGGGATTTAGCATGAGAAACTTCATCTCCTTCATCTCTCGGATAGCAATTTTCTTCTCCCGCCTCGCCTCGTAACAAGCCATTTGAGCGTCGGCTTTTTGAGCATATTTTTCGGATATATGTCCAGAAAAAGTACTCGATTGACTCCCACCGGAGCTCGCAGCGCTCGACGTTGAAGTCGACTTTTGTTTCTTTGTGGCTCGATTCTTTCTGCCGCCATCTCTTTCAGGACGAGGTCGTTTGTCCGGGCCGAATATATCCTTGAGACATGTAATGTCAATCGGATCTTCGGCATCCCACTTCGGGTAATTTTTCAAAATATCCCAACATTTTTCATACCCGAACTCCTTCCCAGCATACCGTTGCGCAAAGCTCAGTTTCGCATTCTCGACATGATCGTGGTCATTTTCACCACTTCGACGCTGCAGATGTTTGTAAATAGCGTTGAATTTTTGGCAATCACCGTTAATCCTCGACCATTTACCAGTGATCATATTTTTGGTACGCTGGTCATCGGTGGTCTGATTATTGAACATGTCCATAATGTCGTTCCAAAAGAAATCTTCGGAACGGTCATTTCCCATATCTCGATCATGGGAAATTTGTATCCAAATTTGCGCAAGCAACCTTTCTTCAGCCTTGCTCTACTTCCTCATGTCTGCCTGGCCTATGACTTCCACATCTTCGTCATCGTCTGCGTCCAAATCCACAGCTTGTTTTTTTTTTTGCCTTCTTCTTTTTCCTGGTACCTTTGGCCAGTTCACGTGATTTTGGTACTTTGAATTGTGAACCGGACGGTTGTTATTCCATTTGGGGAAACGTTTGAGGTTGTGACGGGTTAAAAAACTGTGATGATGAAAATCGGGCGGGGTAAGTTGCGAATCCTTGTTGAAACGCATATTGTTGGTTAAGAAAAATTTATTGTGGAGACGGGTTGAAATTTTGCGAGGAGGGGGTAGACGGGTTTGAAGAACCCCCGTTTTGTGGTGGGTTTGAATTTAGTAGGTTTATGAAATACCCACCGTCATTTGGGTTTTGAGACATTGTGAGATTTTTTTTTAACTAAAGATAGAAAGTTGATGAAGATGAAGGAGATGAGCAAATGGTATAATATCCGCATTAATATCGTTCGATTGCATACAGTAACAAGTGAAGCGGCTCAATCAAGTTGAAGAACTAAACAAAACTATAATATCCGTATTAATGTCATATGATATCTGTATTAGTGTCACTCAGAACATTCATTCCAAATTTTCCAATCGATTTATACCATTTTACAAGTTCTGCCCATTCATTTTGATTTACATAATATTTAAACATCTGTAAAACTAAACTATATTACAATAGAGACATACATGGGACGACCTGGGTCATCCAGCGCCACGTCAACTTTCTCTCTCCAGCGACCTGGGACAACCCGGATGCCCCAGTCGACGACACAAGGAATTTAAAAAAAAAAAAAAATCATTTTTAACATAAACTAAAATTTCATTAATAATTAAAATGTTACAATGCTAAATAAAAACAATACGAAATACATAAATCATAAATCTAATCTGAATGCTCCCCGCATGCAGAGTCATACGAGGGAGTACGAGAACCGGCAAATCCCTCGAACAGAGGTTCCCCCGGTAGCTCGAAGTTGGTAGTCGAAGTTGATGCACCAACACCATCGTTTTTGTTCTCCCGATAGCTCCAATTGATTTTGGTGCTAACGTTGTTCGTTATCTTCAACACAGCCACAACTTGTCAGCAACCTCGCGATCTTTGCGGGCTTGATCTTTCAAAAATTTGTCGATCACAGCTTTTCGTTCAGGAGTAATGTCGTTGCAACTCTGGTAGTTTTGTCTCATTTGTTCTTTCTCCGCCTTCGCCTGGTCAAACAATTCAATGACGCTTATAATAGCGTTTTTCCGATTCTCATCGTCGTTATTGCATTGGTTTTGAACGTAAACTTGCATATCTTCAACGGAATGGGGGAGACGGCAAGCCATAATAAATCTTGTGTTGAGAAGTATTTTGAGATTGAATTGTGTTTGAAATTGTATGTTAAGAAATGTATTTGAAGTGAAGTTGGTATTTATAGAGTGGTAAATTTGGTTTGAATTTTTTTTTTTTTTTTTTTAGTTTAAGACCAAACGGTCAAATTTTAAAACTTGTATTTAATACAAACGAATAAAACCACATCGGTTCAAAATGCACTCGATATGGCAAAATTACCACACACGACCGATCTTGCAACCTTTTCGCCCACATTCGACGAAACCGATTTGAACATCGGTTGCCGAACCATTTTTTTGTTGCCAACCGATCTCGACCCACACGGCTGCGACCAGCCTCAAAAGCTAACGTAACAACCGACACTAATTAACACATGACTAATCATCACCTTGTAAAGCGCTAACTGAAAATAAATGTGACGATCATGTACTATAGAAGATGCAAACTGAAGCCTCTCCGTCAAGATCAAGACAAACTCACAGAAGCAACTTGACATATACATCAAACCTGTCAAATCTTTAATTTCTTAATCACGATCATCACTACTAAATGACCATATCTACCTCATTACGACAATTCAAAATAACGCCCTCCAATGTTACGAATCTTGTTAAAAGTAAGTGAAGCTCTCCTTGGGCAACATATCAAGTGATCTCATTAATGCACTACCATACCCTAATCTGTGTGTATTCTCAAAGTGTTTATCTACTTCTTGTGCCACTGGAAATAGCACGTAGCCAAGGCGGTCTTTGAGGTTTCTAATAGCCATCACAAACCACTCATCGGACATCCTCCCGAGTGATATTAAATTACGTAAAAAATCAGGGACTGCAAATAATCGAGCCATAAGTCTGTTCCTTACAATAGGATGGGGCTCGAGTAAACTAATCTTCCTGTATACTTCTCCAACTTCCTTTACAAATTCAAATTTCATCATATTTCGCCTGACTAACTCTTCTATGTAGTAGTCACCTTCTAGTTTTATGATCCGTCCATCTTCTAATTTAACAAACATAACGTCTGCCATGATCAATCAGTGCTTGTACAGCTTCAATTCACCTCCGAAAAGCTGTCAAGATATGGTCTTACAAGGCTACAAGAGACATTTCGTGAACATAATTATCTCAACAACAAAGATTCACACACTTATTACTAAGTTTGTTAATAATCAAGTCTTAATAAAGTGACATATTACACAATGTGATCGCCTTCTACAACCCGGCCCTTATGTGAAAAAATCTTGAATTTTTGGAAAATATATATTAAATCACACACACCAACAAATCCAACAGGATTGCTTGAATCCTAAAGATTTGATTATGCATGCAATCTATGTTTACCTCAAGAGATTTCAAATTCAAACTTAAAGAAAAACAAACTGATAAGACATAAATAAATAGGATTTGTTTTGTTTTGTTTAAATAAATTTGATAAAAAAATTACTGTCCACCTTGTTTATAAACAATTTTGTAAACAGGGTGTTGGAATGTACGATTTTTTTCGAGTAAAATAAGCTTAAGTGTGCGTACGAGAACAATATTTGAAAGTTTATAACGACAATATGACACTTTTAGCTATTTAGGTGGGACAAGAACGAAGTCGATCGATCGATTACCATTTAATGAGTCAAACCCTAATCTAAATTAGCTAGCATAATAGTATATAATGCAGAATGATATATATGTTACCTGTGATAGTGTGATCGAACAGCAATATATGTTCTCAATCCTTGAAGATGAACAGAATAGCTGAAGTTGAGTTTTTAATAGTTCGATTTTTGGAGTTGGTCTAAGGTAACAATTTTTAGTTTTCCGATTAATTGTGAAAAGTGTAAAGGTTGTTTATATAGGGTTATAATGGCGGTTGGGGGTTTACTCCCATTGATTTTTTTTTTTTTTTTTTTAATCATTTTTTACATGCCTTATTTTAATTCATACACAACATGTTCTTAATGTAATTATTTTTAACGTAATTTACTTAAATATATTGTAGCTAGCTTGTTCAACTTTCATTGCAAATTAGCGATAAGATATCCTATTTGGCATTACATGTTGAAAAAAGTACAATGTAAATTGATTTTTTTTTCCTGACTATCAGACCACATACGTTATGCCAACATAGCTCGGCGTTATTCGACATTACCATACCCGCACTCGCTGTGTTGGATCCCGCATTATAACTGAAGTTGCTACAACAACTTGGGACGAAACGTGAAAGAGGATAAAATAATTTTCAAATCACCCCCTTAAACGGCTAGGATTAAAAAAAGCAATAATAAAGAAATCAAAGCACCCCTACCACCAAACGACTGTATAGTTTTAATTGTTTTTAATTATTGTAATAAAATTAAACCCACTATATAAATATAACACTCTATTTTACCTAAAATTAAACTATTTCATTATCAAACAAACTCTCTTAATTATCATTCATTTTCACAATTGCTAACGAACCAAACGAGGTGCAAAATGCTATCCTTGGACGACTACAGACCGAAAACGAAAAGGAGCTCTAGCTAGTTAACAATTTGTTGGGTGAGATAACCCGTATTATGTGCCAGATGATTTTCCGTGGTGAAGAGGTCGAAAAGTTGTGTGAGCTACCTCAAGTTTAGCCAGTTAACAACTTCGGTCTACAAGCTCTGCTAATGACTGAGGAATCAGATTTGCGTCTCTCAAACTCTTTGAAGGACGTTAAGGAAGAAGTCTTGAGAGACGTAAATCAGAAGATCTCATCAACTATTACAAAGCAATATAAAAGCTCAAAAGTCGTTGGATGATTTGTGCTCTCATCTCGTATCCTCATTTATGTTTTAAATTTTGCATCGTAATTTATATTTTGGTATTGTATTTTAGTTTCGTCTTGTATTTTTATTTAAATGAAATAAAATTTGTTTTTTTAGTTAATGGGATTAATTTATAATTTTAAACAACAATAACACATTAAACAACTTAAACAACAACAAAGATACCATCTCGACTCATTCGTTTTACATGTATTATCATCTTGACTCATCTATTTAACATCTCATGTATAACGATATCATCTCAACCCGTTTAACATCTCATGTATAACGATATCATCTCAACTCATCTGTTTAACATCTCATGTATAACGAACCATCTCGACTCATCCGTTTAACATCTCATGTATATCAATACCATCTCGACTCATCCGTTTAACATCTCATGTATAGCGATACCATGTCGACTCATCCGTTTAACATCTCATGTGTATCAATACCATCTTGACTCATCCGTTTAACATTTCATGGATAATGATATCATCTCAACTCATCCGTTTAACATCACATGTATAACGATATCATCTCGACTAATCCATTTAAAATCTCATGTATAACGATATCATCTCGACTCATTCGTTTAACATCTCACGTATAAGGTTATCATCTCAACTCATCCGCTTAACATGTTTTGTCATCTCAACTCATATGTTTAACATCTCATGTATAACGATATCACCTCAAATCATCCGTTTAACATGTCTTTTATATCGATATCATATCTACTCATCTGTTTAGCATATGATGTATATCAATACCATCTCAACTCATTCGTTTAGCAGTTTCTGATAATGAAGTCGCTACCAATTCTGATGATGAAGTTGCAACTAATGTTGTTTATGATAAGGATGAGCTCGATTGATCTTAAATTGTAACTTGTAAAACGACACTTATTTGAATGAAATTGTTATGGATTGTTTAAATGTGTATATTTATTTGAATGTGTATGTATTTGAATGTGTGCATTCTTATATTAATTTGTTCATGAATTTTAATATGTTATTGAACTTGTACTTTTATAAATGGCAGTAGCAGTCGCGCGCGGTCCGGTGGTGACAGTGCCGGTGATCCACCTTCCCCTCCCCGTCATATTGGTAACGGTTGCCAAGGTAAGAAATTCTTGATTATTCTAAAAGAAACTTAAACATGATCATTTGAATTTGGTTACTTGTTATTTTATGACTTTTTCACCCACTTAAATTTGTAGGATCGCGACCCCGAAGAGGAAGGGGTAGAGGCAGGGATGGAGGTAGGTCGGGCGTGCGAAAGGCCACGAAGAACTTAGTTCTCAAGAAAGTCGTGGAAAATTACGGCCCACGGGAGATTGACTATGAATGGAATGATCAAGGGACATTCATTCATGTTGGCAAAAATTCTGCGTGGTTCAGTAACTACGTTGGCGAGCTGGTAAGGGAGTTCCCGATGCATTATCCCTCCTGGTACGATATCGAGTTATCAAAGAAGGCGCACCTCCAAGGAACACTGGTGGTCAGTTATTTCATTTTCCTTTTATATTATTTTGTTATCGTGTTCATTTATTTAAATGTGTATATTTATGTAAATTTTTTTTATTTATCTATATCTCTATATTTATTTTAGTATTTTTGATTGCAACAATTTTTTGACTTGGAGCGCCACATGCGTGGACCACGATGGAAAACCATCAGGGACGACATTGCTGTATATTTCGCTAAGTGCTACATCGAAAGAAAATATAACATGAAGCGAGATCATTGGTATGCTAGAGGTGGGGCTCCAAATGTAGATGTGATAAGACACCAACCTCCCCCGAATGTGGAGCAGTCTGACTGGGAGTTGCAGATCAAGTTATGTGTTGTTCCCTATTCACTATCATATAAAACAGTTAAGTATTTAAAAACGAACTAATAGTGAATCAATGACTGAAAGTAATGTAAGTAGAAACACACTAATAAATTTTCAACGTTTATATTCTTATTAGAAATGAATCAAAAGAATACATTACCCAAGTACTTGCGGAATAGTACTTAGGATTGAAATGACAAAGGGTGTAACTCCTCACGAAGCTCAGGCTAAGTCTGAGCACAACTACAAGTACCCACTGAGCTATCTCAGGGATTAAGTTGTATTTGGAGGAGTGAAAGATGGCTTGCGTGTATTTGTGTTTTTACAATTCACAAGCTTAAATCTTTCACTCCATCTCTTATGCTATTTATACAAGTATGAGTTTTAACTCTTTCCTAAGTGACAAACTAACAATTTCTGAGAAGACAAAATACGATGTATTTTGTCTCATTTAAAAAGACTATTTTAGGTAAGAGACAAGATCGCTTTCCAAAGGTCAGTGATGACATGAGCCGATCGTTTGCCATTCAGGGAAAGTTGACTTTGGTTGATAAGGACTTCGTCTTATCTTTCAAACTTATCCCACCTTGTCCCGCTCATTCTTGATCTTCATATCCTTCAGTCTTCTACTCCGGTTTGTCTTTGTAAGTAGGCTGAGTAGAGTTTTAGGGATTCAGTGAGTTATTGTCATCACTCACTGAATCCACCATCTTTTTCTTGACTCAGTCTTCACCTTTTAAGTTCCGCCTTACTGAGTGGAGAGACTTCATTGCCTCTTACCGAGTATCCTGAAGATGGCTCACTGAGAGACTATGCACTCAGTGACTTGTTAGTGTTTAACGGACTAAACACTTAGGATATTTTCTATTCAAATCCTAGATTAAGGGGTTTGGGTATTTACTGAACCCAACAGTCTCCCCCTATTTGGATATACAAATAGCCTAAGTGTTTGATCAGTGTAAGTGAGCAAATGGCTTCTTCTTACACTGAATGTACTAATGAATACAATAAGGAACACTGAGTATTTTAACAAAACATACATCTTTTATTGATCACATTACATTGTTCCTAACACTAGTACAAAAAGATAAAGCAAAATGATGTCAGTCTAGATGGATTTCCAGTGCTTCAAGCTTGAATTTCTTAGTGATGAGTGTTTCCCTGTCAGGATGCTCTCTTATCTTGGCGTTTAAGTCAGCACATAACTTGACATTTGCAGGAGTCTGAATTTGAGAGGCCACTGGTATGTAGCTCAGCATTGTAGCCACTCCTGCCTGATCAATATCACTCCACCTTTGGAATGCTGGGTTTCTATAGACATCAATGAAAAATAGCCCTCTTTCAGGCTTTTCTATCACAGGACAGTTGACAAATTTTACACCTTCAGGAAGCTCCCTGTTGCATTCAAGTCCAGGCACTTTGATTTCAGGCTGGAACTCAACTCTCTTTCTCTTGCCCTGTGATGACTGAGGTTGAGATCCTTGTGGTGCAGTTAAGGAAGGACAATCCCCGTGTGCTGGTGCATCCCTCGGTCTTTCATACCTTTGCTGAGCATTTTCATCGCTCCTTAACCACCGCATTGTTTCTTTTCAATTATTATACCAAGCTCATCGAGTTCGTGATCCCGAGTCGTGAATTTTAGGGGATCATGAACCTCGAAGTGTCTTTTATCATCCCCCCTGTAAACATTCATTGCCAGTGGTTTGGATTTGGGGATGATTCTGACGTCAGTGATTTTTTCAGGAAGCCTTCTGCTTGTCGTTGACCAGTTGTAATGGTCAATTCTTCCTTGCCTGATGGCTGCAGTTCTTTTGTTCTTTTCTTTCAATTGCTTTCTCATTCAGCCATCTTAGCAGCCTGAGCATCCTTGAAATTTTGTCCTGTCTGACCCTTTTGAAGCTTCTTTGGATCAATTCCTATGTTCTCAGCTTCCTCAGCAACGACTTGTACCAGTGATTCTTTGCTCTTTCTTTCTTCTTTAGCAAGTTTCTTTCTCTTCTCTTCCTTTGCAAGGTAGGCACTTAGCTGTTGTGGTGTAAGCAGGTACTCAGTGTTGCCAATCATGTAGGGAATCTTCTCAGGCTCAGGAGTTTTCATTATGCCTTTTCCTTTATCCTGGCCTGAGGAAGATGATGCTACCAGGGGCGGTGTTATTGTCATGATAGGTTTAGCCGTCAGTGTTGTTGTTGTTGTTGTTGGTGGGACTGATGAGATGGGTGTTGCTGAAACTGGTGGGATTGATGATATTGGTGTTGCAGAGACTGGTCGAGCTAGCTCCCCCTCAGTGTGAGAGGAAGTCTCTTCAGAGTCTTCTCCCCTCAATTGTTGCCGCAACATGAGTGAGAGCAAGAGTTGCTTCGGACACTGGGGGAGTTTGAGTGGCTTGACCTTTGAAGGCTTGATAAATTTCGTGACCATAGCCTTGATGTCAGTAGTATCCTGCTGAAGACGGTGACCTGTTTTTCAGTTAGCCTGAGATAATTCCAAAGCAGTCATCCGTGGCCCAAGATTCCAAGCCATGGAAGATGATGCCTTAGACAGAGTGGTCACCTGAGCATCTAAAGAACCAGTGTTGCCTGAAGAGACTGAACCGAAGACTGAAGACCCTGAACATTGGCAGTCTTTAGCATGTGGATTAGTTCAGTGAGTTCTGAGGAATTCTTCAAGTAAGCCTCAGTAGCCTCCAGCACTTTTGAGTTTAGTGCTGGGTCTTCTTTGACCGAGTCCCTAATTTCATCAATCTTTGTCCCACAACCCTGAAGATGCTTTAAAAATTTGACCAAGTTGTCATCCAGTCTATGAAGATGCTGGTACATAAGATCCCTGTGTTCATCAGTGTTGGCATTGAAAGTGAGCACATCAGACTTTATATCAGCATAGCTTGCAGCAGCTTCAGTGTGTTGATCCCACAATGTTTCAGTGACCCCAGCATATAGTTTTCTTGAAGCTTTTGTGATCCACTGAACCAGTTGTCTTTCAGTCACTGGAAGAACATTGTCAAACTTCTTGAATTCATCAAAGGATGAAGAGTCTGAGGAAGCAGAAGAGTTATCATCAGGCTTTGTTGGATGTTAGGAATTAGAAAATTCTATGTTAAAGTGTCGGTCACCCCAATTATAAGTCTAGCATATGTTAGCTCATAGACGTGTCGTTTGTTACGTTATTAAGTAGTTTATTTGTTAGTTTGTAGCGTAGTTTAGTTTAGTGCAACACCGTGGAGGAAGGACGGGTCTTTACCCACTGTATACCTGATCCACAGGCCGATAGGAGGTCGTGTATTTGTAAGTATAAATACCCCTTCCATCCATGGAAGGGGTGGTGCTTCAATTCAATCTAACCTTTCATTTGTGTAAACCTCTAGCAAGAACACCCTCTCTCTCTAACTTTCTCTCTCTAATGGCTAACATGTATTTTGATCTCCCAAGACCACCCGAATCATCAAACACAATAAATATTACGATCCTACAATTGGTATCCGAGCCAAGGTTATGGTGTTTTGTTGATTTGTGTGGTTTTGTATCATGGTTATGGTGGTTTTTGGTTCATGTTTAAAACTGTTTTTTATCACTTTCTATGGTCGGAAATACTTTTCTTGTTCCTATTCTTGTTATAACTGTTTTGGTACTATGTCTTTGTTGATAAGAAAATTGTTTTCCGTTTACTATTTTGATATCGCTTTTAACAAGTTTGAGTATCCTCTTTTGGTCATAACATGTATTCTTCTTTTGGTCAATGGTCCAAACAGGTTTTTCTTTTCACATCAGTCCTGTGTTAATATCTTTGTCCAAACAATATTTTGTTTTGTACCAAGGTATATCAGTGAATTATTTTCGTGGGTCATCTGGTCATATTTATGAGGTCAAACCATTTATTTTCGTGGTCTAATGGGTCAAGGTAGCATTTTGCAAGTATTTTCTGGGTATTCATGAATATGGTGGAAAACATGGTCGGAAATAACGCCGGAATATGTCAAATATCATGTTAGCGAGTTGTACACAAAACTGTCTAAATTCAATGAATCTACCTAGCGACTTTGTCGTGTATTACCTAGCGACTTGTTCTTTAACAAGTCGTAGCGAGTTGGCTTAGCGACTTGCTTAGCAACTTGCTTAGCGACTTGCTTAGCGACTTGCTTAGCGAGTTGCTTAGCGAGTTGCTTAGCGAGTTGGCTTAGCGAGTTGGCTCAAGACCATTGTCACTAACGACTTGACTTGACCTAGCGACTTACAGAAAGGATGAAGGAGAAACAACCAAAAGACCAAGACAACAACCACAAGACCACGACCATCTCAAACCATATAGAAAACAAGAATCAAGACCTCAGCCTACCTAAAACTCGTTACGACATGGTAAAAGGATTACAAAGATCTCACTTCTTCATCTAAAACTCGACTCAAATAAATCAAGATCTCAGCCTATCTCACTTTCTTAACATTCGTTCATTTGAACAAATCCATTAGGAGACATACATCATAGATCTTTCTTGGAATTATACGAATATTATCAAGATGATTCAAAGCCATTTAGCTTCATCCTTCTTTTCATTCGATCCGGTTATACAAGAATTTGAAAGCAATCCCACAAAAATATTTTCAAGACAATTTTTGAGATCTCAGATTAAGTCTACTCATGGCATTCAAGATGCATCAAGATTTTTTTAAAATCTTAACTCACAAAGGACGTTATCATCATTGATCAATTTTCGAAGTCAAGCTTCAATGATATTCGAATCATTCAAGAAATAAAATATAACAAGGTTGTTACTTTTATCTCTTTGATTCGTTCAAAGACTCAACAAAGGAGAAACTCATTACAATTAATACCTACCCGTGATTCTTATGAGAGATTGAAGTCAGAATCATCATCATGTCCTCACACCGTAAGTCAAGAGCATCAAGCCATCCCTGTGGCGAGCTCGTGTGGTCATAAAGATGATTCAATCTTGTTATGAGGAGCGTTTTCCTTTGGTATCTTAAATGGGGATGGATTTGTTATGGTAGGCGGAGTGATTATGTGATGATGATATTAAGAGTGGAGGCGTATGCTTATTTGGGTTTGAAGCAGTTTTGGGTGGCGATCTGTTTGAGAGGAAAAAGGGGGCGGACAGTTAAGGATTAGGGTTTGAAAGTGTTTTGGCTTAGTGTTATGTGAGAAGAATTAGGGTATCATGTTTTTTATATAACCGGATTTAAGAATAGAGTGAGTGGATCGGGTTTTTTAATGGGCTGGAGCATTGGTGATGGTATGTCCGGATATTATCTTTGATTTGGGCCCTTGTGGATCGAATCTCATTTTTGGACTTTGAACCGAGTATTTTCATTGGGTTACTATCTATATTATTCAATGTGTGTTATTACTCACATACACTTAACTTTGATAATATTTGGAACAAATGAGTGGTATTTTGATATGGTATATTTCACGGAAGGTTACCCAAATTCACGACTTGTGCTTAATTTTTGAGAAAAGAAATTTATCATTATGGGTATATAAGTGATTGGATTTGAATGACGGTCTGATGGGCTTCTTAATATGAGATCGGATTTATGTGATTTAATGATGAGATTGGTTGATGAGATTGCTTGATATGATCTGGTGTGATGATGAGATTTGATGTGCTACGTGGCTTGATAGTTTGGTTTATGCATTTTCACGAAGTACATTTTGTCACGGCTTGAATTAATTGAACAAATTCGACTACGGGGTTGTTTGGACGGTATTTCTTATTTGAATTTGAAGTGAGGATTTTCCGGGCGCGTTTATTTATTTCGTCTTCTTTCTTTCTACTCTTTCGCGAAGATGACTTGTATGGGCTGTTATAGTGTGTGATAAAGACTTGGCTATTTAGTTACGGTTGTGATTCTTTCTCGATTAACCCACAACGTAGCTATCACTTCGGTGTCTCACGCAGTTGAGGATATCTCAAGAGGTTTTGTACATTGGGTACACCGTTTCTTCTTCACAAGGATTAGTGCAAGCTTAAGTAACAAATCCGGGGAATGTTACGTCTTGTTCAAGTTTGGCATATCTGATCTATTTCTCCATGTGGTCACTACAATAGCCGACAGAACACGTGATTGATGTATTTACTAAAGTGTTTATTGAATGGTTGATGTTGTTGATGATGTTGGATAATGAACCATTGATGAACCGTTGCATGCTCCCCTAAAACAGATATTCACCAAAACCAAAGTTGTCATAACACATTCAAGCTGACATTGTTTACGGTTTTGTCTTGATTTTGTAAAATCCCGCGAAAGAAACTATTTCTCAGTTTAAATCATAGACTTGTAAAATCCCGTGACAATGGAAACATCCGGGTTAAAGTAAAGTGCATTTCCGGATCTATCTTACGGTTTATTCTTGGTTTTGTAAAATCCCGCGAAAGAAACTATTTCTCGGTTTAAACCATAGAGTTATAAAATCCCGTATTGATGGAACTATCTTGGAGAAAGGAAAATGTATTTCGGGATCTTTTTGATGCTGGTGCTACGGTTTTTGTTTCGAAGAAGAGATAAAAGGGTGTACTTCATGAATTGGATGTGTGTTTGGATAATTCGTCATGGCAGTTTGGTTATTATATGGTTTTACGGGGTTATGTGCTTTCAACCATGGTCGGGATGAAACCATTATCATAGTTCATTTAAATGTAAGAAGGCTAGATTTGAGCAGTTAACCAGAAGATGTGACAACGGCGTTAATTCAATATTATTTATTTGAGGTTGAAGTGAATTATCACGGGCGAGTGTACTTAGCATCTGAAGATATCAGGGGATGGATGGATGAAGATTCTTCATGATCCTTGTTCAAGCTTATTATCAAAAGCGAAGACTTGGAAATCTAGTTATTGTTGGGTGACTTTTACTTCTTCTTTTACCACTTGGGGGAATTGGACTCTTATCACCTCAAAATAACTATCACTTAAAGGAGTTACGTTGTAGTGCTCAGTGTCACATTCAATTGTGGATTTTCAAGAGGTTATGTACGTCTATTACTTGATGGTTGGTTGGGTGAAGAGTATAGAGTACTTAGAGATTCAAATGGGCATGAATTCTCGACACCGCTCTTTGTTACATATGTGCAAGTTTAAGTCATGAGTTCGGGGTAGTTTACTTCAGGGTCAAATTCATTATATCGGGTTTTCTCCATCAGTTGTCACTACAAAGAGCCTACTGAATGATAATGGGGTTAATTACATGTTTTGCTAAGAGAGCTGAAAAGAGAGAGATTATGACGTCTGTTCACATCAGTTCAGGCCTCGTACTTCAACATTATGACGTATGAACACAACAGTTCATGCCTCGTACTCTAAGGAAAAGAAAAGTGTACGTTTCAGTGCGCTTTATCTTCAAAAGAAGAGAAATCTTCTTATGACGTATGAACACAACAGTTCATGCCTCGTTCTCTAAAGAAAAGAAATGTGTACGTTTCAGTGCGCTTTATCTTCTGAAGAAGAGAAATCTTCTTATTTATGACCATTCTCATCAACATGCTTCATACTTTTTCCATGTGCTTCAGTCATAAAGTGAACCGGGCTACCACTGATTGTTTTCTCATTCCACTTGCTCGATTATAATGAAGATGGCGACATCATGTGCTGATTTTGCGGAAGAGAAGTGTGAATAGAACATTCGGATGATTTTCACTTACTTAATCAAGAATGGCAACTACGTATGCAATTCTTGAGGGGGAGAAGAAGTGTGAATTTTTGCATTGTTGATTGATATTTGAGAATATAAATGGTCATACGGCTCTAAACTCATGTAAGAACCGAGCTTCTTCTTATCGGGTCATCTTCACATGGAGTTTTTCTCTTCTAAGAGCCGTTGGTTGACATCTTCACAAGCTGATATGAGTTTATTGACAAAGTGCTTCCGGTTAATGCTTCACGTGCACATTAACATGATGATTCTGAACAACCTTCTGTTCTTGTTTGATGTGATTGTTTGCTTGGTGTTACCATTTTGTGTGTTCGCTGCGGGCTGATTGCTGATTTCCTTGATGAACATCTTTCTGTTCTTGTTTGATTGGGAGGATCTTAATTAAGGGGATTTGCAAGATGTAAGTTAATTGGGATGCTTTTTAGTGATGTTCTTGTGTTTTTGGTGAAATGAAGATGTTAACTATCTATTCCCCAACTGGACAATCTTGAAGAAGGTCGAGTCTTCAGTCGGTTATACATATTCTACATGTTAGAAGACTAAAGACGAGTTGCATTTAACGATCTAAAGACTTCTTCTTAATTCATGGCATTTATAATACAGATTGTCGGTCTAGGGGAGAGCACTAGTTGGGAGAGTTTGAAATGCCAAATTTAATCCCCAATTAGATTTGCTCACATTATTCAGCAAGTTGATTCTCACAAGAGTTCAAATGTTCTTCTCAAAATTTCTAGTATACGGGCTTATAATGATTTTTCTGTAGTGTCAACACCAGCAAGGGGGAAGGAGACACACATCTATACGCGAGTAACCTTGACGAGCTTAATACTTCTAAGTGATTGAAGATATCCCGGGAAGACTATTGTCATTACCGCAGAGAAACTCAAGATTTGACTCATAGCGTTCAGTGTTTTTTATTCCAACTATGTGGGGGAAGAGATGGAAGAGTTAGTTTCGATGATAAAGAGGTACACAAGTGTGTGATGATGCTATCGCATTCATCAGAGGAGAGAGATTGTGTACATTGGGGATGCTCAGCTATCTCACTTGAGGGCTTAATCTGTGATTCAGAGATATAATCACTTATTCCAGAGTGGACATCCGCAGTGATTGTCATCCGCAGAGATAATCCGTGATTCGGCCTGCTTCTTCAATGTTATCGGTTATTCTCTCTTTGGGCATTGGTACTCGGGTTCTTGAGCTTCATACACTTTCTTCAGGGGGAGAGAAAATTATACATCGGGTTATTCTTTGGCTATTGGACTTAATCTGCTACTCGATGGTATAAGTTTCTTTGTCTTCGGGTATGTGTATTCGGGTTCGTGAGCTCTAGTCTAAGAGACCGACTGCATCAATTCAACTACGTGGGGGAAGTGGTCTCTTGACACCTTTTGGAATGGATTGCTTCAGACGTCATTAGAAAAGAAATTTGAGAAGATTGTTTTATGCGTGGGATGATACTTCTTTGTTATTCTTGTTGATGATATAACCCCGAATGGAGAACCTTGATTATCGTTCTTAAATGGAGCAGTGGGATTTATGACAATGGTGTGCTTTTTTGTGCACTGCTAAGGAAAGCTTGAAATAGAGCTTCGAATCTGCTCATCTAATGGATCTTCGGTTTGGGGAAGTGCCAAAGTTTTTTTTCTCGAAGGCTCATGTTCTATCTTCTATTTTGGAGCCTTGGAAGCTTTGGTGGTGAATGTTTAAGAGATGACGATTTCTTCTTCAACAACGGGGCTGCTTGATATCCTTATCTTGGTACTCGTATCATCATCTTCTTATACTATATCATCTACTCTATCCTTGTATATATTTATTCAAAAAGCAAAATACAAAAATATAAAACCAACAAAAGAAAATAGAAAAATATAAAACCTTCAAAATCCCATAAAAAATCATAAAATTTCAAAAATACCAAAAATATGTTTTCCTAGACATGTCTTCTGGTATCGATAACATCTACGGTCTTAGAAATGTCATTCAATAATGGCACGGGACCATAGATGAAGTTCGAGCAGGAGGTGTAAATATTTCTTTCCAAAACATGTCACAAAATATGGCTTACAGTTATTTCAGACTGTAACCCGGGCTTCAAATAATGGCTTGCAGTTACTTCAGACTGCAACCCGTGCTTAAACTATGGCTTGCTATCATTTCAGATAGCAACCCGCTCTTCAAGAAAGGAAAGTGCTGCGCTAAACCAATTTTCAAATATTTCGTGCACTTATCCTAAAACAATTTGAGGAAAGTATGTCGAAGGACTGCTGTTCCTACACAAATGTTTTTCCGTCTAAAATTCTTCAGAAAAATATTTGTTGTTTTCAAAAATGGTGGAAAATGAGTTGCTTAAAATCAATCAGATTCAGAGTTCTTATAAAATTTGCAAACTCAATCTATGACTTCAGAGCTTTTAAACTTTTCATAAAAATGAGTCATGGATTGAGGGGGATAATGTTTTCAAATCTATATCATCTAACGGGCTTTCTTAATTATCCTACGTGCTTAATTAAAAATGATATTTGCCTATGTCGAAGGACTAGGAATTTAGGATATGATTGTTAGGATTAGATGATTAGAGTTTGATAATCACATTATTCCCATACATTTATATGATCTGTTTGATATGTTGCATTGACTTTTATTAGTCGATTGTTGTTTGGGTGATGTCGACCACCATATATTTGTATGTGTGTTCACTAACGTATGCAGGTATATTGGTATAAAAGAATGTTCCCGATCCGGATCCCACAATTGAAGATGATTGGATGCCGAAATGAAAGGGTAACTATATCTTGGGTTGACAAATGAAGAAACGGAGCTTAATTGGACTTCTATGGAGAGTTGGCATATATGCAACGTAAGAGGTCTCACTGCATCGGCAGATGGTTTTCTTCTAAGTGATTGAAGAAACGGAGCTTAATTTGACCTCGGTTGGCATTCAAAATGCAACGTAAGAAGAAGTCTCACTGCATCTCACAGCGGTTTTCTTCCAAACCCTACAACAACAACAAAAGCTTCTCAACCACCTAACGTATCTTTGTGCAGGATACCATTTTTAAACAATTTTGAATAAGTTGATTAAATTGTTTTGAAAATGGAAAATATTGTTTTGAAAATATATTGGACTAATTTTTGAAAATCAACGGACTTCTTTTTATCAAAACCTAAGTCACTCAATTATTGACTTCTGTCATGGATTGAGGGGAGAGTGATTTAAAATAAAATATTTTCAAACGATATTTCTTCACAAAAGTTCCGTGTTGTACGATAATAAGTGGTGATCTAAAGATTTAATGTTATGTCATGGTATGATTTTTCTTTTGAATCAAGGTCTTTCAAAATGAAATTTTTTCTGTTCTTGTTTGATTGTGAAATTGTTTTATTTTACTTAAAGATCTCTTAAAACAAATCATACCTGACACTAACAATCTTTAATGTCTAAATCTGTTCCTATCTGTCATCTTTCAAAATTAAATCTTGCCACGTCTTTCCCTAAAATTTTCTAAATAATTTAAATCTTTTGGGATTACAAATCTCAAATGGTTTGAAATTTTGATCGGGGAAGATCGTGATTTAAATCTCAAATCTGTTTTAATGGAATTGGTTTTAGTCCTTCAAAGGCACTCTGCCTCCATGTGCCAAACGATTTCAAATACACAATGCACATGTTGAGGAGGAGGATTTATCTAAAAAACGGATGAGTATTTAAACAAGGCCACATTTTCTCCCATGTTTTCTAAAACCTAATTAAATCACTTGGGATCCAAAATCTCAAAGGGTTTGATATTTTTGATCGGGGGAGAATTTGTGATTTAATAATGAAATTTGATAAAAGGTGATCGTTTTTTATTTAATTGTGCAGGCTGCTCTCTCATATGTGCTAAATGCTTTCGAATCTCGAAGCACATATTGAGGGGGAGCAAAACTATCGAGGTACAAAAGCTTTAATGTTTTAACATAAAGTACCTTGATTGAGTTTTCAAATGGTTTTCTTAATGGATTTTGTGATTGTGGATGTGCTTTAAAAGAACTCTTGCCTCTATGTGATAAAATTGATTTTAAATAACCTATGCACATATTGAGGGGGAGAATTTTACCATGAAAATCAAATGGCTTTTTCGTATGAAAATTGTGATCAAAGAAAATATTTCAAAGTCCTCTTGCCTCCATGTGCTAAACAATTTCTAAATCATACGCACATGTTGAGGGGGAGGTTTTCTAAATGATCAAAACTATTAAGGTACAAAATGCTTTGATCTCGTATCACAAGTACCTTGATTGTTTTTCCAAATGATTTTTCAATTGGTTTCAAGGAAGAATGAACTGTACCAAAAGACCGACCATTTTACTTTATGTATGGAGTTATAAGGATGGTTAGGTTTGGTATTCGTTCCCACGATCCGCCAGAACTGGAGGGATCTACCGAGGACAATCCACTAGATAGTGTAGAGTCCTTAGGTGATGAAAAGGAGAAAATGAGAAATGGGAAGAGTGCGGACTGAGACAGAGCTAGTACCGGAATAAAACCAACAAGGTTCTAGTTATGAAGTCTCGGTAAGCACTGAAGGGGTTGAAGAATGAAAAAGAATGAATGTGAAAAGGGTGAAAAGAAATAGCCCTCCATTAATTCAACCTTAGGGCGGAAACCGGGTTCAATACATATGCTACTGGTTGTTACTAAGGTAACACTGGTATTGAAGACAAGACGTCATGGACCCAGTGACGCACTGCACTACAACTTCCCAAACTACTCAAGTTCCTCTTAAAAGGACTTGTTTCATTCTCACGGGGAACCTACATAATCTATCGACATTCTCTTAGAGATTGTTGATATTGAAGAAGGAGACCCTCTCCTTAGTCTCCAGCATAGGAACCAAATGTGCACGATTGAGTCTAGAGCCAAGAGATCATCCACAATATCTCATTAGGACACAAAATTAATGAATACTTGCTGTTTCACACAATGTGGAAAGTAAGTATATATTTAGAGTCCTACGCATTATCCTTGTGGTATTGCCAGAACATCTGAGTGATATGCTTACATATTCACAATGAAGATGGAAAGCCTTCCGGAGCCAACATCAAACAAGCTCCTGGTAGGTGGCATGTGAGATCTATTCTATAGATCAACCATGTGACAACTGGATAGAAACGATGGGGCGATTCACTCATGAATCAACCTTGGTCCAGGAAATGGATTGACGGATGCTTTGGAAAAACCGTTCGATGTGTAAATCTTTTCTTTTCTCTAACACGTCGAATGTGTACTTATGTTTTCAAATTCAAAAGTATCTCTGATTGAAAAAAAATACTTTTGGAAAAACCGTTCGATGTGCAAAATTCTTCTTTTCTCTAGCACGTCGAATGTGTACTCTTTTCAAATACAAAAAGTATTTTTGATTGAAAATTGATCATTCTCATAAAACCTTCGTTGTATTGCAAAATTCTTTCTTCTAAGCAATACGCGATTGTTTTTCAAATCATTTTTCATCAATCAGTGAATCTCAATTTTCTGGTTCACTCACTCTGTGTTGTCTTCTTTGAGGCGTTCGGTTTGAGAACGGCTAGAACAAACTTGCGAAACCCCTGTCAAGGAGATTCTTAGGAATCCTACGATCACAGGCGTACTTATGCTCGATCAACGGGAACCGTGGGCGTGTACCTCAATTCAACGAAGTGTTCAAAGACACTTTCGTGTGCTTTTATTGCTAAGCTGCGTATGCAGGTACACCCGCGATTGCGGTGATCGAGGTGAGTCAATCCAAAGCCACATGTTCACAGCAACCACACTTAATTGAAGAAATCATGACTGATGCATATCTACATAACACTGTTCGATATTTTTATACTATGCTTTCTGCTACGCCGCCGCAAATATCATGAACCGTAAGGCTTCGCTACTCGATGGAAAGATGTCATGATCCAATAGTGTGAGCATGTCGGTCCAAAAGTCACAACTTCACATGATGGAAACTCAATAAAGGGTGATCCGAGAGATTTCTGTGGTGATGATCTCAATGAAAGCTCGAAGATCATCAAAGATGTGGATCCGTTCAAAGACCTCCACTCAAAGTACAAAACTATGCGGACTTTGAAGAATCGCTACAAAAGCACAAAGATTGCGGAAATGAAGAATTCATGTCTACGAGCTCAAGAACAAAGACAAAGATAGAATGCTAGGATGCAAAATGTATTTCATGGGGTGACCTCCCTTAGGGGGAGATTGTTAGGAATTAGAAAATTCTATGTTAAAGTGTCGGTCACCCCAATTATAAGTCTAGCATATGTTAGCTCGTAGACGTGTCGTTTGTTACGTTATTAAGTAGTTTATTTGTTAGTTTGTAGCGTAGTTGTCACACCCCCAAATTACCTATTTTGCAGCGGAATGGAATTCCTGGGGATTGACTGTCATAGCATCACAATCACAGTTATATTGAACGACCTAAAGTGTCGTTTGAAAAGAACATCGTTTGATTTAATAAAACAATCAGAGTTTACAAAGTAGGTCCCAAATGAAAATCAACTTGTGCGGAAATAAGTTTGTTACAATTCAAACGATGTTTTAAAGAATGTAAAACCCAAGTGAAACGCGTCGTCACCACGACTCCATGATGTGTCCAAATGCATGCCATGAAGTGAATGCCTTAGATACCTGAGATAAAACATGCTAAAAAGTGTCAACACAAAGGTTGAGTGAGTTCATAGAATTTGAGTTGAAATGTAAAGCCTTTCAAAATCGTTTATGCAGCAAAGGCATTGTAAATCGTTGAAATGTAAAGACTTTCAAAATCGTTTATGTAGCAAAGGCATTGTAAATCCACTCAGTTCCAAGTCCCGCCCATACAAAACTTGCAACCTGTGTGTTCACAACCCACCGCCAGAATATGTAGAGTTAATGTTCAAGTGCATGATGTCAAATGAATTCACATAATAGTGCATGGCTCAATGTATCGAAATCGTTTATGCAGCAAAGACATTGTGAATCCACTAGTTCCAAGTCCGCCCATACAAAACTTGCAACCTTTGTGTGTTCACAACCCACCTTTGCCAGTAATATGTAGAGTTAATGTTCAAGTGCATGATGTCAAATGAATTCACATAATAGTGCATGGCTCAATGTATCGAAATCGTTTATGCAACAAAGGCATTGTGAATCCACTCGTTCCAAGTCCCCATACAAAACTTGCAACCTTTGTGTGTTCACAACCCAGTGCCGTAATATGTAGAGTTAATGTTCAAATCGCTCCAAGACCGTTAGTCCATAATCGTATACCAAGTCCGTTAGATCAATATTATACCAAGTCCGTTAGACCAATGAATATACCAAGTCCGTTAGACCAATGAATATACCAAGACCGTTAGACCAATGAATATACCAAGTCCGTTAGACCATTGAATATATGATATAGAAATTCTAAGTATGACAATAATGTTACTTCGATATGACTAGCATTCGCTTTAGATAAACATGTAGTTGCAAATAATCATGAATGTCATAAAAGTTGTTGATGAGCATGTATCTCCCCCAAAGAGTTTAATAACAACATTAAAACAAGAAAAGTGGGGCTATGAAAACTCACTTGGTGGAATGATGCGAAGACAAAAGTGAGTACACCGAGATGTAATGTGATACGTAAATCTTGACCTATGATGAACGATATGACATGTAATGAGTTGCAATGTAATGTTATGCATGCATTTCGTATGTTATTTATACCTTTTGCGAGTTTTGAAAATATTACTTATCGTCGAAAAATACTCGTTTGACGCCTTGACCAATCAAAAATCACTTTTCAAGTTTTACGTCAAAATGTCATCCTACAATGGTTTTATAATGATTTATGGTGAAATTTTCACTTTTCGTCGTAAAACAATGTCGTCGGAATTTTCATGAAATTAACAAAATGGCTTTGGAAAACTAGTCGTAAAACGGTGTACGTCGATCGTTAGAGAACGAACTCGACGGTTTTGGAAAGTTTGTATCGAAATCTAGAAGTTTTAGTTCAGGAGTTTTCGTCCAAAAGGTCTCGAACATAAAGATAATAAGGGTTAATGATAGTGATTTTGTTGAATTGTTGTGCGAAAATGAGTTTCGCCAAGTTTGAACATCCATAAATAATTTACTATAACTCCGCTTTACAAACAGCTTGTTGTTTTGAAAAATATGGCCGGTGAACTTGATTTTACTAGAAGACAATTCGTTCTAAAAGTTTCACAACCTTGTTAAAAACAGCCCTCAACAGGGACGTTACAGCTACCGTAACACTTGTATCGTAAAAATTAATATAGTTTTTCAGAAAATAATAGTTACGGCAAGTTTTGGAAATGCATATATTTGTCGTTTCAAATCCGCTTTACGTATAATACGTCCTTAGCTTAGTATCGAAGTAAACTAATATATTTTTGAGAAGTCGAAATAATTTGTGAAGCTTAAGGCTCGTTTTTTGACCCGAACAAGATAAATATATGTTGCTGAAATTTCAGAAAACTATTTATTTCGTCGCCAAACTTTAAAAATTCACCACGGCTTCGTTATAACTCCGCTTTTATCCGTTCAAGCGGCCACGGATTCGTTTTAAAGTATATTTTCTAAAAATCAAGGCCAAAGTTTTGTACCAACTGTCGGTTTTTCCAGAAAATCGAAACAAGGACAGATCATAATTTATACTTATCGAAAATAGTTTTTCTCGTACCAAACCTATTCTAATCCCTTCAAATCAACTCCAAAACTAATCTAATCCTACCATACACCTTCTTAGGGTGTCATGGGTTCCTAATCATCATCAAGACCAACATATACCAAGGGGATAATTATAGGATGACCAAATATATATATATATACTCTAAAATCATGTAAAAATGGTATAAACAACACAAGTCTTGCATGCTTGCTCCAAAAATGAAAAGATGAATATGAGATGATAAGGAAACATGAAAAATGAAAGAAACATGCTTACTAGTATTATGATGAGGTGATAAGAACGAAGGTTAAACTTAAATACTCTAGATTTTTATTTCAAAATCTTAATAAGAGTATTATCTAGATTATATAAAACTTGGACTTGAAAAATTTTGTGATCCCTTGAAGCTCTTGATGTAGAACCGGTTTTGGATGGAGAGAAACAAAGAGAGAAAGTGATTTCTTGACTTGAAAATTATTGAGACCAAATGAGATGAATGATGTTAAGATAGTGTGTAGACATATATATAATTGAAAGATTTGTACCAACTATTAAATGCATCCCCCCCCCCCTAGCCGGTTTTTGAGGATTTTTGTCAACCAAAAATATCTTCTTTTTTTTTAATAATTGTGTAAATATTTACTTGTACAAGTTGTAAGAAAGTGTAAGTAATTGTGTAAATATTATTACTTGTAGAGTAAATGGTAATTTTTGGTGCAAGCAAGTTTTCAATAGATCAAAATAGAATGTATTGAGATAATAAAAATTGTAAAAATACATTCCTTGTGAAATTTGAGTGATAAAATAATTATCGTATAATTTTTAAGAAAAACGATGTAATAATATAACTTTAACGATTTATGTACCAAATAAATTTGAAACACTAAGAAAACTAAAAATATAGTTTTTATAAACTAAATGTGAGTATAAAAATACCTCGGGATCATTTTTGAATGTAACGGATTAAATATACAAAATAATAACTCACGCGATAACGTTTATTGAATATAAAAATTACGCGTTGAATGTGAAATGAAATGTCATGAATGAACTAATGAGATGCAAATGATGTCAATGAAATGTAGACTAATCTTAGTCCATATGAAATGTACGCGATGTTATGATCATGAATTCGCCGCTAAACCTTCAAGGTTACGCGAATTTGGAACACGTAAACCAAGTTCACGATAAATGTTGAAATAGTGAAGCATAAATCGTTTAGAAATGACCGAAAGTACGGGTTGTCACATTCGCCCATTCAAAAAGGAATTCAGTCCCTGAATTCAATCGTTGTTAGGTCTAACGGGTTTAGGGTTTGATGAGGCAAGGCTTCCCATTCTCGAGCAAAACCCTCAAAAGACTTTTTGGTAACCGATTTTTACTTAATCCCACAACTCATCAAACAAGAACTGCCATACGATTAGGCTAAATCGGTTTAGGTAACAACTTGTCTCTAGCTCGATCTTCGCAACTCATCAAACAAGAACATCACGCGGATCAAACCGAAACAAGTGGTTTGAAGAAAATCTTTTGAAAATTTGGCTCGACATTCGGAATTGCTTACACATATAAGCCTACTACTCCCTTCATTGCATGATTCTTCCTGAATTAGACATAGGTGATCGGGCTATGTATAATTTAGGAGTAACTATGCAATGCTTGGACTAATCGACTCATATGTTGTTTGGTGTTGAGTCAACTGATGTTAAAATTGTGATGAACATCGAGGAGAGAAGACATGGAGAAGTGTCGTTAAAATGATAGTTAAAGTAAAAGGAATTGAAATCCTCGTAAATGATAACAAATCGGGAAGAAAATAAAGTACGATAGATGAGAATATGTTACAACGAGTGGTTTAGCAAAAGTAGTACATCTTTAAGTTATAAAGTTTCGGATACGATGATAAGACATAAACTTGGTACGACATAGTACATAAGGAGAAATAAGACTGTTAGTTTTCGAACTTCTTCAGTCTTCCGCGTCGTTGATACCTTGACGAGCTCCTCCTCCTCCTTCTAACATATATACATTCCCATGAGCACCTTCGACTTGTTGACCTTGGTTTTGAGGACATTGACTTCGATAGTGTCCTTGCTCCCCACATCCGAAGCACGTAACTATGGTCTTGCCTCTACAATTCCCGGCATTGTGTCCTAGTTTTTGACACTTGTAGCACTTAACAAGACAAAGTCCCGTGTGATGATACTTACATCGATTACATAGTGGGTAGGTTCCAAGATAACCTCTGCCTTCTATTGGTGCAGCAACATAAACCATTGCAGATCTCTTGCCCTCTATTCATTGTTGATGATGGTTAGTGTTACGGTTTTGGTTGTTGTTATTGTAACCTCCTTGGTCATTTTCCCATTTTCTTTTGTTGTTGTTGAGTTGGTTATCGTCGTTGTTGTTGTTGTTTTGGTTATTGTTGTAGTTGGTGCGGTTGTTGGTATTGTTGTTACGGTTGATGTTTGTGGTGTTGCCTCTCTTTACTACTTGTGCCATGAGCTTCGAGACATCGAATAGCTTCCTCAATCGTTTTATGGAGTCAAGAAGTCACATCGCCTTGAATAATCTCGGGAAGTCCTTCAATGAAAGCCTCCAGTAGCTTCTCATTATTCAAAACCATAGATGGGCATAACACGGCCAATTCTTGGAATCTCCGAATGTAAGTGTCAATATCATACCCAATTGTCATTAGTTCATAGAATTCTGTCTCCAACTTCTTCACCTCCGTACGCGGGCAAAACTTCTTTGTTACCAAACCTTTAAATTGCTCCCAAGTAAGCTTGAAAGCATTCTCCATTCCCATTGGTTGAGCATATGAGTTCCACCACGACAATGCTCCATCGAGTAGTGTACTTGTAGCAAACTTGACCTTACTATCATCCGGGCAATTACAGCAAAAAACACGGACTCCAATTTCTCGAACCATCGCACCATGGCAGTGGCTCCTTCAGTCCCTTTAAACTTGGTGGGATCTCCACTTTTAAAATCCTTGTAAGAACAGCTCTTAACGTCGGATCCTCCTGCATTTCCAAAGCAGAAGCAAGCCTTGCCTGCAGCGATCGCGACCTCGGCGTGGCAGCTCCACCGCTTTCCCTTTCAATTCTTAGAGCATCAGCTATGCTATCATTCACCAACTTTTGAATAGCGCTGTGTCATTTTCAGTGGCTTTCTTGTGCCTATATCTTCTTCAAAACAAGAGGAAATGTGAGAAGTAGCAAAACCCGGTGTTAATAATAAACGCTCCAAAGAAATGTGATAAGAATGATAAGTTTGAGGTTATCTCTCAAAATGATCGACGGTTTCCTACTTAAATGGGTTATGATGTGTCGTAAGTGTTTCAAATGTATAATGGTTTAGTAACTTAGTGTGTGAATAAAGTGTAACTCGACATATTAGTGGTGAAACAAAGGAGTGAGAGTGACTTCGTCCTCTTTAAAGGTTCATCTCGGCATTCGTCGTTATCGATAATGAATCAGCTGATATAAAAAAAATTGTGATAGGGAATGACAAGGAATTCTCCACGTTAGAGTATGAGGAAGAGATAATGGGATGGGTAATTAAAGGCATCCATGTGACAATCGATGTGAAATGAAAGTAAATAACTCGAAAAATGTACGTATAAATCGCATGAAAAGTGAACATGCACTTATGATGAAATGATGAGATGCTATGATAATGTAGTTATAGTCTAGGGTCAATGATGCAACCTAGTTCTCTATAACCGAAGCTCTGATGCCAATCTGTCACACCGCTAAATTACCTGTTTTGCGTGAATGGAATTCCCGGGGATTGATGTCATAGCATCACAATCACAATTATATTGAACGACCTAAAGTGTCGTTTGAAAAGAACATCGTTTGATTTAATAAAACAATCAGAGTTTACAAAGTAGGTCCCAAATGAAAATCAACTTGTGCGGAAAAATAAGTTTGTTACAATTCAAACGATGTTTTAAAGTACGTAAAACCCAAGTGAGACGCGTCGTCACCACGACTCCATGATGTGTCCAAATGCATGCCATGAAGTGAATGCCTTAGATACCTGAGATAAAACATGCTAAAAAGTGTCAACACAAAGGTTGAGTGAGTTCATAGAATTTGAGTTGAAATGTAAAGCCTTTAAAAATCGTTTATGCAAAGAAAGGCATTGTAAATCGTTGAAATGTAAAGACTTTCAAAATCGTTTATGAAGCAAAGGCATTGTAAATCGTTGAAATGTAAAGACTTTCAAAATCGTTTATGTAGCAAAGGCATTGTAAATCCACTCGGTTCCAAGTCCCGCCCATACAAAACTTGCAACCTGTGTGTTCACAACCCACCCCGTAATATGTAGAGTTAATGTTCAAGTGCATGATGTCAAATGAATTCACATAATAGTGCATGGCTCAATGTAACGAAATCGTTTATGCAGAAAGGCATTGTAATCCACTCGCCCAAGTCCCGCCCATACAAAACTTGCAACCGTGTGTTCACAACCCACTGCCGTGAATATGTAGAGTTAATGTTCAAGTGCATGATGTCAAATGAATTCACATAATAGTGCATAGCTCAATGTATCGAATCGCTTATGCAAAGAAAGGCATTGTGAATCCACTCGGTTCCAAGTCCCGCCATACAAAACTTGCAACTGTGGTGTTCAAACCCACTTGAATATGTAGAGTTAATGTTCAAATCGTTCCAAGACCGTTAGTCCATAATCGTATACCAAGTCCGTTAGATCAATATTATACCAAGTCCGTTAGACCAATGAATATACCAAGTCCGTTAGACCAATGAATATACCAAGACCGTTAGACCAATGAATATACCAAGTCCTTTAGACCATTGAATATATGATATAGAAATTCTAAGTATGGCAATAATGTTACATCGTATGACTAGCATTCAGTTTAGATAAACATGTAGTTGCAAATAATCATGAATGTCATAAAAGTTGTTGATGAGCATGTATCTCCCCCAAAGAGTTTAATAACAAAGATTAAAACAAGAAAAGTGGGGCTATGAAAACTCACTTGGTGGAATGATGCGAAGACAAAAGTGAGTACACCGAGATGTAATGTGATACGTAAATCTTGACCTATGATGAACGATATGACATGTAATGAGTTGCAATGTAATGTTATGCATGCATTTCGTATGTTATTTATACCATTTGCGAGTTTTGAAAATATTACTTATCGTCTAAAAATACTCGTTTGACGTCTTGACCAATCAAAAATCACTTTTCAAGTTTTTACGCCAAAATGTCATCCTACAATGGTTTTATAATGATTTATGGTGAAATTTTCACTTTTCGTCGTAAAACAATGTCGTCGGAATTTTCATGAAATTAACAAAATGGCTTTTGGGAAACTAGCCGTAAAACGCAAAATGTACGCCGATCGTTAGAGAACGAACTCGACGGTTTTGGAAAGTTTGTATCGAAATCTAGAAGTTTTAGTTCAGGAGTTTTCGTCCAAAAGGTCTCGAACATAAAGATAATAAGGGTTAAAGATAGTGATTTTGTTGAATTGTTGTGCAGAAAATGAGTTTCGACCAAGTTTGAACATCCATAAATAATTTACTATAACTCCGCCTTACAAACAGCTTGTTGTTTTGAAAAATATGGCCGGTGAACTTGATTTTACTAGAAGACAATTCGTTCTAAAAGTTTCACAACCTTGTTAAAAACAGCCCTCAACAGGACGCATTACCGTAACACTTGTATCGTAAAAATAATATAGATTTTCGGAAAATAATAGTTACGGCAAGTTTTTGAAAACGTGCATATATTTGTCGTTTCAAATCCTTTTTCTACGTATAATACGCCTTAGCTAGTCAGATCGAAGTAAACTAATATATTTTTGAGAAGTCGAAATAATTTGTGAAGCTTAAGGCTCGTTTTTGACCCGAACAAGATAAATATATGTTGCTGAAATTTCAGAAAACTATTTATTTCGTCGCCAAATTTTAAAAATTCACCACGGCTCGTTATAACTCCTCGTTTTTATCCGTTCAAGCGGCCACGGATTCGTTTTAAAGTATATTTTCTAAAAATCAAGGCCAAAGTTTCGTACCAACTGTCGGTTTTTCCAGAAAATCGAAACAAGGACAGATCATAATTTATACTTATCGAAAATAGTTTTTCTCGTACCAAACCTATTCTAATCCCTTCAAATCAACTCCAAAACTAATCTAATCCTACCATACACCTTCTTAGGGTGTCATGGGTTCCTAATCATCATCAAGACCAACATATACCAAGGGGATAATTATAGGATGACCAAATATATATATATATGTTGTAAATATTAATGGGCTTATGTCTATTCACTCTTACTTACTAGCCCGACCCATTAGGGTTTACATGTAATCATCTACCCTATAAATAGATACACTCTTGTAACTTTTTGGATTGCAACTCAATGATAATTCTCTCTTATTCTTCTCTCATTCTTGTATTCTTGCTTATTAATTTGCAACACGTTATCAGCACGAATTGCTCAAAAACAAAATACCAAGGTTTAAAGAGAAGAGGTAAGTGAAGAAAAAGTCGTAAAGGTTTATACGTACATCGGCATATATCTGATCATTGCACGAGAGGTAAAGCTAAGTGTAAATTATAAATCATGCACATTAATATTATGTATTTATTTTGTCAATACCATCTGATGTGACTTGATAGCTATATACGTCACCATAAGTTTGGTTTCTAAGACTAAGATCAGATAGAACAATAATGTCTCGAATCCTTATATACATGTTTGTTTTATTTAAGTGCAAATACGAGACGTGATACAGTGCTCACAATATTACTGTATAAATTTATTAGTTGTATTTTCTTTTATTTATTTATAGATTTATGATTCGTGACATATGTTCATGTTTTACATGAAGAAAATCAAACATAATCTCATATTATGTTAAAGAAAAAAAATTATTAGAACCTCAAGTTCTAATTTGATTCAATTAATGGAATCAATAACATAACCTCGTGGTATGTTATAATAAAAAAAAAAAGAAAAAAAAAGTAGAACTTCAAGTTCTATTATGATTCCCTCAAGAGAATCAAAAGATCTCATAACCTCATGTTATGATTATATTTATTCATAATAAAACCTCAAGTTTTATTACAATGAATAAATTAAAAATACAATAACCTCAAGTTATTGTATCTTTTTTAATGAACCTCAAGTTCATTTATTATTCTCTCAAAAGAATCACAATATCATAACTTCACGTTATGTTTAGAGAGAAAAAAAAAATATGAACCTCAAGTTCTACTACGATGAACATAATCAAAATGCAATAACCTCAAGTTATTTTTTTTTAATGTTGAATCATGATTCTCATGAAAGAGTCAAAATAACATAACTTAGGATAAGAACTCAGGTTCTATCATGGTTCTATCAAATACATAACCTCAAGTTATGATTAGAATGTTCTATGATGATTCTCTCAATAGAATCAACTAACATAATCTCATTATGTTAAAGAAAGAAGTTAGAACATTATTCAATTAAGTGAATCAAATAACATAATCTCATTATGTTATTAAAAAAAATGATTCATCAATAGAATCAATGGCATAGCCATCATGTTATGGTTGAAAAAAAAAATTACTAGAACCTCAAGTTCTAATATGGTTCAATCAATTGAATCAATAACATAACCGTATGTTATGTTGGAAAAAAAAATAGAACCTCAAGTTCTACTATGATCTCATCTAGAGAATTAAAAAATAAACATAACCTCATGTTATGTTAAAGAAAAAATAATTAGAACCTCAAGTTCTAATATGATTCTTTTAAAAGAATCAATATCATAACCTCATGTTATGATTTAAAAAAAAAAATGAACTCTCATGTTCTATTGTTCTTCTTTAAAAGGAATCAAATAACATAACTTCATGTTATTGTTATATATTTGTATAGAATCCCAAGTTCTATTGTTATTTATTTTGTAATTATTTATTGCATTACGTTTATGTTTCAAATATGAATTCATTTGTTGTTTAACCTTATATCTTGCTGAATATAGTATAGTAATTATAGAATATAAGTTTGTACGTTGCCACTTATATAAGTTTAAGACTAATACCGATGCATGTGATATACGATGAATCATTTTTGTTGCAATTATGGACTTATAATAATTATGAGCAACAATATCGCATTATATTACATACTGAATTATCATGATTGTTTAATATATGATTCTTACTGCATGTTCCAGTATATTTTGAAACTTTCATTACTTGTATATTTTTTTTTTAATTGTGATATATAAACGCATATTTGTTTCCAAATTACATGACCTTGCCATATATGTTATCACATGTAAGAAAAAGTTTGTTGATTTTTATTCCTTACAATGACATTGTCATTAGTTGATAATTTTTTTCTGATAATCAATATTCTTTTATTTCTACGACAATACATATGTTCTTAAATAATTATCTTTGGATAGCTTACCAGTGTGTGCAGATCTTGTTATAAGATTTAAAAGTATAAGCGAGTACAATCTCGTAATATTTAGTATCGAAAAAATAACTACGAAAGATGAAAGTAACAAATAAAGATATGTTAGAGAAATCATTCTCTAGTTAACATGCCTCGAATATGCCCTTAGAGCAATCGAGAACGTTGTTTTAGGAAGTTCATGAACTTCTATTGGCTCTTCTTATTGCCGAACAAATCACGTGAATGTGATAACATATTGATCAATGCATGTATCTTTGTTCTCTCAAGTGAACTTGATGACACGATCAATAAAAAGAATTCCATTCTCTCATAAGAATGTGATAATATTTTGATCAACGTAGAGATCTCAAGGATACTTTACCAAGCAAAAGCAAGTAATATTCCCAAAAATCTCGCTATGATTGTATGCATCTCAAGCTGCATTAAAAAAAACATAAGCGAGTTCGGTCTCACAATTTCCGTGTTAGATCTGAATTAAAAAGAAAATATATAACGGTGAAAGATCCGTTAAATGTATGTCAAAATCTAAAAGAAAGATTTGACCATCATAAGCAAGAGATTCTTGCAAATGTGAGCACATTTTTCGCAATATTAAGTAGTACATCTGAATGATGAAAAGAAAAAATGCGATGAAATTGTTAATGCCTCGAATATACTTATATATCGAGAACGATGCTTTGATATAAAAGAAATGGGAATGTTTGAACAAACACGATAACCCGTTTACTAAATTTGCTCCATATTGTCGTGTTAAAAGAAACTGGTTGGCAACCTCAAGTTGCAACATAAAGATCTCCATTCCTTCAAGTGAATGTGATAAAATGATCAACATAAGATGTTCATTCCCTCAAGTGAATGAGATAAAATGATTAATATGAGATCCTTATTCCCTCATGTGAATGTGATAATGTAACAATAAATGGTTAAAGATCATTTATCATGGTAAATGCTATGGTCGAGGAAGTATGACAATGACAAACCACTAGTAGTGGCGAAAATACAATAAGAAAGGAGCAAACAAAAAATGTTATTTATGCAAAAATGCAATGTGATGTATATGAAATACAAGTGTGTCAAAGATATTACACACTATATTCATAGATTTAAAAATCTATGCTAGCGCATTTTGCTCCACAAAAGAAATATAAAATTGTCGTGAGGAACAAAGGTTAATACTAAGAATGTATTATATTCCTTTGCATCTTCCTTCTAATACGCAATATACATATATTGTGGAAGATAATCACAAGCCATAACATAAGTTTATGAGCCACAATTATAGTATCTTTTGGTGCATGACCGGGTTATACCATCCCGAAATAAGTATCGATGCAAAATAATAAGATTCTTCAATCTTATGTTGTTTTTCTCTCAAAGAAAGTTGATTATTCAACCATTAACTATATTGGGAACTCAATCTCTCAATATTCTGGAAAGAAAACTAATGGATGCATGTAGGCATACACATCTATTGGATGAACCATTTAGAGTTTAAAATCGATGCATCGTCTAAATGGTAATCAAAATCGCAACTCGAAGTTTGCATGATTAATAGCTCGACCAAATAAAATGCAGCATAACATTCCGTAGTAAGTATTTCATCATGAAAATGCGATGAATTACTTCTAAATTATCAAATGAAATTGAGAGAAAAATTTGTGTTGTTGTATGGGGCCATATTATAATTTGCACAACAACAAAATTAGCATCATGCCAATATTTATTATAAAGCCTCCATTTATAATTGGTTTTTGGTTAGAAACCAAGTATCTCCCATTAAATTTATTTTGTGCAATACATGCTCAATTTATTCCACCTAAATGTACATATGGGATATAGAAGAAGGATAATTTCTTCAGAGGAGACAAGAAGAAATAAAAATTAGGAATGAATTATCATATTCTATTGATCCTCAAAAGAAATTTTATGAATTTAGATTCAATGAATAATCTAATAGCCATACATATACATTGGCCAAAAACAAAATTTCAGCTACTCATGCTCCAAGTTATACCTTGTCCCTCAAGGTCATTGTTTGTTATGACATGCCTCAAGCATGATAGACTAATCGATTCCAAATAAATTCCTCGATGAAAAATATGGAGCATGAAAATAAGATGGTTAATCGAGGTATAAAAGACCCCATGATAGTCTCATAAAGAGACACTAGACATGAAGGTTTCAAACGAACCTCAAATAGCTAATGAGATCTCAATAATTCTATGATGTCTAAAATCATATGGAATCGAATAAAAACGACGCCGATAAATTTGTTTACATACAATATAGCGCTTGCTATTATGCATAATGAGGATCATAAATCAGATGTTATTCAATGAAACGACAATAACGGAAAAGACGCGATCTCATGAAAATACGAGAAGTCTTGGGACATGAAGTCCGTACACATAAATGTGTAAAATCTATCGGATATACATCGGTCTTTGTGTGAAACCAAAATAAGAGTTCTAAAGTTATCTACTTTAAGACATGAATTGTTGAATAAATATATTCACAAAATTGATTATTAAGAGGCAAATTGTCTCGAGGTGGATGTAAATATCTTATTGATATTTTATGAGACAAATAAATCTATGAGTGTTTAATTCACTCTAAGTGAGTTTTAGATATAAAAACTCCCATATTCTAAGAAGGATCTATAATGCTTTAAGCCCTCAAGCATGTCTAGCAACTTCAATTTTTAGAAGCAATTAATAAAGTTTTCAAGAAGTCTATTTGATCAAACTAATGAATCTTATATGGATCAAAATCATTCTTGACGCATATTATATAAATTGCTTTTGCACATGTTCTATAAAATGATTGGTACTCAAGTACCATACATAAGTGCAACTGAGGCTTTAATAATTTTAATATGCATCATGAGAGTATATTTTTCTATTTTAATATTTGTATTGACACTATATGTTTTCCAACCAATGCATTTGATGTTAGAAGCTACACATATATTTGATCATCTTGCGTGATATTTTCTTAACTTCAATTATTCGGTGGACTTTATTACAAAGTCTTGCTGAAAATGTCCGAAAGCAACTACCGAAGATTAACACCAAGTTTGAAAGATATACATTAAATTGAGGAGAGCATTATGCGCCAAGCCAGACTTTTCCCTTCATCAAGTTTTTATCCCAATCGGGTTTTTCTTGATAAGGTTTTAATGAGGCGTCTATATGATAATAAACGGTGAATATTCAAGGAGGAGTGTTGTAAATATTAATGGGCTTATGTCTATTCACTCTTACTTACTAGCCCGACCCATTAGGGTTTACATGTAATCATCTACCCTATAAATAGATACACTCTTGTAACTTTTTGGATTGCAACTCAATGATAATTCTCTCTTATTCTTCTCTCATTCTTGTATTCTTGCTTATTAATTTGCAACAATATATACTCTAAAATCATGTAAAAATGGTATAAACAACACAAGTCTTGCATGCTTGCTCCAAAAATGAAAAGATGAATATGAGATGATAAGGAAACATGAAAAATGAAAGAAACATGCTTACTAGTATTATGATGAGGTGATAAGAACCAAGGTTAAACTTAAATACTCTAGATTTTTATTTCAAAATCTTAATAAGAGTATTATCTAGATTATATAAAACTTGGACTTGAAAAATTTTGTGATCCCTTGAAGCTCTTGATGTAGAACCGGTTTTGGATGGAGAGAAACAAAGAGAGAAAGTGATTTATTGACTTGAAAATTATTGAGACCAAATGAGATGAATGATGTTAAGATAGTGTGTAGACATATATATAATTGAAAGATTTGTACCAACTATTAAATGCATCCCCCCCCCCCTAGCCGGTTTTTGAGGATTTTTGTCAACCAAAAATATCTTTTTTTTTTAATAATTGTGTAAATATTTACTTGTACAAGTTGTAAGAAAGTGTAAGTAATTGTGTAAATATTATTACTTGTAGAGTAAATGGTAATTTTTGGTGCAAGCAAGTTTTCAATAGATCAAAATAGAATGTATTGAGATAATAAAAATTGTAAAAATACATTCCTTGTGAAATTTGAGTGATAAAATAATTATCGTATAATTTTTAAGAAAAACGACGTAATAATATAACTTTAACGATTTATGTACCAAATAAATTTGAAACACTAAGAAAACTAAAAATATAGTTTTTATAAACTAAATGTGAGTATAAAAATACCTCGGGATCATTTTTGAAAGTAACGGATTAAATATACAAAATAATAACTCGCTTTATAACATTTATTGAATATAAAATTACGCTGAATGTGAAATGAAATGAAATGTCATGAATGAACTAATGAGATGCAAATGATGTCAATGAAATGTAGACTAATCTTAGTCCATATGAAATGTACGTGATGTTATGATCATGAATTCGCCGCTAAACCTTTAAGGGTACGCGAATTTGGAACACGAAACCAAGTTCATAAATGTTGAAATAGTGAAGCATAAATCGTTTCGAGAAATGACCTGAAAGTACGGGTTGTCACAGTAGTTTAGTTTAGTGCAACACCGTGGAGGAAGGACGGGTCTTTACCCATCAGATACCATCCACAGCCGATAGGAGGTCGTATTTGTAGTATAAATACCCCTTCCATCCATGGAAGGGGTGGTGCTTCAATTCAATCTAACCTTTCATTTGTGTAAACCTCTAGCAAGAACACCCTCTCTCTCTAACTTTCTCTAATGGCAAACATGTATTTTGATCTCCCAAGACCACCCGAATCATCAAACACATAAAAATAATTCATCCTACATTGGATCAGGCTGAGACTCTTGTTCATGTGGTTGAATCTCAGCGTCCATGTCTTCCCCTACTGAAAGAACTTCATCATCACTGTCAGTAAGTTCATCATCAGAGAATAGTATATCAACAACATCAACAACAGTTAACAAGGTGGTGGTGATGGGTTCCTAGAGCGCCGGTGGTATTAATCCCTCTCGAGTCTTTGTCACCCTTTTGACCCTCGCAGAACGGATGGGTTTTTCCCGTCTTCTCCGGAGTCGATTGGTGGTGAGTCTCAGACGGCGGGTTGTTTCTTTTCCTCCGAAGTCTTTGTCCCCCGTGACCCCCGAGACACCGGTGGGTGTTTCCCCTGCCTTTGGGGAGTCGTAGGCGTTGGATCCCATCGCGGGTTGTTTAGTTCCCTCTGAGTGTTTGGGATCATTCATTTGGCCCTCGCACAAAGGTCATGGATTTGCTAATGTCATCCTTGGGCTGTGGAAGGCACCTCCACCGGTTGTATGTTTCCTCCGATCTGGGAGTAGTAGTTGGGACCAAGGACACTGATTGTGATTTATCGTCCTTCGTTGTCACCGGGTGGATGTTGCTTGGTCTCCAGTGGGTGGCAGATCAGTTTGGGCTTATTTTGCCTTTTGGGTCTGTGTTCCCGAAGCCTCGTGGCCCCTGAGACTTGGGTTTGGTCTTAGTCCCACGAGACTTCTTTTCTTTTAGGAGCAGGGTTAGGAGACACTGAGTCCCTCTGGTTGTTTATAGCAACCATATGGGCCGTCAATTCAATATTAGTGACAAGGGATGGGTCCTTTTGAAAATTATATTGACTCATGATGCCAAGTAAAGCACAATATTTTTTTCCTAAGGATAATTGCAACCCAGTAACACTTACAAAGCACAAGAGACAAACCTAGGATACGAAACGTATTTCATCCTAGTTTTGCTCTGTAGCTTGGTTACGACATCACTGTAAATGATCTCCCCAATGTCGACAGTGACCCCATTCATCAAGCAGTATGCCATCATCAACTGAATAGAGTTAACTTGTTCAATGGATGAGTGGTTCCCGCCGAGGACCTGAATCACAAAAGTGAACAGATCTCCAAGCCACAGGAAATGAATTTTAGTGATCGGTTCATTAAAAATTTGGATCTAAAACAATTTGTTTTAACCCATCCTAATCGTTGAGGGTTCGTGATGGGCAACATAGACTCCATTATTGTAGTCCAAACTCGCTGACAAAACGTTTTATAGTCCGTGGTGACTGACTGTTCCCTAAAAGATGAACTGATGAGATACTTCGAGTGGTCTAAGGTTATTCTCATCAAGAGGGTGTTGAGTCAAAGGCACAATCTGCTGCCCAAAACTCCCTGAGGAGGTTTTGGTACAAGATAGAGGACATGAACAAAGGCCGTTTCAGGGGCAGTTGAATAAAATTTCAGTATGTCCTTATAGGCAGGGACATTTTGGGGGTATTCAAAATTGCCTATAACATTGTTAGTTTTAAATTCAACATTACTGAAATCCCCTACCCACTGAGATGCAAACTGAAGAGATTGAGTTCTAGCCATTTAAAGATTTTAGGGTTTTTAAAAAAAGGTTTTGAACTAGAACAATCAAAGAGTTTTAAATCTCTTAAGTTTGTGATGAAAAACTTTTCTAAATATTTACAGAGAAGATTTTTCAGAAAAGAGGTTTGTAGAACACAAAGATTTCTGGGTTTGAAAGAGTATTTTGATAGAGTTTTGTTGCAGAAATACTTTGTGCGTGTTTTAATGATTTTGTGAGGGGTATTTATAAAGTGATGAGAGGGATAGTTTATGCACAAATGTGGATTTGTAAAGTCGGTTTTTGAAAACGTTTTGAATTTCCACATTTAATGCCACCACTTCACTATCCGCTATAAAATCCCGGTTTTCAAGGAACAGTTGCAGTGCACAGTAAAAGTGCATTTTGCAACAATAAGATATTTCATGTGAGAGGGGGTATTTAATGCCAAGTGGGATTGGGTAAGTTTGAGGGACCCTTGACAGTAAGATAGAGAGGCATATATTCCTATATTTAATTGGTATGTTTACCAACCTAGGACATTTAAGTAACTAATACTTGGTGCATTTAGTTACTCATTCAATGCTCAATATCAAGAGTCAGGGTCCCTGAATGAGTCTTACTCATTCAGTGAGATAGTTGTTTTTGGGTTTTGTTCAGGGAGGATGAACCATTTCAGAGAAAAAACTTACTGAGATTGGGATTGATTTTTAGGTTGCTGACTTTCAATGTCTAGCATTCCCAATTCAGCTTTCAGTCTCCTGAAGGTAGGTTCATCTAAGGGTTTGGTGAAGATATCAGCAAGTTGATATTCAGTAGGGATGAAATGAAGTTCTATGTCTCCTTTCATTATGTGGTCCTTGATGAAATGATATCTGATATCAATGTGTTTGGTTCTTTGGTGAAGGACAGGGTTGTTGGAGATTGCAATGGCACTTGTGTTGTCACAGAAGATGGGTACCATTTTGTAGTGGATGTCATAGTCACTATGTTGACTTTTCATCCATAATACATTGGCACAGCATCCTGCTGCAGTAACATACTCAGCTTCGGCTAAAGACATAGCCACTAATTGTTGCTTTTTAGCACTCCAATAGACCAGTTTCCCTCCAAGAAATTGACAGGACCCTGAGGTACTTTTTCTGTCCATGTTGCAGCCAGCATAATCAGAATCAGAATATCCTTTGAGGTAAAAACCTGAGCACTTTGGATAGTAGAGTCCAAGGCTTGGAGTTCCCTTCAGGTATCTTAGTATTCTTTTGGCTGCAGTGAGATGGGATTCTTTGGGATTGGACTGATATCTTGCTATTAGACAGACAGAGAATTGTATGTCTGGTGCGAGAGCATGAGATACATCAGTGAGCCAACAATCCCTCTGAAATGGGTTTGATTGACTGATTTGCTAGTCAGATCAGGTCCAAGGTTGTTAGGAGGGACCATTGGTGTCTTCACTGAGGCACAATCAGAGATCTCATATTTCTTCAAGAGATTTCTGGTATATTTCTCTTGACTGATGGAGATTCCTTTATCAGTTTTCCTGATTTGTAGTCCAAGAAAGTAAGTGAGTTCACCCATCATGCTCATTTCAAACTTCTTTGTCGTCAGTTTTTCAAACTGTTTACAAAGAGTATAATTTGTTAAGCCAAAGATGATGTCATCAACATACACTTGGACTAGGATCATATCTTGTTTTGTCCTATAGATAAACAATGTGTTGTCTATCTTCCCTCTGACAAACTTGTTTTGAATGAGGAAGGCTGAGAGAGTTTCATACCTGTCCTGGGAGCTTGCTTAAGTCCATAAAGGGCTTTGTCAAGCTTGCAGACATAGTCAGGGAATTCACTACTCTCAAAGCCAGGAGGTTGCTGAACATACACATCTTCCTTGAGTTCACCATTTAGGAATGCACTTTTTACATCCATTTGGTAAACTTTGAAGTTCATGTAGGTAGCAAATGCAAGGAAGATCCTGATGGCTTCCATTCTTGCAACAGGAGAAAATGTCTCATCATAGTCAATGCCTTCTTGTTGACTGTAACCTTTGGCTACAAGTATGGCTTTGTTTTTAATGACAGTGTCGTTTTCATCAGTTTTGTTTTTGAAAACCCACTTCATTCCTATGACAATGACATCCTGAGGACATTTGATCAAGGTCATGACCTTGTTTTTATCAAACTGTTGAAGTTCTTCTTGCATGGCCTGAACCCAGCTTGGGTGTTTTAGAGCCTCAGTGACACTTTTGGGTTCTATTTCTGATAGGTAATCAACATATAGACATTCATTTGCTGAAGCTGCAGTTAGTTTAGCAGCCATGCTTCTTGTAAGCATGTCTTTAGTGGGTTCACCAATGATGTTTACAAGCTCAATGTCCTGAGATTTTGTCCACTTACTTTGTGGTCTAGGATCTGAGCTTGAAGAGGTCACTGGAGACTCAGGAGTGAGTTCAGGTGCAGGAGCCACAAAATCATTATGAGCATCTGTTGAGATGTCTTGTTCAGGTTGGGGTTCATGAATCACAGGTTCCTGAATATTTGGTTCAGTGTAACCTATCCCAGCAGGGACTGATTGATTATCAATGAATTCACTGATAGTTGGTTGGGGCAGGTTGTGAGGTAAGACATAATATGAGATGTCAGTATCAGCTTGGTATAAGGAATTGATTTCAGTGTTATACTCATCAGGAGGATATCTTGATGAGTTATCAATTCCTATTTCCTCCATAGAGGTGTTGGTGAACCTGATGCTTTCTGAACTCTCATCAAAGGTGACATGAAAGGTTTCCTAACTTTTGTCTCCTTGTGTTAAATACCCTGAAGGCTTTAGAGATTAGTGAGTAACCTAGAAAGTATCCATCATCAGCTTTAGCATCAAACTTGCCTAGATGATCCTTGTGGTTATGAATAAACACAGGACATCCAAACACATGAAAGTAGCTGATATCAGGAAGTCTACCTTTGAATATCTCATATGGGGTTTTGTTATGTATTTTAACAATGGTTGACCTGTTTTGAGTGTAATAGGCTGTTTTGACTGCTTCAATCCAGAAATGTTTTGATAGAGCTGAGCCATTTAACATAGTTCTAGCAGCCTCAATGAGAGTTTTGTGTTTTCCTTTCGCTACCCCATTTTGTTCAGAGTGTAAGGAGATGAAATTTTTGGGAGATTCCCTTTTCATCACAGAAATTCTCAAGCTCTTCATTTCTGAACTCAGTACCATTGTCAGTTCTGATTTGTTTAACAGTAATGTCATTCTAGTTTTCAATGTTCTTGATGAATGACATTATTGTGTCAGCTGCCTGACTCTTTTTGGAAAGAAAGTATAACCAAGTTTATCTTGAAAACTCATCAACAATGACAAGTGTATACTTCTCATGCTGGATTGATCTAGGACTGACAGGTCCAAAGAGATCCATATGCAGGAGGTGAAGGCAGCTTTTGATTGAGAGATTTTGTTTTGTTTTGAAAGATGCTCTTTGGTGTTTGCCTTTTTCACAGGCTGAGCATGGTTTATCTTTTGCAAAAACTAGTGATGGTAAGCCAAGGACCTTGTTTTGTTTTGCCAAGTTGTTGATGTTTTTGAAATTTAAGTGTGAGAGTCTCTTGTGCCATAGCCAGTTGATAGTTTCAGTGGCTTTGGCAAAGAGACAAGTTCCATTTTGAGAGAGTGTTGACATGTCTAAGACATAAGCATCATCTCTTCTAGGAGCTATCAACACAACTTCTTTGTTGGCATTGAAAATGGAGCCTTGTTTGTCATTGAATTGCACAATGTACTTTGCATCACAGAGTTGACTGACGCTGATGAGATTGTATTTGAGACCATTGACATAAGATTGTATTTGAGACCATTGACATATGCTATTCTAGAGAAAACTATTCCATTGTAGTATACTAAACCATAACCTTCAGTGGGACATGATGAGTTATCACCAAATACTACCTTGGGTCCTGGTTCCTTTACATATTTGTGCAGATACTCCTTAACACCAGTTATGCTTCTTGAGCATCCACTATCTAGATGCCAAATAGGCTCCCTGGCGTGTCTCTGCACAAATAGTAAACTGGATTAGTTTCTCTTGCTGACCCACATACTAGTGGGCTTGGGCCTAAAGGTCTGTTTGAATTTGGCAATTGACTCTTGGTCAGTGGTTGAGTGCATGCATTGTGCTACCACAGGTTTTGCATTTGGAGACTGAGGATGACTCAGTGATTCTGGGTTGCTTGGAACTTCTCCTTGCTTGGATGACACTGTCATGCTGGGATGTCTCATGAGCTGGATTTTCGCAAATCTCACAAAGATGTGTTCATGAGACAGTCTTCAAGATGATGATCATTAAAGCCACAGTGTGGGCAAGGAGGAAAGGGTTTTGCTCTAGACCTTTGAGCAGATTTGGAGGTTGAAGCATACTGATGGCCAACTTTGGTATAGTTTTCTTTGCTGAGTGAACTTACATGTTGCAAGTGATCAGAAGTTCTGTGATCATCCTTTTTGCAAATCATACAAAAAAGGATTCTATATCAGTTGTCAGTGGTATGACTGGTATAGTGGCATAGATCACACTTCTGCTTGGTTTTGGTGGTGGCTTTTGACTTTGAGGAACTAGAGGAGGCTGACTTAGTTTCCTTGATTGATTCAGGGACTTTTTTGATGGATTCCATCTTATCAGTTAGATTCCTCACAAGTTCTCAGTTCTTTGAATTTGGTCACTTCAGATGGGGACAGAGGATGTGGAGGTCTCAGTGGGGGTAGATTCTTGTTGAATTGGTTTTGATGGTCTTTTTAGGATGGTTCTACCAAGTCCAGACCTTTCTTTTGGTGAGTGTGGATTGAATTTTAATGGAGTAAGCTCAGAGCTAGGAGCAGCACCCTGAAGTGGTTCCAGGAGTGGAAGTGGTGCATGAGATTCTGCTTCATACTCAGAGATGTGTTCAGTACTATTGGGCACACCAGGGAGTCCAAGCATGCTCAGAGCTTGACTTTCGGCTCTAGAATTCTTCCGAATCGAAATTTGGAAGTTTATTCTCGGATTAACCCGTTCAATCCATTCAGGGCTAGGGAATAGTCAACACATTGGTAATCATGCCACCAGACACAAATGGTTTGGGAGACTGGTCTTTGTTGTAAGAGTCAGGGAGATGATCTTCACCTATGACTCTCTTTTTGCTACTGGGGGCTCCCACAACATCAAATACTTTTGGATTCTTAGCAGTCCAACTAGCAATGATATCCTTTTCTTTCTTAAGTTCATCTTGAAGAGCCTGATTTCTTTTAACAAATTCAGTGTTTTGAATTTGCAAAGTGATAGCCTCAAGCTTATTTTGTTTTAAAAGAAGCAGTTCATCCCTACACTTGTTTAGTTCAAAACTTAGTTTGTTATTTTTTGAAAAAATATTTAATCGTTGCTCTTCTACAAACTTAAGGTCAACAATGATATAGTTCATATAGGGACTGCCAATCGAGTCATCATCCATAGAAAGTAAAATATTTACCTTCTTCATTGTAATTTTGACCCACTCTCCATTCCTCAGCATGATTTTTCGCTTGTCCTCTTCTGAGAGGGCCATCGATTATGACATGCACCATTTCATCATCGATGAGGTGGCTCTTCATCCCCCTCGAAGGTTTCAGCAACAAGGCCTTTGTTTTTACCACCGCACAGATTGAACACTTTTTGTTGTTTGAGGGTTGGCCTTAAGCAATGCAAGCTTAGCTTTGACTTTCCTATACTTGGCTTCAAAATCAACGGTTTTGTTTTGATCAGATTTGTTTTTAAAATTTTGATGAGCTGATAGATTTTTGGTTGAAATTTGCTAAATCCTCGAGGACGATTTGACCCTCGATGGTTTATAACGAGGGTTCAAGAATTTGTTTTGAAAACATCTTTTGCAAAATGACCTCTTTGTGACACTTAAAGCATTGAGTTCCTCATTTGCTTTAGCATTGAAAACCTTTGTTTCTTTTATAAACCTTCGAGAGTTGGCAAGGGGTGCCTTTCCTGAAATTCAACGTTCAGGTCATTTAGGTACTCCTCACTTGATCTCTCATCAGGCTCATCATCTGTATTTTGTTGGAAATCTTGAACCACATTGTTAGAATAGAAAGCAGTTGATATTGGTGTTGAAGTGGTAGTCAGGGACTTCTTGACTTCCTGAGACTTTTTAAAGTCAGGGTATCGTCTGTTGATGAGTTTTTCCTCATAGACAAATTTCCCATAAATTTCAGGAAGTTCAAGATTCTGGATATGATTAGCATTCCTAAGTTCATGAGAGAAATTCAGCCACTTCTCAGGGAGACTATTGACAAAACAACATTGATTTCATGTTTGGACAACTCAACACCATCATTAGACAGTTCATTTAAAAGAGTTTTGTACCGGGTGTAAGTTTGAGACAGAGTTTCAGAGTCCTTAGCCCTGAAGGTGTTATACTCAAGTTTCAGGTCCATTATCTTGTTTTCCTTGGTATTAGATGGGCCTTCATGGCTATGGACTAGGTCATCCTAGGTTTGTTTAACTATACTACAGCTTATAACTGACTCCATAATATCATCAGGAAGACATGATATGATGATACTTTTGAGTCTTTGGTCCTAGTTGACCACTCTCCTCTTATCACAGTCCACTGAGCTCAGAGTTTAGGCAAACCTTCAGCAGTCTTTGGGATAAATGGACCTTCACTTATACACTTGATATAATAATGTTCCATCCCAATCAAATAGCAAAGCATAAGCTTTTTCCATTTGTTGAATTTACCAACTTCAAGTCTAGGGGCAACAGCTGAATAAGCTCCACCCTTTTTATCGACTAGTTAGGGTACATCAATTTCAGCCATAAGGATCCTGATTTAAAAACGTTGTAGAGCGGCTTAAAAGGTTTTATAATCAGCCTTGCTCTGATACCACTTGTTGTTCCCTATTCACTATCGTATAAAACAGTTAAGTATTTAAAAATGAACTAATAGTGAATCAATGACTAAAAGTAATGTAAGTAGAAACACACTAATAAATTTTCAATGTTTATATTCTTATTAGAAATGAATCAAAAGAATACATTACCCAAGTACTTGCAGAATAGTACTTAGGATTGAAATGACAAAGGGTGTAACTCCTCATGAAGCTCAGACTAAGTCTGAGCACAACTACAAGTACCCACTGAGCTATCTCAGTGTTAGGAATTGGAAATTCCATAATGAAGTGTCGGTCACCCCAAATATAATTTAGCATAAGTTAGCTCGTAGAAATATCGTTTGTTATCAGTTTATTAGTTAGTTATTAGTTTAGTTTAGCGTAGTGTAACACCGTGGAGGAAGGACGGGTCTTTACCCACTGTATGCCTGATCCACAGTCCGTCAGGAGGACGTTATGGTTGTAACTATAAATACCCCTTCCATCCATGAAAGGGGTGTGGCTTGGCAATCTAACCTTTCACATTTTTGTTAACCAACTCTCTACCAAGAACACCATCTCTCTACTTACTCTCTCTAAAATGGCTATCATGTATTTTGATCATCCAAGACCACCTGAATCATCAACATAATAAAATAACAATCCTACAAATAGTACCAGAGCCAAGGTTTTTGTGTTTTGATGATTTGTTGTGGCTCGAATCCTGTTTAAACTGATTTTATATCATTTTTGAGTGTCGGATATTTTGTTTACATACTGTTGGTGATATAATCTTTTTAAACAAGTTTCTTTTTGTATCTTGTCTTGGTCAAAATGGTCATCTGATTTATCATAAAAGTTATAACTGTTTTGTGTCTTTTGTCCAAACTGTCTTTTTGAGTCTATTTTTTTATCAAGTTATATCAATATTATATTCGTGGGTCATCTGGTCTGTTTTTTAACAGTCAAACTGGGTCAAAAAGTGGGTAAAAGATGTAGTTTTGTTGATAGTTTTCTGGGTTTTTTTATGAAGGTGGTCGGAACTTGGTCGGAATAACTCACCGGGAAAATTAAAATGGTCATTCCTCATAGCGAGTTGCTATGTATCTTCATAGCGAGTTGAAAAATTGCTTTTGAGCTTTTGTCTTTTACAGTAGCGACTTGCTATTACCTTCTTATGGCGACTTGTGTCAAATTTAATGGCGACTTGGTTATTTGACTTTTGAGTCAAATAAAAGACCTTAGCGATTTGTAAAGAAAAATGAAGTAACGACTTGGTGAGTTTTGTATCAAGTAGCGACTTGTTCTTGTAAAAATCTAGCGACTTGCTATTCACTTTTGGTAGCGACTTGATATTTATCAAGTAGCGAGTTGACACATAAAACTAGCGACTTGTGACCCTAACCAACATGACAGAAATGATGAATGAGAAAACATTAACCACGACCACAAGACCAAAATACCTATTACCAGCTTCATCATGAACCTCAGTTCCAAAACCCATCATCGATTCGAAACACATATCCTACATCTTGACTAAACCAAGTACCAATTTTTAAATTTCAGATCCCATCCGTGTGTGATTATGACATAAAAGGTCAAACACACAAGGAACTCATCATATATCCATGGTTATTAAAGTTATCAAAGTTATTATATTATGATGAAACATCGACTGTTACTGTTACAAGACTCAAAAGAAAAACTTATTGATGCATCTCAGTTTCCTTTACTCTCGTGTTATTCATAACAAGACGCTGGAGGTCGTTATAACGAAAGCTAAAGGACTCATCATTGATCTCTAGTTTTGATTATTATTCGAACACATTAAAGAAAGATCAAAACATGAGTGTTTTAAACTCCTTTTGATTCGGTTCAATGAAAACTTAAACATTCAAAGATTACTTACCCTTGTCACAATATTGAATCAAAAAGGACTCTAACCATCCCTGTTGTGAGTCCTACTCGATCTGATGTGAGTGTAATTGAAAGGATCTTGTAATAAGCGTTGATGTTGTTGCGGTATGATGAGATTTTGGAGGATTTTTTGATGTGTATGGTGATTATATGTGTGTTTATGATGGAGGCGGACTGATGTAGTGATTAGGGTTTGGTGATAATCTGTGGATCAGGTTTTGAAGGGGGCGGATGATGTGAGAGTTTTTAGGGATTATTAGGTTAAGTGTGCATTTGATGAGTGTTAAATACCCCGTGCAATTAGGGTATTTGTGTATTCGGTTATGGGCTTTTGTTTCAATCAGTGTGAGAATAGGTGCACCATACTCGGGTTTTTTTATTGGTTTGGACCAAAGATTCGTGTTAATGGACTTGGATGGGTCACTAACTTCACAATTTGTCCATTTGAACCTGTTATATCAATAGGTTGTGTAGTTGGACATGGGATTTTTATGACATGTTATGAATTTTATGTGTGATTCAAGTGTGAATCTCATGAGTAGATCAAGAGTGATGAGACCTGAATATTTTTCAAATGTCATGTGAGAATCTCTAAAATTGTTGGATTTGTGTTGATTAAAAAAAATAAAAATAATAAGGCTCTCATATATGTCAATATTTGGATCGGGCCTTGTGTTAACATGAAGATGTATAGGTCTAAATGAATTTTGTGATTAAGTGAGACTTGAAATGAGATTTGGTTTTTCTTGAGATGTGTTGACGAGATTTGATGATTATGCAATTTGATGAAGCGACTTGAGACGTGCGACTTGATGATGAGATGTGGTGAGATGATGTGACTTATTGTGATGAGGCTTGATACTTTGGTGTATACATTTTCACGAATAAGATTTTGTCACGGCTTGAATTGATATTTGAACAAAGTTGATTACGGGGTTGTTTATATGGTATTTCGTACTTGGATTTGCAGTGAGATTTTCCGGGCGAGTTTACTTATTTCGTCTTCTTTCTTTCTACCCTTCCGCGAAGATGACTTGTTTGGGCATTTACAGAGTGTGATAAAGACTTGGCTATTTAGTTACGTTTGTGATTCTTTCTCGCTTAACCCACAACGTAACTATCACTTCGGTGTCTCACGCAGTTGAGGATACGTCAAGAGGTTTTGTACATTGGGTACACCGTTTCTTTTTCACAAGGATTAGTGCAAGCTTAAGTAACAAATCCGGGGAATGTTACGTCTTGTTCAAGTTTGGCATATCGGGTCTATTTCTCCATGTGGTCACTACAATAGCCAACAGAATGCGTGATTGTTGTATTCACCAAAGTGTTTAATTGGATGGTTGATGATAATGTTGATGTTGGACTATGACCCGTTTTCGAACCGCTGCATGTTCCCCTAAAACAGATATTCACCGAAACCAAAATTGTCATAACACATTCAAGCTGACATTGTTTACGGTTTTGTCTTGATTTTGTAAAATCCCGCGAAAGAAACTATTTCTCGGTTTAAATCATAGACTTGTAAAATCCCGTGACAATGGAAACATCCTGGTAATAGTAAAGTGCATTTCCGGATCTATCTTACGGTTTATTCTTGGTTTTGTAAAATCCCGCGAAAGAAACTATTTCTCGGTTTAAACCATAGAGTTGTAAAATCCCGTATTGATGGAACCATCTTGGAGAAAGGAAAATGTATTTCGGGATCTTATTTGATGCTGGTGCTACGGTTTCTGTTTCGAAGAAGAGATAAAAGGGTGTACTTCATGAATTGGATGTGTGTTTGGATATTCGTCATGGCAGTTTGGTTATTATGTGGTTTTACGGGGTTATGTGCTTTTAACCATGGTCGGGATGAAACCATTATCAAAGTTCACTTTTAAGATCAAAGGAGGATAGATTTGAGCTTTTAACAAGATGTGACAACGGAGTTAATTCACTATTATTTATTTGAGGTTGAAGTGAAATATCACAGGCGAGTGTACTTAGTATATGAAGGTATCGGGGATGGTTGGATGAAGATTCTTCATGATCCTTGTTCGAGCTTATTATTAAATACGAAGACTTGGAAATCTAGTTATTGTTGGGTGTCTTTTACATTTTCTTTTACCACTTGGGGGAATTGGGCTCATACCATTACAAAATAACTATCACTTTAAGGAGTTACGTTGTAGTGCTCAGTGTCACATTCAATTGTGGATTTTCAAGAGGTAATGTACGTCTTATACTTGATGGTTGGTTGGTTGAAGAGTATAGAGTACATAGAGAGTACTTAGAGATGCTAATGGAAATCGGCACCGCTCTTTGTTACATATGTGCAAGTTTAAGTCACGAGTTCGGGGTAGTTTACTTCAAGGTCAAATTCATCATATTGGTTTTCTCCATCAGCTATCACGACAAAGAGCCTACAGAATGATAATGGGGATTATTACATGTCTTGCCAAGAGAGCTGAAAAGAGAGAGATTATGACGTATGAACACAACAGTTCATGCCTCGTTCTCTAAAGAAAAGAAAAGTGTACGCTTCAGTGCGCTTTATCTTCTGAAGAAGAGAAATCTTCGTATTTATGACCATTCTCATCAACATGCTTCATACTTTTTCCACGTGCTTTCAGTTATCAAGTGAACTGGGCTACTATTGGTTGTTTTCTTATTCCACTTGCTCAACTATAACGACGATGGAGACATCATGTGCTAATTTTGCGGGGGAGAAGTGTGAATAGACTACATTTGTTGAAGATATTCACTTATTCAATCAAGAATTGCAACTCCGTATGCAATCCTTGAGGGGGAGAAGAAGTATGATAACTCTGCATGGTTGATTGATTTCTGAGAATAAATGGTCAAACGGCTCCAAACTCATGTAAGAACCGAGCTTCTTATCGGGTCATCTTCACATGGAGTTTTCTTCTTAAGAGCCGTTGGTTGACATCTTCACTCGGATTGATGAGTTTATCGACAAAGTGCTTCCGGTTAATGCTTCACATATACATCAACATGATGATTCCGAACAATCTCTCTGTTCTTGTTTGATGTGATTGGTAGTTTGGTGTTACCATCTTGTGTGTTCGTTGCGGCCTGATTGCTGATTTCCTTGATGAACATCTTTCTGTTCTTGTTTGATTGGGAGGGATTTTAGTTAAGGGGATTTGCAAGATGTAAGTTAATTGGGATGCTTTTTGGTGTGAGTTGAAGATGTTAACTATTTATTCCCCAGCTGGACAATCTTGAAGAAGGTCGAGTCTACAGTCGGTTCTACATTTTCTGCTACATGTTAGAAGACTAAAGACGAGTTGCATTTGATTATCCAAAGACTTCTTCTTAATCTGGGCATTTATCAAACAGATTGTCGGTTTAGGGGAGAGCACTAATTGGGGGAGGGTGAAATGTTTGATTTAATCCCCAATTAGACTTGCTCACTTACTTCAGCAAGTTGATTCTCACAAAGATTTAATGTGATCTTCTCTAAAAGATTTCTAGTATTTAGGCTTATAGTGTTTTGCTGATATTGAAGTATCAAAACCAGCAAAGGGGGAGTAAACTTGATGAGCTTAATACTTCTAAGTGATGGAAGATATCCCTGGAAGACAAATGTTATTACCGCAGAGAAACTCAAGGTTTGACTCATGGCGAGTAAACTTGATGAGCTTAATACTTCTAAGTGACTGAAGATATCCCGGGAAAACAAATGTCATGACCACAGAGAAACTCAAGGTTTTACTCATCAAGGATTTTAGTGTTATTATTCCAATGACGTGGGGGAAATGATGTAATAGAAAGTTTCTGAAGATAAAAAGAGGTACACAAGTGTGTGATGATTACGATGTTATCGCAATCATCAAGGGAGAGAGAGAATTGTGTACATTGGGGGCGCTCAGCTGTTTCACTTGAGTGCTTAATCAGTGATTCAGAGATATAATCACTTATTTCGGTGCTGACATCCGCAGAGATTGTCACCCGCAGAGATAATCAGTGAGTCAGCGTGCTTCTTGAATGTTATCGGTTATTCTCTCTTTGGGCATTCGGGTACTTCGAGTTCTTGAGCTTCATACACTTTCTTCAGGGGAGAGAAAAGTATACATCGGGGTTATTCTTTGGCTATTGGACTTAATCTGCTACTTCGATGGTATAAGTTTCTTCGTCTTCGGGTATGTGTATTCGGGTTCGTGAGCTCTAGTCTAAGAGACTGACTACATCAATTCATCTACTTGGGGGAAGTGGTCTCTTGACAACTCGTTGGGGATGGATTGCGTCAGACTTCAGTGGAATGAAATTTGAGAAGAGTATTTAAAAGTGGGATGATACGTAGCTGATCTATTTTGATGATATAACCCCGAATGGAGATTCTCGATTATCGTTCTTAAAAGGAGCAGCGGGATTTATGATAATGGTGTGCATCTCTGTGCACCTGGCTAAGGCAAGCTTGAAATATAGCTTCGAATCTGCTCATCTAATGGATTTTCGGTTTGGGGGGAAGCTGCCAAAGTCTCTCTTTCTCAAAGGCTCATGTTCTATCTTCTATTCTGGAGCCTCGGAAGCTTTGGTGGTGAATGTTTAAGAGATGATGATTTCTATCTTCTACAACGGGGCTATTCGATATCCTTATCTCGGGTACTTGTTTCATCATCCTCTTATACTATATCATCTACTCTATCTTTGTATATATTTATTTTAAAAACAAAATACAAAAATATAAAACCAACAAAACGAAAATAGAAAAATATAAAACCAACAAAAACCCATAAAAATCAGAAAATTTGAAAAAGACCAAAAATATTGTTTTTCATAGACATGTCTTCTGGTATCGATAACATCTACGGTCTTAGAAATGTCATTCAATAATGGCACGGGACCATAGATGAAGTTCGAGCAGGAGGTGTAAATATTCTTTTTCTAAACATGTCAAAAACTATGGTTTACAGTTATTTCAGACTGTAACCCGGGCTTCAAAACTGTGGCTTGCAGTTATTTCAGACTGTAACCCGCGCTTAACCATGGTTTGCTATTATTTCTGATAGCAACCCGCTCTTCAAGAAAGGAAAGTGCTGCGCTAAACCTATTTTCAAAATATTTCGTGCACTTATCCTAAAACAAAATGAGGAAAGTATGTCGAAGGACTGCTGTTCCTACTCAAATATTTTTCCTTCAAAAATTCTTCAGAAAAATATTTGTTTTAACAAAATGGTGGTAAATGAGTTGCTTTAAAAACAATCAGTTTCAGAGTTTTCATAAAATTTGCAAACTCAATCAATGACTTCAGCGCTTTTAAACTTTTTCGAAAATGAGTCATTGATTGAGGGGGAGAATGTTTTCAAATCTATATCATCTAACGGGCTTTCTTAATTATCCTATATGCTTAATTAAAAATGATGTTAACCTACGTTGAAGGACTAGGTGCCTAGGATATGATTGCTAGGTTTAGATAATTAGAGTTTGATGAACACATTGTTCCCATACCTTATATGATCTGATTGATATGTTGAATTGACTTTTATTAGTCGATTGCTGTTTGGGTGATGTCGACCACCATATATTTGTATGTGTGTTCACTAACATATGCAGGTATATTGGTATATAAGAATGTTCCCGATCCGGATCCCACAAATGAAGATGATTGGATGCCGAAAGGAAAGGGTAACTATATCTTGGGTTGACAAATGAAGAAACGGAGCTTAATTGGACTTCTATGGAGAGTTGGCATAAATGCAACGTAAGAGGTCTCACTGCATCAGCAGATGGTTTTCTTCTAAGTGATTGAAGAAACGGAGCTTAATTTGACCTCAGTTGGCATTAAAATGCAACGTATGAAGTCTCACTGCATCTGCAGACGGTTTTTCTTCCAAGCCCTACAGCAACAACATAAGCTTCTCAACCACCTAACGTATCTTGTGCAGGAAAAAGTAGTGGATGATACCATTTTTCTTAAAACAAACTTGATAAAATTGTTTTGAAAATGGGAAAATATTGTTTTGAAAATAAACTGGACTAAATTTGAAAAATCACCAGACTTCATTTTTTCAAAACTTAAGTCACTCAATCATCGACTACGGTCATTGATTGAGGGGGAGAGTGATTTAAAATAATATATTTTCAAACGATATTTCTTCATAAAAAGTTCCGGTTTGTACGTTAAATTGTGGTGATCTAAAGATTTAATGTTATGTCATGGTATGATTTTCTTTAAAACTCAAAGATCTTACAAAATGAAATTTTTTCTGTTCTTGTTTGATTGTGAAATTGTTTTATTTTACTTAAAGATCTCTTAAAACAATCATACCTGACACTAACAATCTTTAACGTCTTATATTGGTCCTTATCTGTCATTTTTCAAAATTAAATCTTGCCACGTCTTTTCCCTAAAATTTTCTAAATGATTTAAATCAATTGGGATCACAAATCTCAAAAGGTTTGAAATTTTTGATCGGGGGAGAGATTGTGATTTAAATATCAAATCTGTTTTAATGGAATCGGTTTTAGTCCTTTATAGGCACTCCTGCCTCCATGTGCCAAACAATTTCAAATACACAATGCACATGTTGAGGAGGAGGATTTATCCAAAAACATGATGAGTATTTAAATCTGGCCACATATTCTCCAATGTTTTATAAACCTTATTAAATCACTTGGGATCCAAAATCTCAAAGGGTTTGATATTTTTGATCGGGGGAGAATTTGTGATTTAATAATGAAATCTGATAAATGATGATCGATTTGATTCAAATGTGCAGGCTGCTCTCTCATATGTGCTAAACGCTTTCGAATCTCGAAGCACATATTGAGGGGGAGCAAATGGTTTCTTAATGGCTTTTGTGATCGTGAATGTGCTTCAAAAGAACTCTTTCCTCTATGTGATAAAATGTTTTCAAATATCCTATGCACATATTGAGGGGGAGAATTTACCAAAGAAAATCAAATGGCTTTTTCTATGAAAATTGTGATCAAAGAAAATATTTCAAAGTCCTCTTGCCTCTATGTGCTAAACAATTTCTAAATCATATGCACATGTTGAGGGGGAGGTTTTCTAAATGATCAAAACTATTAAGGTACAAAATGCTTTGATCTCGTATCACAAGTACCTTGATTGGTTTTTCCAAATGATTTTTCAATTGGTTTCGAGAAGGAAAGAACAATACCAAAAGACCGACCAATTTACTTTATGCATGGTGATATAAGGATGGTTAGGTTAGGTATTCGTTCCCACGATCCCGCCAGAGCCGGAGGGATCTACCCAGGGACAATCCACTAGATAGTGTAGAGTCCTTTGGTATGATGAAAAAAAAGAGGGAGAAATGTGAGATATGGGAAGAGTGCGGACTGAGATAGAGCTAGAACTAGAATAAACCCAACAAGGTTCTAGTAATGAAGTCTCGGTAAGCACTGAAGGGGTTGAAGAATGAAAAAGAACTGAATGTGGAAAAGGGTGAAAAGAAATAGCCCTCCATCAATTCAACCTTAGGGCAGAAACCGGGTTCAATACATATGCTACTGGTGGTTACTAAGGTAACACTGGTATTGAAGACAAGACATCATGGACCCAGTGACGCACTGCACCTAACTTCCCAAACTACTCAAGTTCCTCTTAAAAGGGCTTGTTTCATTCTCACGGGGAACCGACATAATCTATCGACTTTCTTTTAGAGATTGTTGATATTGAAGAAGGAGACCCTCTCCCTAGTCTCCAGCATAGGAACCAAATGTGCACAATTGAGTCTAGAGCCAAGAGATCATCCACAATATCTCATTAGGACACAAAATTAATGAAGACTTGTTGTTTCACACAATGTGGAAAGTAAGAATATATTAAGAGTCCTACGCATTATCCTTGTGGTATTACCAGAACATCTGAGTGATATGTAAAAGTATTCACGATGAAGATGGAAATCCTTCTAGAGCCAACATCAAACAAGCTCTTAGTGGGTGGCATGTGAGATCTTTTCTAAAGATCAAACTTGTGACAACTGGATAGAAACGATGGGGCGATTCACTCGTGAATCAACCTTGGTCCAGGAAATGAATTGACAAATACTTTTGGAAAAACCGTTCGATGTGCAAATCTTCTTTTCTCTAGCGCATCGAATGTGTATTCATTTTCAAATTCAAAAAGTATATCTGATTGAAAAAATACTTTTGGAAAAACCGTTCGATGTGCGAATCTCTTCTTTTCTCTAGCACGTCGAATGTGTACTCTTTTAAAATACAAAAAGTATTTATGATTAAAAATTGATCTTTCTCATAAAACCTTCGTCGTATTGCAAAACTCTTTCTTCAAGCAATACGCGATTGTTTTTCAAATCATTTTTCATCAATCAGTGAATCTCAATTCGCTGGTTCACTCACTCCGTGTTGTCTTCTTTGAGACGTTCCGGTTTGAGAACGGCTAGAACAGCTGCGAAACCCTGTCAAGGAGATTCTTCGAAATTATACCTGATCACAGGCAGTACTTGTACTGATCAACGGGGAACCATGGGCCGTGTACCTCAATTCAACGAAAGTGATCAAAGACACTTTTGTGCGCTTTATTGCAAACTGTTGTTTGCAGGTACATTTGGACGGTTGCAGCTGATCAGAATTGAGGAGTCAATCCAAAGCCGCATGCTCACAGCATCCACACTTAATTTGAAGAAATCATGACTTGTGTTTATCTACATAACCTGGCTCTGATATTTCTATACTATGCTTCTGCTACGCTGCTGCAAATATCATGAACCAGTAAAAGCTTCCGCTACTCTGATGAAAGATGTCATGATCCAAAAGTGTGAGCATGTCGGTCTGAAAGTCACAACTTCACATGATGGCAACACAATAAAGGGTGATCCAGAGATTTACTGTGGCTGATGATCTCAAAGAAAGCTCGAAGATCATCAAAGATGTGGATCAGTTCAAAGGCCTCCACTGAAAGTACAATGTAATCGAACTTTGAAGAATCACTGCTAAAGCACAATGATGCAGATGTTGAAGAATTAAAGAACTAAATTCTACGAGCTCAAGAACAGAAAATTAAATAGAATGCTAAGATTCGAAATGTAAAACATGGGGTGACCTCCCATAGTGAAGTGTCGGTCACCCCAAATATAATTTAGCATAATTTAGCTCGTAGACATATCGTTTGTTATCAGTTTATTAGTTAGTTATTAGTTTAGTTTAGCGTAGTGTAACACCGTGGAGGAAGGACGGGTCTTTACCTACTGTATGCTTGATCCACAGTCCGTCAGGAGGACGTTATGGTTGTAACTATAAACCCCTTCCATCCATGGAAGGGGTGTGGCTTGGCAATCTAACCTTTCATATTTTTGTTAACCAACTCTCTACCAAGAACACCATCTCTCTACTTTCTCTCTCTAAAATGGCTATCATGTATTTTGATCATCCAAGACCACCCGAATCATCAACAAAATAAAATAACGATCCTACACTCAGGGATTAAGTTGTATTTGGAGGAGTGAAAGATGGCTTGCGTGTATGTGTGTTTTTACAATTCACAAGCTTAAATCTTTCACTCCATCTCTTATGCTATTTATACAAGTATGAGTTTTAACTCTTTCCTAAGTGACAAACTGACAATTTACAGAAGACAAAATACTGATGTATTTTTTCTCTGTTTACAAAGACTATTTTAGGTAAGAGACAAGACTGCTTTCCAAAGGTCAGTGATGACACTAAGCCTGATCGTTTGCCATTCAGGGAAAGTTGACTTTGGTTGATAAGGACTTCATCTTATCTGATTCAAACTTATCTCGCCTTGTCCCGATCATTCTTCATTCTTCATATCCTTCAGTCTTCTACTTCAGTTTGTCTTCAGTGTAAGTAGCTGGAGAGGAGTTTTAGGGATTCAGTGAGTTATTGTCATCACTCACTGAATACACCATCTTCTTCTTGACTCAGTCTTCACCTTTTAAGTTTCGCCTTACTGAGTGGAGAGACTTCATTGCCTCTTACTGAGTATCCTAAAGATGGCTCACTGAGAGACTATGCACTCAGTGACTTGTTAGTGTTTAACGGACTAAACACTTAGGATATTTTCTATTCAAATCCTAGATTAAGGGGTTTGGGTATTTACTGAACCCAACATTATGGCTCGACCCGAAGTACGCAAACCGAGCCGCTATCAACGCTCAGAACAGGGCTGAAAACACGATCTTCAGCCGCCACGGATCCCGCTCATTGGCCGTCACTCGACATCAATATGCAAGACACATTATAATTAGAGTAAAATAAACGGTTGGTCCCTAATCTTGTATATAAACATCACCCTGGGGCAAAACTTGCCTTTTTCATCGTGGGGAGTCCAAAATAAGGTTTTTATAGTCTAAATTAGCCCTTTGACCCATTTTTCGTTAGTCAACGTCTGTTATTTTCCCCATGTGCCTTGCACATGAGGGCAAAATGGTCATTTCTTATTATTAGGAAGCATCTCTTATGATTTCTTGGTCTGCTGTGATCTAAGTAATCATTCACTTATCAAAATTTTACCAAACCTGTTTGAGTACAATATTTATGGTATTAGATCTGATTACAACTAGGGACATCAGAAGTACTGGAGGACTAACTTAAGTGCAATCATAGAGTTGCAACTCAACTTCAAATAAATGTCTTGACCTTGAATGATCAACGTTTAACATAAGTTAGATGAGTAATTTTGATACCTATAATTCAGTGCACGTCTTTGGGTTTTTGAGCTAGCTGTGTAATTTTGATATATACTGTATGATTTTTCACCAACAAAAAAAACATAATTTTAGTTGGAGTTATAGCTACCCGGATGCAAAATTATATGGTCTGCAACTTGGTATGAGCTACCTAAAAATTAGAATGGATTTATATGGAGTGTATAATTTTGGAAGGCTAAGCATATCTGAATCTGTCAAGAGCTAAAATTACTTGATAACATTATACCTGCATAAACTATGATAGACACATACTTAGGAATCCAGAGGCTCACTGGTTTTGGCGCTCTAAAAGAAGACTGGACCCTAGCTGAAAATTCATGGTTTGTGATGCCTAAAAAATATCTCTGGAGTTACTAAATATAAATCAGTTGTTAAACAACGAAACACCCTGAGACAGTTTATGGAGTGTATGTAACCCGTGGTAAAGTTCTTAGGATATAAATGTTTAGCTGTTAATACTAGTAACTTGAGGAACTTAAATAAAGAAGAGCAACATAGTGAAGACATATCATCATCTTATCTTAGTGGGCAATCAATTTTATTGGATTGCAAGACAAGGAAAGATAACAGGCCAAAATTGTGAGCATTAATCTGAAAGTTATTATTGAATTGATTTATTGACCATCAATGGCTTAACATCTATGCAAGTAGAGGAATTCTCTGTAACTAAAGTAGCTCTGATGTGGTTAGATTAGTTCTTATGGAAATACATAACAAATAGAAGGAACAAGTAATATTATTAATTTGAATATGAGATACTTGATGTATTTTGCTAGGGATCCCTTCTCTGCCACATGAGAAGCTTGTCTAGTAGATTTCATTGTCTCATTTACCCCTACTACATTGACACCCTTCAGGCATATGTAAGGTGATATGTCATATTTCACCAAGTTATTATTTGGCAATAAGACTCGATGATGGAGTTGATGAGACCACGAGGTAGGTATGATTATTGGATTACAGTGACCAAGGTTTTCCGAAAAGTAAATAAGTTTGAAAATTTATTTGTGCACATAATTGGTTGACAAACATAATCACAAAAGACACATTGCAGCCCAAACAAACTAGATTAAATAGTTTGAGTAAATTCTGACGTTACATGTTTATCTTAGTTTCAGAAGTCATTTGATCGTCAATCAATGTGTACATGCTTTGTGGAAAACTAGAAAGGGGGTTGGATGTTTGTGTTGGATGTTTGATAGATAAGCATATAAATAAGTAAAGCAAAGATAAAGAGTAAGAAGCACAAAACCAAAACGCGAGTATTTATAGTGGTTCGGCTACAAGGACACCTTCCTTGCCCTACTCCACTCCCCGAGTCACCTACTCGAGAGTTCGTAATCACTACACAACACAAGCTCCTTGCGGCGGAGAAGACTTCACAACGTCGCCTACTCTTTATCCGGTACAAGGCTAGACACCGGGTTCTTCCACGAGGTAGAACTAAACCTATCACAACGTCGCCTACACTTTATCCGGTACAAGGCTAGTTATCGAGTTCCATTACAAAGGAGGAACTACTACCCAACACTACACAACATCTATCCCAAAGGAGATCCACTCCATATTACAACATCAACAAGGATATCAATATCCTTTGACCCAAACTAATCTATCTTGTACATCGATGCATCATATCGAATGTACACCCTAGTCACCTTTCACTAATGCCTTTGACACGGATCTTCGGCACCTTTCACTAATGCCTTCGACTTGACCCTTTAGACATCTTTCACCTATGTCTTCAACACAACACTTCTAATAAGAGAGGAAAGAACTGTCAACAAGATAACATCAGTAGTCTTGATGATGACGAAGCTTGGCAACCCATGGACTTGAGCTTGCTCAACTTCAAGAGGTGGTGATCTCGCCTTTAATAGGAACCTATAGAATCACACAAACACAAAACTACATAGAACGATCCTTTGGATTTGATGTTAGAGAGTTTACAACACTAAGAGAGAATGTGTGTGAAAAGTGGTAACTTACAATAAAGAAATGGCTCACTATTTATAGAAAAAAACCACTACTGTCCCCCGGATCCCACGAATCCCTTGCTTGAGGGATCCGTCCAGTGTATTCCTGGAGATCCGTAGGACGCTCCTCCTAAATGTGTTATGGGTCATGGATCATGGGTTATGGGTTATGGACTTTGGATTATGGATATCCAAATAGATACAATGTATCTAGAAGATGCAATGCATCTAGTCAATGGCTCATGGGTTATGGATAATGCCCAATATGACTTCATGCATGATGTCATGCAATGGTCATGGGTTATGGATCATGCTCCATGAGTATGGGTCATGGACTTTGGGTTTTACCCAACTACATTCAATGTATCTAGTTAATGGGTCAAGTACTTAGATTCTTACCCATTACATTACCCATTACAATATATACTAAGTACGTATACATATACCCATTATGTAAACACTAGTTGTTATACATATGCATTTCTATAAAATGTAAACACTATTACTTGTTTGGCGTTTTGTATGAAAACATAAGTGTGTTAGTAAACTATTGGCTCAAACCATTTATGTATTTTATTTCTTTCGTTAAAATGATTTTACGTTTGTTATCGACAAAATATTAGAAGATCGTAAAATATAAATAAATGTTTTTACGGCTTATTTGGATTAACAATTTTACGGCTTATTTGGATTAAAAATCTCCCCCTTTTTTGTTACACCCCGTGAACGACACGACTTAAAATCATTGAAATTTCAACTTTTACGCGGAAACGATTTAACTTAAAACTGACCTACTGTTGCTAATCATTGAACTGATACAATTCTGTTACAAACTCACCCTTGAAAGTATTTTTACATGAAACTAGACTCAATTACCTTCGAAATGACGAGTGGAACGACCCGTGACGGCTTACGGTTAAAAAGATATGATTTTTCGAAAACTGACTTCGACTAGTTCTCCACTAGTTCTCCAAAATAGTTCTCCAAACTAGTTCTCTACTAGTTCTTCAAACTAGTTCTCCAACTATTTAACCACTTTACAAATACTTAACCATATACATCATTTTTCCAAACATTCTTGACCCGTTTGACCCAAAATGGGTTAAAATAGACCTTGTCCCAAACACCCCTTTTTCTGCATTTCCCTTTTATATCTTTTGACCCATTTTCCGAAAAACGACTTCTATAACATGACATAACACCAAAAATTCCAGAAATCATTAGGTCATTTTAAATATCAAATATATGCATAAAATTGGTCATAATGACCCACGGAAACGTGCTTTACAAAGTGACGGGTATTATGCCAAAATACCCATTTTGACCCGTTTGCATACACCACTTAAACATAACTCTTTAACATTCATTAAAACCTGTAAAATGACTTTTAAAACATTTCAAAGACTTGACACTATAAACATTAAACCTTTTATGACTCTCGGGGGACAACTTTGACATCGAGCTCGGTATTCTACCTCAGCTCCTATTTGCATACAAACCTTCTAACCTATACTCTTCCAATCCTTAAGCCTTTTCCAATTGCTATACCTTCTTCAAAATTGAACCTACAAAATGGTTAAACATCTAAACCGTAAGCTTTCGCTTAGTAAGTAAAAGACATAACAAGTTATCATATATCATTAATCACAATTTGCATCATAAGTTTCACTTAACCCATCATTCATAAGACATAAGATTCTACATACCTTGCTAACTTCACAACTAGGCTAGTCACATCTTTACTAAACACATAATCACTAAATACACATCAACTCTTAAACTCCAAATGTCATCAATAGCATATCAACTATGCTAAACTAAGTTTGCTAGTTTAACCAACGAGCCACATCTTCCTCTTAGCCAAGTATAGTAGTCATTAGGCCATTCATAATATTAACACAAACAATCATTTAATACTTAACACATAATACAAATATGATAAACTCAATATAACATCTTGTTATAATCAATTTACTTAGCTCTCATCCAAGCTAATTAAACCAATAGCATCATCATCATCATCAAAACCTACTTCAACATAAAAACAATATCAATATTAAGGGTTTATACAACCCATAACTTACCCAATTTCCTTCTTTAATCATCAAATGATCATATCTTGATCATATGATAAAGTACCTAATTATTCTACATAAACCCTAATTCAATTCCATCAATTTACTCAATAATACTTAACCCATATTCATCATAACTTCCTCAATTAGTTTGTAAACATCATTTACCAATTTTCCCCAATTAGGGTCCAAGAACCCTAATCTATAAATCATCAATTAAACAATATTTGAGAGTCACTTACTTATAGGAATCATGAATACTAACTTCCTTCATGATATAGAACATTAATTCTCTTCCAATTTAATCATAGATCATCTTTGTTTTTCCCTCTTTTATTCACAAACTGACATCACCACTTCTCCATCATTTTCTGGAACTTGCCCAATTATGATAATTATCCACCCTTATATATGTGGCAAGTTTTCCTAATTGGCAGACTTAATCCCTCAAGTCCCATTATTCATATTTTGGCCACTAAACACTTTATAACACTTTATAACACTTTATAACTTAACAACATGGGCCCCTCTATTTTCCATAACTATTACACAACAATTATCGTCCCATAATTGTTAACTATTAGATTAACTGTCGAGTTGACTAGTCAATCACGCTAAACTCTCATCAATACATCTAAAGTGGGGCCTACTTGTAATCCGGGATATGGGTCTAACAATTCTACCCCCTTATTTAGATTTCCTCCCCGAAATCTGTCATCTATAACCAAACAAAACTCAATCTCATTCTACATCAATCTCAACATATACAAAATCATACACATTGCGTTGCAACAATCTACGTGATCTTGCAACTCTAAACATACTATAACCCACTTATCACGCTTGATCCATTCTATCTCTCGCTTTATTTCTATAATCAAAAGGTTCTTGCTAATGGCATGGATGTCACATAAGACATAAATATACACTACTAAACATGTCCATAACTAACTCACTTAACATTTGACCACATATTTGGTCACTTACGTACCACTTTGACTTAACATAAGTCAAATCTAGTCAATACTTTTCATACTCTACTATCATCATTTTACAATCTCATCAATATTCTTACTATAGCATTTTATGTATCGTTTTAACTTTCTCCTAATTCATAAATTTTACGACCAACATGGTCCTTTTTCACTTTATACATGCCCTCACGGCACACTATAACCTTATCTCAACTCTTAATTTATTCTTATGACTTCCGTAGTCATTTCTCATATTACTTTTCTTTAGACACTTTCGCCAAGGATGATAAGTCACTCGGAAAATTCAATTAATTAACTCTATAACATCAAGCTTTAAATCATATCATCACCTTTTTCATAAAGGTGTTAACACTATCTAGCTCTTATCACGCTTATCACTTGCATCAAGGCACATCTAGCTCTATCTTCAACTTATGATCTTTTCAATTTATAAAATAACTTTCGCTTTAGAAATCTATTTTAAGGTTTTGCACATAACCTCACTACTATCATAAACTCTCTTTCTCATTTCTTATAATATTTAACTTATTTTAAATTTTCTCTTTCTCATTTCTTAACTATACTCATGTCATATAAGATACACATAAGCCCACTCATTTATACTTCCTCATTTACATGGAAAGGCGTTCCAAATGATGTAAATCAAGAAATATAAACTTATGGTTCGGTGATTCACAATTTCACTATTTAAATGAAAAGGCGTCCCAATCCATTCAAATAATGAAGTTATAAATCATCCTACTTATCCACACCCGATACAACACTCATACTTACTCACTATCCATCTTTTCTAGCCTTGGATCCAATCTCAATAAACTTTTATACATGCCACGAAGGCAAGCTAAATAACATGCCATGATAGGCAAGCTAACAACCATGCCTTGAAAGGCAAGCTATATCACCATGCCATAAAGGCAATTTATCAATCATGCCATAAGGCAGGCTAACATCCATGCCACATAGGCAAGCTAACAACCATGCCATAGAGGCAAGCTATAACACCATGCCATAAATCCAAGCTATAACACCAAGCCATAAAGGCAAGCTATCAACCATGCCAAAAAGGCAAGCTATGCCATCCCGAAGGACACCATAACTAGAGCATTGGATCCAAGCTATCTATATCTTATCATCTTTACTCACTTTATCTTTATGTACTTTTATCATTAAGTACATACTATTGTCTTATTGCCTTACACAATCTCAACTCCCACTATCGCTTTTACTTTTATCAAGACAAGTTCTATATAATACTTGTCGATTATTATACTTTCATTCTCTTAATGCAATCTACTAATCATCCATCAACCTCAAGTTGACTCACACATTTTATCTTCTATCTATCACAACTTTAGCCTACTCAACTTTACTTTCTTGTTCACATACTTTATTTATCTCATCTATTCAATGGCATTAAAGCCATATCATACTACTTCACCTTTTAAGCTTTAATAATGCATCAAGCATTCATTACTAGCATATTCTACTTATCATGTTTTATATTTAACATGATCTTATCACATCATAACTATGCACTTTAACACTTCTCATCTCTTTTATTAAGCATCAAAACAACCATGCTTCTACGATTTACTCACTATTACATCAATTCTTTGTTTCAATATAACTACCACAATTAAACTTTATCTTATCTTTCTATGCATCAAGCTATAAGCATACTTCACTATCATATCATAATTCATTATCTTTTTATGCTTCATCTCAAGCTTTCTGTAGGATCGATAATATTATTGTGTTGATGATTCGGGTGGTCTTGGATGATCAAAATACATGATAGCCATTTTAGAGAGAGAAAGTAGAGAGATGGGTGTTCAAGCTAGAGACTTGCTTCAATAAAATGTAAAAGGTTAGATTGAAAGCACCACCCCTTCCATGGATGGAAGGGGTATTTATAGTTACAAACATACCGTCCTCCTATCGGACTATAGATCAGGCATACAGTGGGTAAAGACCCGTCCTTCCTCCACGGTGTTACACTACACTATTCTACACTACTAATTAACTAATAAACTACTTAAACAACGTAAACAACGACAAATCTACGAGCTAACATATGCTAGACCATTATTGGGGTGACCGACACTTTAACATGGAATTTCTAATTCCTAACAATCTCCCCCTAAGGGAGGTCACCCCTTGAAATACATTTTGCTTCCTAGCATTCTATCATTGACTTCGTTCTTGAGCTCGTAGACTTGAATTCTTCACTTCTGCAATCTTTGTGCATTTGTAGCGATTCTTCAAAGTCCGCATTGAATTGTACTTTCAGTGGAGGCCTTTAACTGATCCACATCTTTGATGATCTTCGAGCTTTCATTGAGATCATCAGCCACAGTAAATCTCTAGATCACCCTTTATTGTGTTGCCATCATGTGAAGTTGTGACTTTCGGACCGACATGCTCACACTTTCTGGATCATGACCTCATTCCATCAGAGTAGCGGAAGCTTTACTGGTTCATGATATTTGCAGCAGCGTAGCAGAAGCATAGTATAAAAATATCAGAGCCAGGTTATGTAGATATGCACCAGTCATGATTTCTTCAAATTAAGTGTGGATGCTGTGAGCATGCGGCTTTGGATTGAATCCTCAATTCTGATCAGCTGCAACCGTCCAAATGTACCTGCAAACAACAGTTAGCAATAAAGCGCACGAAAGTGTCTTTGATCACTTTCGTTGAATTGAGGTACACGGCCCACGGTTCCCCGTTGATCAGTACAAGTACTGCCTGTGATCAGGTAGGATTCCAAAGAATCTCCTTGACACGGTTTCGCAGCTGTTCTAGCTGTTCTCAAATCGGAACGTCTCAAAGAAGACAACACGGAGTGAGTGAACCAGCGAATTGAGATTCACTGATTGATGAAAAATTGATTTGAAAAACAATCGCGTATTGCTTAAAGAAAGAGTTTTGCAATAGGACGAAGGTTTTATGAGAAAGATCAATTTTCAATCATAAATACTTTTTATATTTGAAAGAGTACACATTCGACGTGCTAGTGAGAAGAAGATTCGCACATCGAACGGTTTTTCCAAAAGTATTTTTTCAATCAGAGATACTTTTTGTGTTTGAAAACATAAGTACACATTCGACGTGCTAGAGAAAAGAAGATTTGCACATCGAACGGTTTTTCCAAAAGTATTTGTCAATTCCATTCCTGAACCAAGGTTGATTCAAGAGTGAATCGCCCCATCATTTCTATCCAGTTGTCACAAGTTTGATCTTTTGGAAAGATCTCACATGTCACCCACCACATCGTGAATACTTTTACATACCAGTCAGATGTTCTGGCAATACCACAAAGATAATGCGTATGACTCTTAATATAATCTTACTTTCCACATTGTGTGAAACAGCAAGTATTCATTAACTTTGTGTCCTAATGAGATATTGTGGATGATCTCTTGGATCTAGACTTAATTGTGCACATTTGGTTCCTATGCAGGAGACTAGGGAGAGGGTCTCCTTCTTCAATATCAACAATCTCTAAGAGAAAGTCGATAGATTATGTCGGTTCCCCGTGAGAATGAAACAAGCCCTTTTAAGAGGAACTTGAGTAGCTTGGGAAGTTTAGTGCAGTGCGTCACTGGGTCCATGACGTCTTGTCTTCAATACCAGTATTACCTTAGTAACCACCAGTAGCATATGTATTGAACCCGGTGTCTGCCCTAAGGTTGAATTATTGGAGGGCTATTTCTTTTCACCCTTTTTCACACTTATTTCTTTTTCATTCTTCAACCCCTTCAGTGCTTACCGAGACTTCATAACTAGAACCTTGTTGGGTTTATTCCAGTACTAGCTCTGTCTCAGTCCGCACTCTTCCCATATCTCATTTTTCTCCTTTTATCATCATACCTAAGAACTCTACACTAACTAGTGGATAGTCTCTGGGTAGATCCCTCCGGTTCTGGCGGATCGTGGGAACGAATACCTAACCTAACCATCCTTATAACTCCATGCATAATGTAAAATGGTCGGTCTTTTGGTACAGTTCATTCTTCCTTGAAACCAATTGAAAAATCATTTGGAAAAACAATCAAGGTACTTGTGATACGAGATCAAAGCATTTTGTACCTTAATAGTTTTGATCATTTAGAAAATGCTCCCCCTCAACATGTGCATATGATATTGAAATTGTTTGGCACATGGAGGCAAGAGTTCTTTGAAATAATTTCTTTGAAATAATTTCTTGATAACAATTTCCTTAGAAAAAACCATTTGAATTTCTTTGGTAAATTCTCCCCCTCAATATGTGCATAGGATATTTGAAATCATTTTATCACATAGAGGAAAGAGTTCTTTTGAAACACATCCACGATCACAAAAACCATTAAGAAACCCATTTGAAAACTCAATCAATGTACTTTATGTTAAAACATAAAAGCTTTTGTACCTCGATAGTTTATATTCCTTTAAAATGCTCCCCCTCAATATGTGCTTCAAGATTCGAAAGCGTTTAGCACATATGAGAGAGCAGCCTGCACAATTGAATCAAAACGATCACCTTTTATCAAATTTCATTATTAAATCACAAATTCTCCCCCAATAAAAAATTTCAAACCCTTTGAGATTTTGGATCCCAAGTGATTTAATAAGGTTTAGAAAACATAGGAGAAAATGTGGCCAGGTTTAAATACTCATCTTGTTTTTTTTGGCACATGGAGGCAGGAGTACCTTTAAAGGACTAAAACCAATTCCATTTAAACAAATTTGAGATTTAAATCACGATCTCTACCCCAATCAAAAATTTCAAACCTTTTGAGATTTGTGATCCCAGTTGATTTAAATCATTTAAAAGATTTTGGGGGAAGACGTGGCTTGATTTAATTTTGAAAAATGATTGATACGGATCAATTTTAAACATTAAAGAATGTTAGTGTCAGGTATGATAGTTTTTAAGAGATCTTTAATTAAAATAAAACAATTTCAAAATCAAACAAGAACCTAAAAAATTTCATTTTGTAAGATCTTTGAGTTTTAAAGAAAATCATACCATGACATAACATTAAATCTTTAGATCACCACTTATTGTTGTACAAACCGGAACTTTTGTGAAGAAATATCGTTTGAAAATATTTTATTTTAAATCACTCTCCCCCTCAATCGATGGCCGAAGTCGATAATTGAGTGACATAGGTTTTGATAAAAAGAAGTCCGGTGATTATCAAAATTAAGACCAATTTATTTTCAAAACAATATTTTTCCATTTTCAAAACAATATTTTCAAAAATTGTTTAAAAATATTATCATTCACTACTTATCCTGCACAAGATACATTAGGTGGAGAGAATCATAAGCTGCTTTTGTTGATGTTGTTGTAGGGCTTGGAAGAAAACCGTCTGCAGATGCAGTGAGACTTCTTAAGTTGCATTTTAATGCCAACTGAGGTTAAATTAAGCTTTGTTTCTTCAATCACTTAGAAGAAAACCATATGCTGATGCAGTGAGACCTCTTACGTTGCATTTTTCCATGCCAACACTCCATAGAAGTCCAATTAAGCTCCGTTTCTTCATTTGTCAACCCAAGATATAGTTACCCTTTCCTTTCGGCATCCAATCATCTTCATTTGTGGGATCCGGATCGGGAACATTCTTATATACCAATATACCTGCATACGTTAGTGAACACACATACAGATATATGGTGGTCGACAACACCCAAACAACAATCGACTAATAAAAGTCAATGCAACATGTCAATCACATCATATAAATATATGGGAATAATGTGTTTATCAAACTATAATCATCTAATCCTAACAATCACATCCTAGAAACCTAGTCCTTCAACATAGGCAATTATATATTTTATTTAAGCACGTAGGATAATTAAGAAAGTCCGTTAGATGATATAAATTTGAAAACATTCTCCCCCTCAATCAACGACTTATTTTTTTTCTGAAAAGTTTAAATGCGCTGAAGTCATTGATTGAGTTTTCAATTTTTACAAAAACTCTGAATCTGATAGATTTACAAGCAACTCATTTTCCACCATTTTTGAAAACAACAAATATTTTTCTGAAGAATTTTAGACGGAAAAAAATTTGTGTAGGAACAGCAGTCCTTCGACATACTTTCCTCAAATTTTTTTAGGATAAGTGCACGATATTTGAAAATTTGGTTTAGCGCAGCACTTTCCTTTCTTTAAAAGAGCGGGTTGCTATCTGAAATAATAGCAAGCCATAGTTTAAGCACGGGTTGCAGTCTGAAGTAACCGCAAGCCACAGTTTATGACATGTTTTAGAAAAGAATATTTACACCTCCTGCTCGAACTTCATCTATGGTCCCATGCCATTATTGAATGACATTTCTAAGACCGCAGATGTTATCGATACCAAAAGACATGTCTTAGAAAAAACATATTTTTGGTATTTTTGAAATTTTCTGATTTTTATCGGTTTTTGAAGGTTTTATAATTTTCTATTTTCTTTTTCTGGTTTTATAATTTTGTATTTGGTTTTTTGATAGATATGTACAAGGATAGAGTAGATGATATAGTTAAAGAAGATGATGACACGAGTACCGAGATAAGGATATCGAGCAGCCCCGTTGTAGAAGATAGAAGTCATCATCTCTTAAACATTCACCACCAAAGCTTCCGAGGATCCAGAATAGAAGATAGAACATGAGCCTTTGAGAAAGAGAGAATTTGGCAGCTTCCCCCCAAACCGAAAATCCATTAGATGAGCAGATTCGAAGCTCTATTTCAAGCTTGCCTTAGCCAGGTGCACAAAGAAGCACACCATTATCATAAATCCCGCTGCTCCTTTTAAGAACGATAATCGAGGTTCTCCGTTCGGGGTTCTATCATCCAATAGAAGAACAGCAACGTTTCATCCCACACTTAAATAATCTTCTCAAATTCCTTTTCCACTGAAGTCTGAAGCGATCCATTCCAAAAGGTGTCAAGAGAACAATTCCCCCAAGTAGTTGAATTGATGCAGTCAGCCTCTTTGTATAATGCTCAAGAACTCTCCCGAATACACATCATGAGGGGAATGAAAACACCTTCCCATGTTCACATTTTTCTTCCCGGATGATCGTGTATGAAGCTCAAGAACCCGAAGTACACCAATACCCAAGAGCTCTCCCGAATACACATCATGAGGGGAATGAAAACACCTCCCCATGTTCACATTTTTCTTCCCTGATGATCGTGTATGAAGCTCAAGTATCCGAAGTATACCAATACACAAGGAATGAATAACTGATAACATTGAAGAAGCAGGCCAAGTCACTGATTATCTCTGCGGGTGACAATCTCTGCGGATGTCAACTCCGGAATAAGTGATTATATCTCTGAATCACTGATTAAGCACTCAAGTGAAACAGCTGAGCATCCCTAATGTACACAATCTCTCTTCCCTGATCATTGCGATACCATCGAAATCACCACACACTTGTGTACCTCTTTTATCTTCAGAAACTTTCTCTAACCTCTCTTCCCCTACATAGTTGGAATAAACACTAAACGCCATGAGTCAAACCTTGAGTTTCTCTGCGGTAATGACATTTGTCTTCCCGGGATATCTTCAATCACTTAGAAGTATTAGGTTCATCAAGTTTACTCGCGTTTAGATGCTTATCTCCTTCCCCCTTGCTAGTTTTGACACTTCAGAATCAGCAACATAGTATAAGCCCAAATACTTGAAATCTTTATGAGAAGAACACTTGAACTTTTGTGAGAATCAACTTGCTGAAGACTTTCTCTGACTATTTTATCAACCCTTATGTAGACAATTTGAAGTGACCACTGATGAAGAAAACCCGATATACCATACTTGAAATTGAAATCAAATTCCCCACATTTGTATCTTAAGCTTGCACCTAATGATGGAAGAACGGTGTCGAGAATTTATGCTTCAAGCAAATCTCTAAGTACTCACTACTCAAGCAAAGTATGAGACATTAACACCTCTTGCGATTATCCACACCGTCATATGCGTGTGACACTGAGTAAAACAAAGTAACTCCTAATAGTGATAGTTAACCAGGTCTTCAACCATCCACCTTGACTGCTGGTAACTAGATAAACCAAGTCTTCAACTCAAACTTTTAAGCCCGAGCAAGTTATCAAATAAGAACACGCCTTTGTGAAAGTCAACTTCAATCTCAAATAAGTGATAAATGATTAACTCCAAAGTAATCAACTTGTGTCAAATGTCCAACACGTGAATAAATGTACAACCAGATGTACATTGACCCACTTAATGAACCGGAACAAATGATTCCTCAACATCTATTCCATCTTCCTAAAGATATACATATAGAGACTGATCTGGAAGATTCACCAATAATGTCTTCAAGCAGATGAGGTATTCATTTTCCTTAATGTTCATGTGGTTGATTTACAGAGTGCACAATAATCCGTGAAGATTTGGTAAAGGAATACCAAAGAGCGGATCATTTTTCATGAACAATAATCCGTGAAGATTTGGCAAAGGAATACCAAAGAGCGGATTATTATTCAATAGTGCAACTACAATATTACAATAGTCAATATCAACGCCTCCCATAAACCGACAATCTGTTTGATAAATGCCCAGATTAAGAAGAAGTCTTTAGATAATCAAATGCAACTCGTCTTTAGTCTTCTAACATGTAGCAGAGAATGTAGAACTGACTGTAGACTCGACCTTCTTCAAGATTGTCCGAATGGGGAATAGTGTGTTAACATTTTCAACTCACACCAAAAAGCATCCCACCAAAAAGCATCTTAATTAATTTACATCTTGCAAATCCCCTTAACTAAAATCCCTCCCAATCAAACAAGAACAGAAAGATGTTCATCAAGGAAATCAACAATCAGGCCGCAACGAACACACAAGATGGTAACACCAAACTACCAATCACATCAAACAAGAACAGAGAGATTGTTCGGAATCATCATGTTGATGTATACGTGAAGCATTAACCGGAAGCACTTTGTCGATAAACTCATCAATCCGAGTGAAGATGTCAACCAACGGCTCTTAGACGAAACTACATGTGAAGATGATCCGATAAGAAGAGTCTCGGTTCTTACATGAGTTAGGAGCCGTTTGACCATATATTCTATAATATCAATCAACAATGCAAAAAATTCACACTTCTTCTCCCCCTCAAGAATTGCATACGGAGATGCCATTCTTGATTAAACAAGTGATTATCATCCAAATGTATTCTATTCACTCTTCTCCCCCGCAAAATTAGCACATGATGTCGCCATCTTCATTATATTGAGCAAGTGGAATAAGAAAACAATCAACAGTAGTCCGGTTCACTTGATGACTAAAGCGCATAGAAAAAGCATGAAGCATGTTGATGAGAATGGTCATAATAAGAAGATTTCTCTTCTTCCGAAGATAAAGCGCACTGAAACGTACACTTTTCTTTTCTTTGAGGAACGAGGCTTGAACTGTTGTATTCAAACGTCATAAGAAGATTTCTCTTCTTCCGAAGATAATGCGCACTGAAACGTACACATTTCTTTTCTTTGGAGTACGAGGCCTGAACTGATGTGAACAGACGTCATAAATCTCTCTCTTTACTAACTATTAGCAAAACATGTAATCAACCCCATTATCATTCAGTAGGCCCTTTGTCGTGACAGCTGATGGAGAAAACCCAATATGATGAATTTGACCCTGAAGTAAACTATCCCGAACTCGTGACTTAAACTTGTACATATGTAACAAAGAGCGGTGCCGATTTCCATTAGCATCTCTAAGTACTCTCTACATACTCTATACTCTTCAACCAACCAACCATCAAGTATAAGATGTACATTACCTCTTGAAAATCCACAATTGAATGTGACACTGAGCACTACAACGTAACTCCTTAAAGTGAAAGTTATTTTGTGGTGGTATGAGCCCAATTCCCCCAAGTGGTAAAAGAAAAGGTAAAAGACACCCAACAATAACTAGATTTCCAACTCTTCGTTTTTTGATAATAAGCTCGAACAAGGATCTAGAAGAATCTTCATCCAACCATCCCCGATACCTTCAGATACTAAGTACACTTGCCCGTGATATTTCACTTCAACCTTAAATAAATAATACTGAATTAACGCAGTTGTCACATCTTCTTGTTAAAAGCTTAAATCTAGCCTTCTTTGACATTTAAACGAACTTTGATAATGGTTTCATCCCGACCATGGTTGAAAGCACATAACCCCGTAAAACCTTGTAATAACCAAACTGCCATGAAGACAACCCAAACACACACCCAATTCATGAAGTACACCCTTTTATCCCTTTTTCGAAACAGAAACGGTAGCACCAGCATCAGATAAGATCTCGAAATACACTTTCCTTTTCTCCAGGATGGTTCCATCAATACGGGATTTTACAACTCTATGGTTTAAACCAAAAAATAGTTTCTTTCGCGGGATTTTAAAAAACCAAGAATAAACCGTAAGATAGATCCGGAAATGCACTTTAATATTACCAGGATGTTTCCATTGTCACGGGATTTTACAAGTCTATGATTTAAACCGAGAAATAGATTCTTTCGCGGGATTTTAGAAAATCAAGACAAAACCATAAACAATGTCAGCTTGAATGTGTCATGACAACTTTGGTTTCAGTGAATATCTGTTTTAGGGGAACATGCAGTGGTTCATCAATGATTCATTATCCAACATCAACAATAACATCAACCATCTAATAAACACTTTGGTAAACACATCATTCACGCATTCAGTAGGCAATTGTTGTGACAACAAGGTGAAGTAAACCCGATATGCCAAACTTGATCATGAAGTAAAATTCCCTAGATTTGTTACTTAAACTTGTACTAATCCTTGTGAAGAAGAAACGGTGTACCCAATGTACAAAACCTCTTGACATTCTCAACTGAGTGAGACACCGAAGTGATAATTACGTTGTGGGTTAAGCGAGAAAGAATCACAACCGTAATTAAATGCCCAAGTCTTTATCACACTCTGTAAATGCCCAAACAAGTCATCTTCGCGGAAGGGTAGAAAGAAAGAAGACAAAATAAGTAAACGCGCCCGATAAACCTCACTTCAAATTCAAATAAGAGATACCGTCCAAACAACCCCGTAGTCAACCTTGTTTAATCATAAGTTCAAGTCGTGACATAATATTTTCCGTGGAAATGTATAAGCCAAAGTGTCAAACCACAGAACCCATCGAATCTCATCATCCAATCTCATATCATCAAATCTCATTTTCTCAAATCTTTTCATCACATAATATTTCAAGTCTCATATAACAAGTCTCATCATTACGATCCAATATAGAGATGCCCGTAGTCTATTAACAAAAGCCAAGTCATCACATATATAACACAAGCCTGGACCAATGACGATTCTCAAACCGCACCATATGATAAAAATATTTCACCTGGTCGAACTAACATATACTACGGATATACACTCCTCAAATTACCTAGAAGGAAAGAATACCAATAATTACTTACGATTCTCAAAATACCAATAATTACTTCACGTAAGAAATATCAGCACAAAAACCATGTATAGATCACGGCCCATTTTAATCCATGTATAGATCACGACCCATTATAATTACTTCGGCCCAAGCAAAGTCCACGATCAACCAACATAGGTATACCCGGTCCAAACTTTTTCCCTAAATACTTAGTTATAAAACGCATGATACTTTCACACAATCCATTAACACAAACCCTAATATTTCTCACATCTGCTCTAAACCTAATCTCATTCTTATGCGCCTCTCTCATCCAAAATACTCTTACAGCCTCAACAAACCCTAACACCAATTATTAAACGCCCCATCCTCTCAACACAAACTCTAATCTCATCTCAAACAAACTCCTACCATCACAGATTTTCCTTCATATGACCACCAAACCCTAGTTACAAAAGTGGACGCCTCCATCATTCACTATGAATCGGTTTCAACAAATCTCAGCCACAGGGATGGCTTCGAGGACTTCATTAGTACCACGTTTGTATACCACAGGGATGGTTCGAATGATTAAGCACAGGTAGGTATTTCCATTTCCTCTTAGTGTATGAGATTTTTGATTATGTTTAGAGTTTTAAACGAATCAAGATAAGTATTAACAACCTTGCTAAATACTTATCTTAGAGTGTTCGAATAAAGATTGAAGCAATACTTCAAACAAACTCTTAGATCGGTGATGATTTCTAGTTTTCGTGCCTTAGACCTTTGGTCTTAATGTCCCCTTTGAGTTCCACGAAAATAGAGACTGAGATCTAGAATCAATTCGTATTATTTTATTTAAATTGGTTTCGAGTCATTGAATGGTTTCAAGATGATGTTTTTGATATGGAAAAATAATGAGATGATGTTTTGATATGGTTTTTTCTGTTAAAAAATGATGTTGGACTGATGTTGTAAAGAAACTGAGGTCAAGTCGCTAGCTACTTCTATTAAACCAAACAAGTCGCTATCATTTTTCTAACCAAGTCGCTATGACTTTTTCAAAACCAATTCGCTACGACTTTTTCCAAACCAAGTCGCTAGGTTAAATGGTTTTTTTTCCAAGTCGCTAGCCAGATTTATGAGTCAAGTCACTATTTGTTTAATAAAAAATCGCCAAGTTAAGTCGCTACAATATTATAAGTCACAAGTCTCTACCTTGTTAAATAACAAGTAGCTAGCTCAACTCGCCACATGAATCTGGACAAGTCGCTATAAGACATTCATTGAACCAGGACATGAAACACAACTCGCCACAAAGAATGTGCCAAACTGCCTCAAAAACTGCATACGGACTGTTACCTTTAGACCAGTTTAGACCTCAATAATAACCAGATGACCACTTATCTTATCAGTTTTAGTACAAAGCCACAAAAGATATTAGTTACAAGACTGCTGGACTTTTGTAAGGACATAGACACAAGACCAGATGTAACTATTGACCAAAAAAAAACTTGTTTAAAAACTGTTAAAACCATAAGGTTAAGAAAAACATTCGACCAAAAAAGTGATAAAAACAGTTTTTAGAACAATATTTCGAGCAAACATAAATCAATAAACCACAATAACCATGGTAAAAAAAACCACACAAATCAAAGAAACACAATAACCTTGGCTCTGATACCATTTGTAGGATCGATAATATTATTGTGTTGATGATTCGGGTGGTCTTGGATGATCAAAATACATGATAGCCATTTTAGAGAGAGAAAGTAGAGAGATGGGTGTTCAAGCTAGAGACTTGCTTCAATAAAATGTAAAAGGTTAGATTGAAAGCACCATCCCTTCCATGGATGGAAGGGGTATTTATAGTTACAAACATACCGTCCTCCTATCGGACTGTGGATCAGGCATACAGTGGGTAAAGACCCGTCCTTCCTTCACGGTGTTACACTACACTATTCTACACTACTAATTAACTAATAAACTACTTAAACAACGTAAACAACGACAAATCTACGAGCTAACATATGCTAGACCATTATTGGGGTGACCGACACTTTAACATGGAATTTCCAATTCCTAACACTTTCTCAAATATTATACTTCCTCATATGCTTAGCATATTATACATGTAAATGTATCCATCTCATCTCATATACTTCTATACATCATGCTATCAATCACATACATGTGAAACTTAGACACGTAACGAACTACTATAGACTTATTATCACACATGCTTTCACATAACAATACTTAACACTTAACCAATAAGTGTTATAACATTCTTAACGTATTCAATCATATATTCTATGGCCCTCACCTCATACTTTCAAATACGAATCCATGTCTAAGTTACTTACTCATCTCAATTCTACCATAAACACTAACTTCGTCTTAAAAGTAAGGCATCAATACACTTTACATATCTACAAACTTATATCACACTCAAATATTAGTGGTTTAAGTCTAGGAAACCCTATAGTGGCAACCTAATTCACTTAAAACGAAGCTCTGATACCAAGTTGTTACACCCCATGAACGAAACGACTTAAAATCATTGAAATTTAAACTTTTATACGGAAACGATTTGACTTAAAACTCACCTGCTATTGCTAATCATTGAACTGATATATTTCTGTAACAAACTGACCCATGAAAGTATTTTTACATGAAACTAGACTCAATTACCTTCGAAATGATGGGTGGGACGACCCGTGACGGCTTACGGTTAAAAAGATATGATTTTTCGAAAACTGACTTCGACTAGTTCTTCAAACTAGTTCTTCAAACTAGTTCTCTACTAGTTCTCCAAACTAGTTCTCCACTAGTTCTCCAACTAGTTCTCCAACTATTTAACCACTTTACAAACACTTAACCATATACATCGTTTTTCCAAACATTCTTGACCCTTTTGACCCAAAATGGGTTAAAATAGACCTTGTCCCAAACACCCCTTTTTCTGCATATCCCTTTTATATACTTTTGACCCATTTTCCGGAAAACAACTTCTATAACATGACATAACACCAAAACTTCCAGAAATCATTAGGTCATTATAAATATCAAATATATGCATAAACTTGGTCATAATGACCCACGGAAACGTGCTTTACAAAGTGACGGTATTACGCCAAAATACCCGTTTTGACCCGTTTGCATACACCACTTAAACATTACTCTTTAACATACATTAAAACCTGTAAAATGACTTTTAAAACATTTCAAAGACTTGATACTATAAACATTAAACCTTTTATGACTCTCGGAGGACAACTTTGACTTCGAGCTCGGTATTCTACCTACACTCTTCCAATCCTTAAGCCTTTTCCAATTGCTTTACCTTCTTCAAAATTGAACCTACAAAATGGTTAAACATCTAAACCGTAAGCTTTCACTTAGTAAGTAAAAGACATAACAAGTTATCATATATCATTAATCATAATTTGCTTCATAAGTTTCACTTAACCCATCATTCATAAGACATAAGATTCTACATACCTTGCTAACTTCACAACTAGGCTAGTCACATCTTTTCTAAACACATAATCACTAAATACACATCAACTCTTAAACTCCAAATATCATCAATAGCATATCAACTATGCTAAACTCAATTAGCGAGTTTAACCAACTAGCCACATCTTCCTCTTAGCCAAGTATAGTAGTCATTAGGCTATTCATAATATTAACACAAACAATCATTTAATACTTAACACATAATACAAATATGATAAACTCAATATAACATCTTGTTATAATCAATTTAGTTACCTCTCATCCATGCTAATTAAACCAATAGCATCATCATCATTATCATCATCATCATCAAAACCTACTTCAACATAAAAATAATATCAGTATTAAGGGTTTATACAACCCATAACTTACCCAATTTCCTTCTTTAATCATCAAATGATCGTATCTTGATCATATGATAAAATACCTAATTATTCTACATAAACCTTAATTATATTTCATCAATTAACTCAATAATACTTAACCCATATTCATCATAACTTCCTCAATTAGTTTGTAAACATCATTTACCCATTTCTCCAATTAGGGTCCAAGAACCCTAATCTCTAAATCATCAATTAAACACTATTTGAGAGTCACTTACTTGTAGGAATCATGAATACTAACTTCCTTCATGATATAGAAAATTAATTCCCTTCCAATTTAATCATAGAGCATCTTTGGTTTTTCCCTCTCTTATGCACAAACCGACATCACCACTTCTCCACCATTTTCTGGAAACTTACCCAATTATGATAATTATCCACCCTTATATATGTGGCAAGTTTTCCTAATTGGCAGACTTAATCCCTCAAGTCCCATTATTCATATTTTGGCCACTAAACACTTTATAACACTTTATAACTTAACAACATGGTCCCCTCTATTTTCCATAACTATTACACAACAATTGTCGTCCCATAATTGTTAACTATTAGATTGACTGTCGAGTTGACTAGTCAATCACGCTAAACTCTCGTCAATCCATCTAAAGTAGGGCCTACTTGTAATCCGGGATATGGGTCTAACATTTTTTTTATGACAAAACATAAGATTATTTTTAGGAAAAACTAAAATTCGTAAAAGTTTGAATTGAAGTTTTTACTCTCTTCTCCCCTTTTTTTTTGAAACAAAAAGAGCGTCGAAAAGAAACTAACACATTGTTTTGAACAAAAAACATGTGAAAAGTAAAAAAAATAGAGAGTAAGAGATGAGAAATATTCTCGTCTTAGCTCCCCCTTGACGGGGGCTTCTCTTTGTTGAGGGGGTCAAGTAATTAGGAAAGCTAAACTAGTGTTTTACAATATCGTTTGCAAATGGTTTCGTCTTTTAGACAAACATGCTCCCCCTTGACGAGTGCTCCTTTGTGAGGAGGACGTCAAGTATTAACGTAATCCTATGTGAAAGTATTGCAATGTTTTACTTTGACAAGAAACTCCCCCTTGTTGAGGGTGTCAAAGTCTTCAAGTGTATATTGAAAATCTTCAAAACAAAGGTTAGAAAACAAGTATATGATGCATAATTTCCTGAAAATAAGACTCAAGTTAGTAAGAAAATTTTTTTCTGTTGCACGGATCCCACGGTTCCTCCCTGGGAGGGATCTATCTAGGCCAAATTGAGGGATCTGTCTGCCTGCATAATTAAGACAACAATGGTGATGTAAAATGTGATGTTAACATTAAAATGAGTTATGTATCAAGACACCAAACATATTCTCAAGACAATAAGGCATATAGCATGTAATTTCATTTAATAAAAACACGAGAAATGATAAACATAACTCTAAAACTAAAGGAATGACTTAAACATGAAATATGATTCCTAATCAATCTAAGTTAAGCTTAATAATAGAACACCACTTGAATCCTTAAGCTTAGTTTTGTTTAGGTTTGTTGACCTCATCGAAACGTTCGAGGAGGTGATAAAACATGAAACGTAGCTCTTCACGTAGTTCATGTACCAAGCCTTCAACATGTTGACAATGATAACAATCTTTGTCATGGCTCATAAATGGTGGTGGTAGAAATGGAATGGCTTGATATGGAAGGTTGGGTTGAGGTTCCACAAAAAGAGGAGGGATTTGTGGAGGCACATTTGGAGGTAGTTCAACCAAGGGTGGTGGTGGTAGAATATGTGTCGAGGATGGTGGTAGAGAGGTATTTACTTCCATATGATCGGGTGGTTGACTTTGATGATTCCTCATAATCCAAAAGGGACTATCTGAGGGTGATGGAGAAAAGGATGCCGGTGCTAGTGTCGTTTCAACACCATTGTTTTGTTGTTGTGCTACTCTCTCTATTGAGGAGAATGTTGGCAATGGTGTAGGATGAGATGGCCTAGAAGGCAAGTCCTCTAAGTTGTAGAGATGTGGAGATGAAAGTGGAATGGTGAATGATAAGGCTCTAGGAACTAAGGGTGATGGTTTAGTGGAAATAGGGGTGTTTGGTTTAGGAGGTATAGTAGTATTTGGTAATGGTAGTTTTGTGGGAACAATCCTTTTAGGGATTGGTTTGATTGGTTAAGTTTGTGGAGGGGAAATCCTAGGGTTTGTGGATTTAATGGGTGATGATTCGGTTGAAGAAATTTCATGAACAACACGAGCAAGTTTCTTAGGCGGTCCTTTGGTGGAGGAGTGGGCACTAGGAGTTTTCCTCATGATGAAATGATAAGTGGATAGTGATTCTAGAGGTTTTTAGTTGCTGAGAATGATGTTGTAGAAGGTGATTTAGAAGTACTAACATGGTGGTTTATAAAGGAAAGAATTTGGCAAGTGAATTTAAAGCTTAAGCTACTAAAATCCTTAAATTTGCATGCACAAGAGTCAACTTCAGAGTTGCACTGATCAAGGAAGTCAATTAAGACAATATGGAGTGTTTTAGTTAGCAAGAGAAGCTTGAAATGATTGTTTTAGCTAGGATTAGCTGATTTTGTGCAGCCGATTCCCAGGGTTCCCTCCAATGAGGGATCCGTCTAGGCTAAGCTTAGGGATCCGGCTCTCAACAGCCAAGAAAAGAGGATAATGATGTTTAGTAAGGTCTAGTACCTATACATCTTGATAGTTTCAGTCTTCTTAGGTGTCTTAAATTAAGAGGGTCTTAAATGATCAAGAGAAATTGTTGATGGTAGCTAATGATTGGCTTTTATGGAAAGAAATGGAACTTTAGGAGCACCAATGGGTAATTAAAGATGACACTAAGAAATTTGAGAGTGTCATGTGAAGTTAAATAATCCTAGAGATCAGATGGTAACTCAAAAGAAATTTGAAAAATTCTTTAAAAATCATGATAAATGAAAAACTTGTTTTTGGCCTATTTTGAGGTAAGGATGACTAAAATCAATTTGCTAGAATTGAGAGAAATATCAAGTTAAGTGTTTTGAGATGTGAGGAACAATATGTGAGTATTGGAGCAGAAATATGGTGATTTTTGGTGAAGTGATAAATCAAAAACACCTTGAATGTGATCCTAAGTTTAACTATAAGTGAGTGTGAGACCTACTAAGCTTGAGGAAGACTTGAGTGGTCCTAAAGAATCATGTTTAGCTAGTATGATGTGGTCTATGGTAATGGTTTGATGTATGGAGGTCTGCAACTCTTTTTCTGTTTGCCCGGATCCTACGGATCCTTCATATGAGGGATCCGGGTAGTTATAGCCCAGAGATCCGGCTACTGCAGATCAGTAGCCTTACAGAAAGTGTGCAGATTTTGCACTAGATGATGCATACTAATACTATAAGTTTCTACTATAAGTAACCATAAAAAACAAGTAAATATCACACACAATCATAACATAAAGACGAGTAATAGTGATAATATTCAAACATCAAAGTAACAATGTAAATCTAGCACAGTCATAAGCAACCATTGTTAATGAACATAAAATATCTAAGATAACCATAAAGACAAGCATAATGTCTCTTTCGTCAATCTCTTCTCTTCTTCTTTCCCGAAGTCATGAGGTAGTGAGTTAGGCATTTGATCATCCCCTTTATTTGCTTGGATTCTTCAGACTCATTTGGAAGAGTGGGAAGTTGTTCAAAGTAGGTCATGTGGTCGATTTGGAAGTTGGCAATGGGGTCGAGTTCTTCTTCATCTTCGTCCGAAGAGTCCGAAGAGCACGAGGCCTTTTTCCATTGATCATGAGCCTTTTAGAAGGTTATTTGGTAAATGGTACCATAACGTGGTTGGAAAAAAATGATCATCATTTATGGGAGAAGGTTGCATTACACTAACATACTCACGGAGTCGTGTTAGGAGCATACCATAGGGAAGTACCATGTTGTTGACTCTGAATAAACCTACCATTCTTTTCACCATGTAATAGGAAAGGTTGAATGGTTTTTGGTGGATGAGGCAATAGATCATTTGGACAAGACACGCATTGGGATGGTCTTTGTTCTCGACCAAACAAATGACATTTTCTCTAAGGATTTCTTCCCACTTTTTGTAAATGGGAATTATCTCGGAGAGTTCCATTTGAAAGGGATCACGATGAATGAGTTCTTTGTTGCGGTTGAGACGAGATTGGTCGGCTCTTATCTTGAAGATGGTGTCACGAACAACTACGGGATCATCGAGAGGAGTGTGATAGATTGGTTTGGGGTCTAGTGCAAAGGATTGAGCGGATATTGCCCAATCTTGGGAATACATACAAATTCCTTCACATAAAATGTGAAGAATTTGTGCAAAGGTGTTGAGGAGTAAGGTGATGGTTTGGTTGTTGACAATGAAAGTGATTGAGATGCTTTCATCATTGTTTCGAATGATCCTAACACTTTTGTAAAACTCAAAGATAAAAACCGGACAAATTTGTTCATCAATATCTAGGAGACAATCAAAGTTAATTGCCGAGAAGACGTGACGAATGTCGTTGTTTTCAAGGAAACATTCCTTAACAACACGAATTTCATGGATGAGTCGTTTTTCAAGTTTTTTGAAAATTTTGCGATTGGTTTTTGAAAGCTCTTCTTTTCGATAATATCTAGAGAGGTAGTGGACGGTGTCATGGTGATCTTGTTGGGTAGCTTTGGGCATGATTGATCCTAGAAAACAAATATTCCAATTAGGTAAAATTTGTCAAGATTGGTTTATGGTTTTGATTTGTATTAACAATGTTATTTTGAAAAATCTTTAATTACATAGAACCCTTTTATAATTAATTTTTGCAATACCTAATTTTTCTAATTGATAATCAATTGAATCTTTAATTGAAAAGTCTAAACCATAAACCCTAGGAAGAAGATGACGATGAATAGAACATATGAGTGTAATTACTTACAATGATGTTCAAGAATGAGATGCTTGAGGATGTGAAGCCCTATGGAGATGGAAGCAGAGGTTAGGTTGTTTTTGTATTTGTGAGGAGAGGGAAAATGGATTATTTTGGTTTTGAAAGTCGAATATATGATTTTTGTCACACGATTCCCCCGGATCCCTTGTATTAGGGATCCGACTAGTACTACTTGTGGGATCCGGCTACTGTGGATGAAAAAGGAGTGTTTGGCGTTTATTTTTGTAATAAGTTATACAATAGCTTATAAAACAAAACATGTAGAATGGGGTTCCTATTTGAATAGACGCTTGGTCAAGGTGTTTTGATGGTCAATTGGTTATCATATAAGTTAACCATCAAAGGTCTCTTTTCCGAAGACGGTGTGAGTTTGACGATCTTTTAGAAAATCAACGAGGAATACTATTCCTGATGATGAGTAAGTTAGGAAAGTGATGAAGAGAGACTTTTTAGAGACTTGAAGTAAACATCCTAATTCGTGTGTTCATATGGTTATGTAGAACAATATTTATACGCACATATCATCAACATATTTATATGAGCGTACTATAGATAGATATTAACCAGTTTATGGGTAAGAGAACATACCTCAAACCTCTTGATATGGTTTTTAGAGACCATATACCCGAAATACTTTATGAGCTTTTAAAGTAATCCATTGTACTTGGTAGAAGTAGGTTGTGATTACTTTTGGATTCTTCCTTGAGAGTTGACTTCATTTATCTTTAGATAGAAATGAAGACTTTGGAAGAGTCCTAGCAAAAAGATTTCTTAAAGAAAAATTGTTAGAATAATCTATCACTATCCAACATAAAATAAAGAAATTTGTTTTAAAATATTTCCTTCTTTGTAGTTTTCAATCATACATAGATCGTATCAAGTTTTTAAAGTACAACATACTCTAAGAAACTTGGTAACGAAGCTCTGATACCAATTGTGGAAAACTAGAAGGGGGTTGAATAGTTTTACTGATTAAAACTTTGTTTTAAACTATTTAGATCGACTTATGACAATCTATTAAATGTGTATGTTGGACATTTTAATAGATAAACATATAAATAAGTAAAGCAAAGATAAAGAGTAAGAAGCACAAAACCACAACGCGAGTATTTATAGTGGTTCGACTACAAGGACACATTCCTTGCCCTACTACACTCCCCGAGTCACCAACTCGAGAGTTCATAATCACTACACAACACAAGCTCCTTGTGGCGAAGTGATGTACGTATAACGCGTTCGGGGTCAAAGGAACTTCCTTTTCGTCGAGCAAGTTTTTCAACACCTTAGGCAGTGAACCTAATCATTGTAGTGTAGTAATGGGTAAGCCTCGGGTATTGATATCATTCTCTAGGAGAATAGGAATGCTAGTGAGAGATGTACTATGCTAAGGTTTGAGGTTGAGAAAGATTATTTTTTATCTTTTTATAATTTTTTATAAAGCTAAGGGTAAAATCTCGGGGTTTAGATTTGGGGGTTTCCTACCTCTACCGATTACTTCTACTATCTAATTATCTAAACTAATGGGTAGCTATGTCTTTTTGATGTGTGCTCGTATGATGATTAAAAATGTGTCTACCTAGATACTATTACTCCCTATTTATCTTTTATTAGTGGTTGAATTGTCACGTCCTTATTCTTAACGCGTTGTGTTTTCTAAGGTCGTAGGGTATGCTTTTATCCCTAACTCTTTGAGACTACCTTAAGGTTATTGCCTACGAAATCTCTAGGATTCATAAACTAACTCTAAGGTTATCTTTGGATGTTTAGCCTAAAATTCCGCTCAGTGACTATAAACTAAGGTTCACAAAGATTACTCAAGCATTAAAAACACAACGATAGCCTAGTGCATTCCTAAGCCAATTACAATTAAGATAAGAGACAACCAATCAATAATTAATAACTAGGTTTCATAGATCTAAGCAAACACACAAGAAATTTAGCCGGACATGTTAAACACGCAAGCATACACACATTCAATCGAAGACATAATGAATTCAATGAAGTAAATTACTTATCTTGATGTAAAATAGGGTATGAGAACCTTAAAATACTGTCCAAACCGGACTACAATCGTTTTAGGTTTTTACTCCACAAGTCTACCTCTCAAAATTCTGAAAATTCGATTTCTATATATAGTTTTACAACTGCGACGGCGTCACCTTATAGTTGGGACGCCGTCAGATCACCGTCATTAGGGTTTCGTCTTGGCCAAGTCATCATTGGGACGGCGTCAAGTTGTGATTGTGACGCCGTGGCTCAGCAGTGACGTCGTCTGAATCTGGATCTAGGCCGTCTGAGAAGAAAAGTCTTCGTGACGCCCTTACTCTTCAAAGCCTGATGCCATCAGGTGTAAAATAGCAAAAACGCTACTGAGTCGTCAAAAATTTAATTACGTAGAGAGGGAAGGCATCACCCTCTTTTTGGGACGCCGTCAGGTGTAATTCCAGCAGCTTGAGTGTCTTGATCTTGACTTAGCCATTTTCTTCATATATTCACTCCTTTTCTTCCAAAAATGCATCATTCCAGCATTTTGATCCCAAGAGACCTAAAAAGTGAAAAGGAACGAAATTAAGCGAGAACGGATATAAAGTGGGCGATTAAGGGCTTAAATGACCCCTTAAAAGTGTACGTTTTAAATCCTTATCAAATATCCCTACACTTGGTATTTGCTTGTCCTCAAGCAAATGTGCTTTTGGCCAATCAATTTATAAGTTATGGGGCATAAAGTATTGGTTTAACATAATTCATAACAAGTAAAAGCACCGCAATAGTCATAACAAGAATGGAAAATATATACTAGCACCTCACAAGTGGTGTTTGGATTCTCTCATCTCAAGGGTGTATATGAAATATAGTAAGTGGAAATGGAAGATAAACACTCATTAACCGGTCATAGTACATAGATTACCATAGGCTTAAGACTAGATCAAACCTCCACCGCTTTGGCGTAAGCACCTAGGAACAACTATCTAAGAGGTCTTTTAAAGGGTTGTCACATTAGGTTTACGGTAGGGAAACAAAGGGTTTGGTTGGATAGGCGATTTAGTGGTGGCAAGTCAAAAATCTTATGTTACAAGCATGAAAAGAATGGCGTTGCTAAGCCAAGACTCGTGATAACATCAAATTAGCCTGATCTTTTATATATCAAATTCCCGTGTTTATGGCCTCATTCTTATTAATATGGTACTTAATTGGTCTATATTCGTTCATATTTGCATTTCAGGATAAATAAGGCGCTGGAGCAGAAAAGATGTGATAAAAGGCCAAGAAATATACTTTGAAGATAAGTTACGGCGTAAAGGATACTTTTGACTACGTCAGTAAAATACAACGAAGGCTGTAATTATTTGTGAAGGTTACGCCGAATCTGCTTAATATGTTACAGCGTAAATATGAGCTTTGAAGGATACGGCGTAACCATTTAATAGGGTTACGCCGTATTATTTTATGAAGGTTACTGGTAACATGGAATTAGTTACGCCATAGAGATTATTTGGATGGATCGGATAAGTATGTGACGACGAAGGATTACGGCGTAAGTCTTTGGATTAGTTACGCCGTAACTAATTACTTAAGCGCAAAGTTTCGAGGTCCAGGGATTAAAAGCAGCAAGTTGGCACTAAGTTTATTCATTATAAGGACTGAAGAAAATATTATGATGAAGGATGGAGGGTCAAAAACATAGAAGATAATAACACATTTTTATGTGTTATTCATTTAATAAACCACAAGGGCCAAAGCGCAAATATTCTAAAGTTAAAGGTTTATATGGAAAATGAATTTAATATAAATTGATGGTGCATGTGCACATTCAGATTCATCAATTGGTGTGTGTATTTGGTACTGTACGACAATAGAAGAAAAGGAAAAAGAGTAGCAGCCGACGCAAGGTTTTTGTGGGGCAAACCCCGGTACTCAACTATGGGATCGATAGCATTATCCTTGGCACGATATGTAATTATTTTCCGACTCTTAATATTATTTTGGTTTCATTATTCAATTATAATTTTGATTCTAATTTAATTGTTGGAGCATTTTTATTTATTGTGTTCTATTTAATTGATTGTCTTTTAATTTATTAATTGTCAATTAATTATTTTGATGTTATGTCTTCTTTATTTATTGTTTTACATGGTAATTATACTTGTCATCCCACTAGGGTATTTTAGAGATGTGAAAATTAGGTCTTGTCTTAGTTTAGATTCTTTTATTATTAATGTTTTTGCGTTAATTAATTGTTTCTAGTGTATGCATGCATAGTTTATTGGTAGCTACCCTTGTTTCGGTAGTTTTGAATGGCGGTAGAGGCCAATTGCCTAGGAGATATGACCAACTGACCCTAGGTGAGCGGACTGAGACGGGAAGGGTAAGATATGACCAACTGACGACCCTTTCTACTTGCGCGATTTGACCAACTGATCACCTACCGTTTGGATGAACTTAAGAATTAGGGGGTGAGTGTCTAAGTTCCTAACGGCCGGGCACTCACTATTATAAATCTAGCATGTAGAGGAACTTAATGACTTGGCTTAGGGGACCAGAAACAACAGGACTTATGACGGTGCCCCTGATTTCTCCTGTTGTTGCATCTTTGCTGATAGGTTAGGGCGAATTGACCAAATGCTGTCCTCTCGACTTTAACCCCCCTTGAAACAGGAATCTAGTGACATTTAGAATCCATGTATTGCGATAGTAAACCCCCAGTTCTTAATGACTGCTATTAGATTGCCGAATGATCCCGGGTGACCTGTTCATCTTGGTGAGGATTCTAAGAACCATAGGGTAGGCGAATTTACCAAAGGAGTCTATCGATCAAGGCTACTTGTGGAAGAACCAGGTTTAAGAATTGCATCACTATCGTTACCATTAGCTTGTTTACCAGAGAACCAACCCAATTGATCACGTGACACCTTACATATTATCAATCTATACATTAAAACTTATTTATTTGACCAATTTAATTAATTAGGAGCTTAGGAATCAATTGTGGCGATCTATTCGGTCTGTTTCATTCACTCATATATTATGGAGGCCTGCTAGTGCATTAGGTATGCCATAGGTAGACGAGTTACTATAAATGTAAAACCTGGTCAGTAAAACTTGATGCAGGTTTTACTGACCAGGTCTTAATATTTACAGTGTCTCGCTATACCTATGGTCTACCCTAATGCACTAACGCAGGTACCCTGGCCGTGTGTAGTGTAGTAAATGGTAAAGCCGAGGTCGTCCCAAGAGCTATGTGTGTCGGATAATTACTAAGTCTAATTGTCACAGAATATAGATGGTTTGATAGGGTTTTAATTAATTAAACTACTAATGCAGAATATTAAAGCAAAAATGGTAGAAAGGTAATCAATAGAGGAATAGTGGTGCTAACCTAGTTAATCCTCCTAACTAGTTATGTCTACGTCTACCTACTTCCATTACTTCAAAGTGGGTCAAATTCGAGAGGCAAAGATTTGGTCAATTCGGCCTAACCTATCAAAAAGATGCCACCACAGAGAAATCAGCGCACCGCCATAAGTCCTGTTCCCGGGTCCCCTAAGCCGAAGTCATTAAGTACCGCTACATGCTAGATTCTAAATAGTGAGTGCCCGGCCGTAAGGAACTTAGACACTACACCCCCCAATTCTTAAGTTCATCCAAACGATAGTGATCAGTTGGTCAAATCGCACAAGTAGAAAGGGTCGTCAGTTGGTCAGATCTTACCCTTCCCGCCTCACCAGCCACCTAGGGTCAGTTGGTCATATCTCATAGGCAATTGGCCTCTACCGCCATTCAAAACTACTGAACCATGGGTGACTACCAAAGAACTATACATACATACACTTAGAAATAATTGTACGGAAGTAAAGGTAAACGCAAACAAAACAATTAAGGAATCATAACTAGGCTAGCACCAAAGGGTGCTTAGCCACTCATATTAATCATGCACATCAATTCAATATTCAAAGGTACGAAATACATGAATTTAAAGTAAAAGAAATAATAAACGCTAAAGCTTATCGTAATGTTGTGACTTCTCCCTTGGAAACAGCCCGATGCTTCCCTAGACCTTCCTTGAGTATTTTCCCATGTTCTCAGAGTATTGTGTGTGGAATGGAATGATTAGAAATGATGGAATTCGTGGGGTATTTATAGGCCAGGTCTGGGTTACGGTGTAACCAATAGATGAGTTACGTTGTAACCTTCTATTCCGTCGTAAAAGCTCTAGATTCTGTAGTTACGGCGTAACCTAATAAGTGGTTACGCCGTAGTCTTCAATAAACCAAGTTACGTCGCAAGTGATGCAAGAGTTACGGTGTAAGTATCGCGCGTGGAACCTCACCTAATGGAGCTACGCAGTTTGGAAGGAGTTACGCCGTAACCTCTTGATGAGTTGGACTTCAGGATCACACAATAGTTACGGTGTAATGTGAGAGACGAGTTACGCCGTAACCTCTTGATGAGTTGGACTTCAGGCTCACGCAATAGTTACGGCGTAATGTGAGAGATGAGTTACGCCGTAACCTCTTCAAAATAAGCATATTGTGATAAATCCTAAGTAATGTTTCCATTTCCCGCCTCTTTAGCTCCAATACTCGCAATTAACCTCGAAGTGTAAAACAATGGAAAACAAGCGTAAATCCATATAAATGATATAAATAACGAGCATTAACGGGGGAAATTGACACTTAATATTCAGGACTATTTGATGTTATCAAATATCCCCCCACTTGAACTCTATTTGCCCTCAAGTAGACCTTATTAGATAAATTCCTAAAAAGATATCTCCCAAAACCTGGAAAATATGAGTTTACAAATCCCTTATGCTAGAATAAAACAAACCAACACCTCAAAGGGGAGCAAACACTCAAATCTCTCAACTATTCTAAGTGTCAATTTCGTGGTGATCACTCAATTGCACAGTCATAGCATGTATTCTATCATAAGCTTGGCGGTTACACAAATCTCCACCACTGGAGTTAAGGGCTAAACAATTCTCGAAGGCAATATGGGTAGACACGACAAAGGTTAAGGGGTGACTCGTCATTACTAACATGTCACGGATAAGTGGACAAAATCAATGATACATGACCAAATCCATGGCCAAGACACCAAAGATTGCTCGCTGCATCACCTAGACATGCTTCATGACTAAAGGGATAAGACATGAGATGTATAATTGGTGTAAAATGAAAAACAAGTAGGTAGTCTATATCTATAACTAAGTCCTCACCACTTACCGTCCACCCAAAGTTCAAGTTTAGAAGTCTAGAGACCGGATCATGAAATGCAAGGTAGATGTGTCATTAGAGGACGTCGTGATAGGCACACTACCTTTTCTTCTTCAGTTGGTATTACTCCAACTCCAATCTTCAAATGTGACCGAGGTGGCCTCCTCGATACTAAACAATAAAGCTCATACTATAGTGCTTATAACATAACATCCCCCCACTTGAGATAAAGCTCAAACTGAATCAACTATTTTTTTTTCGATTTTTTTTTGAACATACATGATAACATAACATCCCCCCACTTGAGATGAACAATGGGAATTCGGGGGGTCTTCAATGATCTTCATAATTGTTGTCGATGAAAGCATGATTTCCAAACCTTTCCACTTTAACCTTGAACTTAGGCAAATGATGACTTCCCAATTACAAATAAAGACTACTGGGTAGGCTAAGGTGTAAGGGTGTAACAAAACAATATATTGGGGTGACAAAATGAAAGGAATGGCTCCGAAGGGTGTATCTAGGGGTATCTTGCACTAAAGGGGAGTGCAACAAAAGGGTTTCACATGGGGGTCGAAAAAGTCGAGGTGACTAATCGATAGACTCACAATAGTAGGCTGTTTGGGTGATAATCCTATAATACTGCCTTCTAAAACTGAAAAGTCCAAATACATCGAGCTAACTCAACATACCTCATCTATGGTCTCGAAATGATGCAAAGGCCAAGTTCTAAAGTTTACAAGCTACCGGCACACTCATAATTTGGTGAATATGGGTAAAATATAGGAAACGGATAAGGATAATCTCACCATGTAATATCAAGGGTTGTATGTGCTTGGCTAAGGTCTAATCTAGTTAGGTTCGGAAAAACATGTCAAAATATAAAAAATGGCATAATTTTTCAAAAAAACTAGAAAAATGAGGCTTAAATAAAGTTCAAGAGATAATTCTACTCCGTCCCCCACTTTGAATTGTACAAAGTCCCTTTTGTACTAGGCATTAAAATAAAGGTGAAGAAAAATGTAGAATTAGAGCGAACTTCTCGAAATTTGCTCCAAAAAAGAAGAAGGCATACGAGAAAGGATCGCCTTCAAGTAAAGCATTATGAGCAAACTTCAATCCCTGAAATCACAATACCGACAAGCATAATTCTAAAAAGAAAAAATAAAAAAAACAAACCTAACTCACTTTCGTAGGAATCACGGTTACATTTAGTAAATGCAACAAGCCTTTAAACCACTTGGTGTCCCAAGTGGACGAGTGAAGTCTCGTGAGGGTTACAGGAACACACACAAAAGTTCATTTAAAAACTAATACAAGGTTACTGTGTTTTAAAATGAAAGAATTAAAGTAGAGAAGAGTTACGTCGTAACTCCAATAAGAGAGTTACGCCGTAACTTGCAAAACCTGGTATGAGCTGAGAAGCGAATTGTTACGGCGTAACCACGAGATGGTATACGTACCGTAGTTGGTACGCGCCAAGAATTATGTTGCTAAAATGTTGGTTACGGCGTAATCACCAAGATGAGTTACGCTGTAACTCTGTCCAGATCAGTGATTGGGTCTGAACCGTCAAGTTTTATCACACAAGCTAACCACTTGTGAATGGTCAACCGTAATAAACTTCAAATGTACCGTAAAACCAATGCAATTTAGATCTGGAGAGTATAGTGTTACCTCAGGTCGTTAAGTCCCACGGAGACTGAATGGTGTTTGAACACTTTCAGGTGTCGAATAATCACTAAGGATAGTGATCAGTAAAGATTGTGAATGATAATTACACCTAAAAAGAAAGTTTGTAAATTACAAGGGCTTAAATGCAAATTAAAGAAAATTAAAAGCTAAAATATATTAAATAAACGCTATCACTATTTTTACAATGATGTTTTTCTTGATTTATAAAACAAAATAACTTAAATAAACTATTTTAATTAAAACGTAAACTTAAATTTTCTAAAAACGTGACTTAAAATGAAAACGTATGCTATGTATAAAAATTAGCGAGTACAGTAAAAACGTAAAATTTTTGAAATAAAAGTCCTACAAGTGTAAAAACAATTTTCTTACTTATTATATGACAAAATAAAATTTTAGAAAAAAGATTTATATTTTTTAGACTTTTATATTTTTATTATGAATTAAATACTATTTTACACTAATTAAATGATTAAAAATACTAAAACAATCAGAAAAATCAAACTTTTTGTAAAATACTTTATAACAAGACAAGGCTAGGAAAAATATAAAAAGTGTGACAACTTATTTTAATAAGCTAGAAATAAGCTAATTAATACGTATAAGCTAAATTGACAAACAAGACTTATATATTAAATGTTGCAGAGTTAAACAAGTCAAAGACCCAAGGGCAGTTGGTATGGTGTGTGTGTGGTGAGCTGGGTGGCCAGTGTTCGAATCCCAGCAATGGCTTTTTGCAAACTTTTTATTTTTTTATTTTTCTTTTACAAACTTATTAAGCTAATAAATATAAACAACTTTTAAAAAGACAAACTTTTTAGAACTTAAAAATAAGCTCAGAATAAGCTTTTGAGCTCAACAGTAGACAAAAAAAAAATGGAATTAAGCACAAGGATAAGCAAAGAAGCTAATAAGCTACTAAATAAGCAAAAGGAAACTGGAAATAAGCTAAATAACTTGTAATAAACTAAATTAACAACTGAAAAAGCACATTTAATAAGAAATAAGCAGTTTAGAAGTTTAAAAAAAACTCAACAGTGGGCTTATGAGCTTATTTTGGTGTTTTAAGCTCAAACAAGCTTCAAAGCTGAAACCAAAGATAGATTAAGATGTAAACAAGCTAAAACTACTTGTATTAAGCTAAAAGACACAAATAAGCACACTGAGAATCTATAATAAGCAAATAAGCACTTATCTTCAACCTCTCAACCAAACAGGCCTGCAGCCATATCTAAGAGCAGTTTGAGCTTATTAAATAAGCGGAAAAGCTAAAAACAAGGACTGAGGTGTCAAGATGAGCTGGGTGGCTTTCCAAAAAGCTAAAGTGTACAAGTTTTGACCAACTATTAAGCTCTGTGTGAGCTTGTGAAAGTAGCTTGATCACACTGAGTATACAGTTTACACAGACATGGGACTAAATAAAAGCTTGTTGCAGCCTTATTAAATAAGCTACAAAGTGACAAATTAAGATTGGAACTTCAAGACAGCTAGGTTAGCTTTCCATAGAACCAAGATTCACAAGCTATAGTTAACTAGTGAGCTTGTGACAAGCTTATGAAAATGGATGTAAAACTGTGCACAGGGCACTATTTTGAACAAGGTCTCAAAAGAAGCTAAGAACTAAGCTACTAAATAAGCTAACTCAAAATTATAAAAATACTAGGATTAAGCTGAGCAGTTGTATTTTACTATCCCAAAAGCTCAGATCTTGAAACTTACTATAAAACCCTATATAAAATAATCTATTTTATTCAAAACTAACCAAACCTAAATTTTGACTTTTTATAAAACCAAATAAGTTGACTAAAATGAACTTTAAATCAATACTACTTCATCGATTATGTAATATTAAGCTAAAATGAGATGTAATTAAGCTAAGTTAACAAGTTTTAAACTACTGTGTTGATTTTGATAAGCTATATCCTAACAGTGAATTAATTAGTTGAGATTAAAGATGATCTTGACTTTTTACCAATTGAGCACTGGTTTTATTTGTTGAACTGAGCTATATGGTACTTAAGTGACATGAAGCAAGTACAAACAACAACACAAACAAGATCAACCATAGTTAAACAAGCAAATTTTTACTAGATTGTTTTGATGATTTTAAAACAAAACACGATTAAGATCATGAAATGATTCAAGACTTTATAATATCATGTAATAAGACTAAACAAGCACTAAACAACAAATAACAACAACATACAACTCAAGAATGATCTTTATGCTATTATAACTATTACAATAAAATTTCTAGCAACTATAAATTAAAGAGAACAAGCCTACTGTTTTATTGTTTAATTCTACTTAGCTATTACTAATGAACATAAAGATACAAAGTTTAAAGCTTAAGAACAACTCAAACAGTGAAATGACAAAATAGATCAAAAGGCTTACAAATTGGAATTCAAGTGAAAAGTGAGAACCAAGGACTGAAATCACACTGTAAAACCCTAAAATCTCAAACACGTGAAATGACAATTTTGCCTTCAAACTTAAAATTATACAAACTCGGAAAATACGTCAAACATCATTTAACTATTTATCTCATCAATAATATACACAAACAATGAAAGTATTTAACTTATGTTATTAAGTAAATGTACACAAATAAAATAAACTCTAAGTTACCAATATATGTTACAATATGTACACAATTAACTTGGACTACAAAGGAGACTACATACACAATAGGAGATAAGCTTGGAAAGTCATAAATTTGGTCTCCCCTCCCCCTTGGTGGCCGGCCTCAATCCCTCTCCTCATTATTATCCATATCAATTTCATAAAATCTCATTTACACATATCTTTCATTTCAAAAACACACCAAGAAAACCCTAAGTCTCTCCTTCTCCAAAAAGTGGCGGCATACATATTATTTTCCCATTTCCATCCGAAAATCAAACAACCAAGGTGTTCCTAGGAGGCTTGTGATCGTGTGTGATCGATTGGTGGGCGTTGTGATCGTGTTTGGTTCAAATTAAAGCTTGGACGTGGGTATTGATTTTGGGTCGTGGGGTTGTGGAAGCCAAGGAGGCTTGGTTTTTATCGTGGTGGTTTAATTCTTGTTTCCTTGTCACGTACACGCTACTAGGGTAACGTATCATCATCTTACGTCTCCTCTCTTGTGTTTTCTTATTCAATTCGTGGCTATGGAGTCCATTCTAGGGCTTGTTATACGAAAATATGTTACATGAAATAATGAATATGTTGTCACATAAAATGATGAAATGGACTACATAAAATCATGATTCTAAACCTATATGATTTGAATGATATGTGGCATGTAAATATGAATACGAAACTGAATTTGGGTTCCTCTATATGTCGACATATATGTATTGTATTAAAGGGTTTAATGAGCTTGTGAAACTATGCGTAACGTATGTGATAAATGGAATCGATAACGAATGATTTACGAGTGTGTTTTGATTTGTATATGGGGCGTACATATATGGTCTTGGTGAAGGATGTCACGTACCAAATGGGGTGTTGGTTAATATGTTGTGTAATCTTGTGATAATCGAGTTTACATGTGTTAAAACCTATACGTTAATCATAATCAAAAACTAGGGTTTTGTAATTGATGTTTTAATAAAGATAAGGGGTTAATTTATAAATTATGAAACTTGATGGATTAACTTGTTAATATGTTAACTAAATGGATTAAATGAGTAAAATGAGTAAACTTGCTATATATACACTTTTAACCCTAAACTTTGCAATATTGACATTTTAAACCCTAAACTTTTATAACTTGTCATAAATGATCCTTAAATCATAATAACACTCATTTTCACTATTTAACTTAAGATAAGTAACTAAACCTGCTAATTATGGAAACCTGCTAATTATGGAAACCTGCTAATTATGGAAAGTTACTAAAATAGAAAGTTGCCTAAAATAGAAAGTACTTAAAATGGAAAGATTACTAAAAGTGGAAACCTGCTAAAAATAGAAAGCCGTCTTAAACGAGTCATCTGATTCTTTGGAACGTTATTTAATTCTTAGGTTCCGGACGGCGGCATTGATTCATCGTGTGACTTACGTTTCTATTTTACTTGCTTCGAGTGAGGTACAGATATTCTGACCTTACCTCTTAAGGTTTCTTGTGATTCTTATACATCTTTCGATATTAGCTTAAACTGTTATGCTTCACTCTAAGCCTCTTTATTAGGGCTTCCCTATGACTTTGCTATGCTCCCTCTGATATAAACTCTGATATGAACTCTGATATGAACTCTGATATAAACTCTGATATGAACTCTAATATGAACTCTGATATGAACTCTGATATGAACTCTGATATGAACTCTGATATGAACTTTGATATGAACTTTGATATGAACCCTTACGATATGATTATGCTTTGACCAGCCGTTTGATACCCGAGCCAAATATGTGTTCCTAGTCGTGAAGGTAACCCGACGTGTCATTGATGCACCAATGGCATGACTCTAGTGTGTACGAGTGATGATACACACCGTCCCCTATTATGATATGATATGATTATGAGCTCACTATATGTATATGATTTGGCCACTAGGGGCGTATGGATGCATCCTAGATATGATATGTTTCGAGGGATTTGATCTGTTTGGAGAGATATATGGTGAATGATGCGGGTGCAACTGCGTCTTCACATTCCGGGAGCTAGCTACTCCATTTGTTACTGAGGTCTCCCTTCCTATGATATATGGTATTCCGAGGTCACCCTCCGAATACAATGGTTACTTATGATATGATATGATATGATATGTTCCAGGCTCGTGGTAGATTTCTGACAACCCTTACACCTTTGATATGCTATATTGTACCTTTTGTATTCCCAACGCACTATATGCTATGTTAATTGTTCATTACTCCGACCTTTATATGACTCACTCTACTACCAAGATATATATATTCCATTGCTTTGATCTGTCACACTCTCATTCCGTTAATTCAGACTATCGTTCCATTCACGTACCGGGTTATTATATGTTAATTGGATTTAATTATGATATTCATGTTTTTACTACTACATTACCCTGCTATGATGTGATTAATATGCGGTTATCTGAGTTACCTGTTTTCATCTGATGATATGTGATCTCACCGTTATGTGACTCTCAATTGTCTGGTGACCATACTAAGGTGTAATCGATAGTTTTATCAGTTTATTATGTGTGCTTTGTTCGGTATCTCGTGGACTATGATTATTCCGTTGTATTCTTATCTGTTTGTTGTTGACCTGCCATGTTTACATTTCTGCCTATGCTACGGTTTGATTGGGTAAATGGGTCATCTTGTGACATCTGGCTTGTTAATTTGTTTAGTTGCCCTGCTAGGTCTTTAATTCATTTAATTATATATTTTATATTGTATTCCTACTTATTACGTGTGACCGCCATGTGTTGACTGCCGTTAGTACTTCCTACCAAGTATGATATCTGGTTATGTTTTCAACTAAGGGTTTTGACCTGTGTGAATTGCTATGCTCACTTATTAATAAATTGCTTCCGCTTTCCTAGATATCCTGTTGGCTTGTATGCCTTCTCGATTTCCTGAATTGATTGTATGATATATATGTTGTGTGGATGCTACCGCTATGCTTGCTTATGATTCAGCTTCTTGTATGTCCTGGTTTGTATGTGCTTGTTTATATGTCGTCGAGGCTTTGCTTTGTTTCGTTCTCCTTGTTATCTGTTCGTATTGGATATCTGTATAATTGTGTTCTGCAGGATCCTCATTGACTCATTGTTCTCATTTCACGCAACTTTGTTATCCGTTTTCTTTCTTTCATTTTGCATTTCAGATTTTATTTAGCTTTTGTTTTGTTATATCTGTTCACTGGGCTTTTAAGCTCAGCCGCATTTCTTTCCTGCTGGCAGTTTTAGATTTGAAGATGGGCTTTGATGGGCTGAGAGTTGGATTATCTGAGTGGACCAACCCTAGTTACCTTTCTAGTTGGACTCATTTTGGCGGGCTATTGTTTTGGAATTTTGGTCTATTTTAGACATTTGGATTTTGTAATTTCCTTGTAAATCTTTTGTTTAAAATGTCTTGGTACGTTATTCTTTAAGACTTCCGCTTGAAGAATTTTATTTGTATGTTCTGATATGACACCAGAAAGTGACACTTCTACCCTTGTCGGGTTGGGGTGTTACAATTATGGTATCAGAGCCCAGGTTTCGTCTTGTTGGCCATAGGATTGACCTGTGAGGATTTGGGTAGACACTAGGCTTCCGTCTGTTCTGATCTCTTCTGATTCCTTTGATTTTCATTCAGATTTGGCTCCGATATTCTTTTGTCTTCGCCGATTTGACCTTCTCCTTTTCGCATTTGATTTTGTTTGTTTACCTTCGCCCATTTGTTTGTCGATCGTTTAGATGAAGGCTACTCGTGGAACCGAAGATGATGGTGCCGACCTTGCACCGCCGCAACAATTTCTGGAGAAGTTCGTGAAGCGGAAGCCGCACCCGATCGTGATGTTGCCGGAGACATCAAGATGCTGCTGGAGGGAGCTGGACGGAGATTCATCTACTTCACATGACTGGGCGTGACCTGTGTTACTCCGATTTGTTTGTCATGCGTTTGTGGCGGTTTGATATTTTGCTATGTGATTTTGATCGGCATTGCTCTTCTTTGATTTGTTCAGAACTCGGTTTGAATCGTGAAGTTTCATCGTCTAGCATTTTGGTCTTATCTCAGCTTTGTATTTGAATCGTCAGTAATGAGTCATGAGGAACCGTTCCGAGCAAGTTGGTGGCCTTCTTTCTTTTCTGGTATGGTAAGTTGGTTTGATGTATTATATGCTGCATGTTTGTGAATCTGGTCTGCTTTGGTTTGTGCTTGCTACCCGTATGTTATCTGTTGTGATGTCATATTGGTTATGTGATTTGTCATGACCCGAGACAGAATATGATGACAATAAGGACTTGTTATGTGATGCAAGTATTATGACGCCTGATCACCGTGATAATACCGCGATCATATAATTTGAACTTATTGAAATTGTGCGACGTCTTGGGAAATGCCTGGGGTTGGTACGTGAATGGACTATGACCTATATCCGTTATTTGTCGACCTACATGTTCATTTGAAATTTGTACTTTTTGTGAGATTCTCATCGACATCCGTTACGTATAAGTTTGGTACGCTTTGGAAACCGAAATCGGTATAATTTGTGTGGAACTATGGATTGCTACGTTTGCCTTAAACTCGTACGTCTCTGAGTACTTCGGCGACTTCAATTTTCGAGGACGAAAATTTTCTTTTAGAGGGGAAGTGTTGTAAAACCCTAAAATCTCAAACGCGTGAAATGACAATTTTGCCCTCAAACTTAAAATTATACAAACTCGGAAAACACGTCAAACATCATTTAACTATTTATCTCATCAATAATATACACAAACAATGAAAGTATTTAACTTATGTTATTAAGTAAATGTACACAAATAAAATAAACTCTAAGTTACCAATATATGTTACAATATGTACACAATTAACTTGGACTACAAAGGAGACTACATACACAATAGGAGATAAGCTTGGAAAGTCATAAATTTGGTCTCCCTCCCCTTGTGGCCGGCCTCAATCCTCTCCTCATTATTATCCATATCAATTTCATAAAATCTCATTTACACATATCTTTCATTTCAAAAACACACCAAGAAAACCCTAAGTCTCTCCTTCTCCAAAAAGTGGCGGCATACATATTATTTTCCCATTTCCATCCGAAAATCAAACAACCAAGGTGTTCCTAGGAGGCTTGTGATCGTTTGTGATCGATTGGGGCGCGTAGTGATCGTGTTTGGTTCAAATTAAAGCTTGGACGTGGGTATTGATTTTGGGTCGTGGGGTTGTGGAAGCCAAGGAGGCTTGGTTTTTATCGTGGTGGTTTAATTCTTGTTTCCTTGTCACGTACACGCTACTAGGGTAACGTATCATCATCTTACGCTTCTTCTCTTGTGTTTTCTTATTCAATTCGTGGCTATGGAGTCCATTCTAGGGCTTGTTATACCAAAAATATGTTACATGAAATAATGAATATGTTGTCACATAAAATGATGAAATGGACTACATAAAATCATGATTCTAAACCTATATGATTTGAATGATATGTGGCATGTAAATATGAATACGAAACTGAATTTGGGTTCCTCTATATGTCGACATATATGTATTGTATTAAAGGGTTAAATGAGCTTGTGAAACTATGCGTATACGTATGTGATAAATGGAATCGATAACGAATGATTTACGAGTGTGTTTTGATTTGTATATGGGGCGTAAATATATGGTCTTGGTGAAGGATGTCACGTACCAAATGGGGTGTTGGTTAATATGTTGTGTAATCTTGTGATAATCGAGTTTACATGTGTTAAAACCTATACGTTAATCATAATCAAAAACTAGGGTTTTGTAATTGATGTTTTAATAAAGATAAGGGGTTAATTTATAAATTATGAAACTTGATGGATTAACTTGTTAATATATTAACTAAATGGATTAAATGAGTAAAATGAGTAAACTTGCTATATATACACTTTTAACCCTAAACTTTGCAATATTGACATTTTAAACCCTAAATTTTATAACTTGTCATAAATGATCCTTAAATCATAATAACACTCATTTTCACTATTTAACTTAAGTAACTAAACCTGCATTATGGAAACCTCAATTATGGAAAGTTACTAAAATAGAAAGTTGCCTAAAATAGAAAGTACTTAAAATGGAAAGATTACCTAAAAGTGGAAACCGCTAAAATAGAAAGCCGCCTAAACGAGTCATCCGATTCTTTGGAACGTTATTTAATTCTTAGGTTCCGGACGGCGGCATTGATTCATCGTGTGACTTACGTTTCTATTTTACTTTCTTCGAGTGAGGTACGATATTCGACCTTACCTCTTAAGGTTTCTTGTGATTCTTATACATCTTTCGATATTAGCTTGAACTGTTATGCTTCACTCTAAGCCTCTTTATTAGGGCTTCCCTATGACTTTGCTATGCTCCTCCGATATAAACTCTATATGAACTCATATGAACTCGATATAAACTCTGATATGAACTCTAATATGAACTCTGATATGAACTCTGATATGAACTCTGATATGAACTCTGATATGAACTTTGATATGAACTTTGATATGAACCCTTATGATATGATTATGCTTTGACCCGTCAGTTTGATACCCGAGCCAAATATGTGTTCCTAGTCAAGAAGGTAACCTGACCGGCATTGATGCACCAATGGCATGACTCCAGTGTGTATGAGTGATGATACACACCGTCCCCTATTATGATATGATATGATTATGAGCTCACTATATGTATATGATTTGGCCACTGGGGGGCGTATGGATGCATCCTAGATATGATATGTTTCGAGGTATTTGATCTGTTTGGAGATATATATGGTGAATGATGTCGGTGCAATCCGCTCTTCACATTCCGGGAGCTAGCTACTCCATTTGTTACTGAGGTCTCCCTTCCTATGATATATGGTATTCCGAGGTCACCAATACAATGGTTACTTATGATATGATATGATATGATATGTTCTGGGCTCGTGGTAGATTTCTGACAACCCTTACACCTTTGATATGCTATATTGTACCTTTTGTATTCCCAACACACTATATGCTACGTTAATTGTTCATTACTCAGTACCTTTATATGACTCACTCTACTGCCAAGATATATATATTCCATTGCTTTGATCTGTCACACTCTCATTCCGTTAATCTGACTATCGTTCCATTCACGTACCGGGTTATTATATGTTAATTGGATTTGATTATGATATTCATGTTTTATGCGACTACTGATTACCCCGCTATGATGTGATTAATATGCGGTTATCTGAGTTACCTGTTTTCATCTGATGATATATGATCTCACTGTTATGTGACTCTCTGAATTGTCTGGTGACCATACTAAGGTCTAATCGATAGTTTTATCGTTTATTATGTGCTTTGTTCGTATCTCGTGGACTATGATTATTCCGTGGTATTCTCATCTGTTTATTGTTGACCTGTCATGTTTACATTTCTGCCTATGCTACGGTTTGATTGGGTAAATGGGTCATCTTGTGACATCTGGCTTGTTAATTTGTTTAGTTGCCCTGCTAGGTCTTTAATTCATTTAATTATATATTTTATATTGTATTCCTACTTATTACGTGGACCATGTGTTGACTGCCGTTAGTACTCTCGCTGTTATGATAATGGTTATGTTTTCAACTAAGGGTTTTGACCTGTGTGAATTGCTATGCTCACTTATTAAATAATTGCTTCCGCTCTGTAGATATCCTGTTTGGCTTGTATGCCTTCTGATTTCCTGAATTGATTGTATGATGTATATGTTGTGTGGATGCTACTACCGCTATGCTTATGATTCAGTTCTTGTATGTCTGGTTTGTATGTGCTTGTTTATATGTCGTCGAGGCTTTGCTTTGTTTCGTTCTCCTTGTTATCTGTTCGTATTGATATCTCGATAATTGTGTTCTGGGATCCTCATTGACTCATTGTTCTCATTTCGCTGCAACTTAGTTATCCGTTTTCTTTCTTTCATTTTATTTCGATTTTATTTAGCTTTTGTTTTGTTATATCTGCTCACCTGCTTTAAGCTCACGCATTTTTCCTCTGCGCGGTTTTAGATTTGAAGATGGGCTTTGATGGGAGAGTTGGATTATTCGAAAGTGGACCAACCCTAGTTACCTTTCTAGTTGGACTCATTTTGGCGGGCTATTGTTTTGGAATTTTGGTCTATTTTAGACATTTGGATTTTGTAATTTCCTTGTAAATCTTTTGTTTAAAGTGTCTTGGTACGTTATTCTTTAAGACTTCCGCTTGAAGAATTTTATTTGTATGTTCGATATGACACCGAAAGTGACACTTCTACCCTTGTCGGGTTGGGGTGTTACAATTATGGTATCGAGCCCGTGTTTCGCCTTTTGCCATTAGGATTGACCTCGTGAGGATTTGGGTAGACACTAAGCCCGGCATCTGCTCATCTTCCGATTCCTTTGATTTTCATTCAGATTGCCTCATATTCTTTTGTCTTCGCCATTTGACCTTCTCCTTTTAAGATTTGATTTTGTTTGTTTACCTTCATTTGTTTGTCGATCGCTTAATAAGGCTACCTCGTGGAACCGAAGATGATGGTGCCGACTTGCACCGCCGCAATACTGGAGAAGTTCAGGAAGCGAAGCCGCACCATCGTGATGTTGCCGGAGACATCAAGATGCCGCTGGAGGGAAAATGGACGGGAGATTCATCTACTTCACATGACCGGGCGCCAATTCGTGTTACTCCGATTTGTTTGTCATGCGTTTGTGGCGGTTTGATATTTTGCTATGTGATTTTGATCGGCATTGTTTTTCTTTGATTTGTTCGTAACTCTCGCTTTGAATCGTGAAGTTTCATCGCCTAGCATTTTGGTCTTATCTCAGCCTTTGTATTTGAATCACAAGTAATGAGTCATGAGAAAACCGTCGATATAACTTGGTGTACTCTCGATTGTATGTTCTGATATGACACCAGAAAGTGACACTTCTACCCTTGTCGGGTTGGGGTGTTACACACACCCTATAGCTTCCCAAGAAGCTCTAAACCCAAGGGCAATCCAGATTCACCCTCGCCTCCATTGCGGATAACCATCTCCATGGATTTTGATTTTCACTAATTTTTCTTGATTTTTATGAATTTTTGCTTTTGCTTCTAACCTAATTTTAAGGTTACTAATAGCTTAAACAAGCTATCTAGGAGCTTATGTTAACTTATTCAGTCCTTATCAAATGACTACAAACAACATTTGATCTTAACATGAGATTTTGAACAAGAAAATTGGTATAAACTAAAAATGACAATGAAACTTGAAATTTATTATTGATAAAGATTCACATATACTCAAAAACACTTAAACAAGTACTTAAAAGTTTAAACTTACATTGGAAAGCTTGAATTTATTAAAACGACATAAGAAAATTAAAATTACACTAGATATGTTTCCACATTGCTCTATCCTCTTTATAAAGATCTTTTGACTTGGTGTCAACCTCTCGAGACTTCCCCACTTGACTTCAATTTTGAATTCATCAAAATCTTCCATGTGGAATTTTGGCCAAATATCTCTTTAGCGGTTTTTGCATTTAATGATTTTGGATGGAGTGGAGGGGAGTTGTTAACCACTGGGGATAAGGTGGAAAGGTGGAAAGTGGTGAGTGGGTGGACAAACCACCCCGGTTTTGGGTTTGCAGGTGGGAGAGACGAGTGTACGGTTTCGGTTCGCCGTTTTTTTACTTTTGACCTGCTTGATTAATAAGGGAGGTCAAAATTGGGGGCTGTGTTTATTTGATCTGGGTCTATTGGGTTTGACAAGGGTTCTTTTTGATTTTAAGGGGCTCAATAATGGGTCCTTTGGTATTAATTAAGCACAAGGACCAATTTTGCAATTTCTGAAAAGTTGAAGGACTAAAAATGCAACTTTTCCAAAGTTATAAAAAGGACTAAACTTGACAAACTTTAATAGTACAAGGATAATATTTGATAATTTTCCCCTTTTTAAATATCCAAGGACTATTTTTGACATTTTTCAAACTTGAGGGACCAAAGTTGTCATTTTGCAATTTTAAATTTCAAAGATCAAATTTGAAAACTCATGAATCCCTAGGGACTTTAAATAACATTTTTCTTTATTTTGATTTACCAGGGACTAAATTTGACAACTTTTGAAACTTGGGGGACTAAACCTGCCAATTATGCAAACTTGATACGTTTTTCATCTGATTTTGATATTTTTGCATTTAAAACACGTAAAACACTTATTTGTGATATTTTTATCATTTTGATGCATTTCGAAGTGTTTTCGATGTTTTTGCAGTTTAAATAGTATAAAATGATGAGTATTTAGACACTCATCAATCAAAGAATCGCAAAGTAATTACTTCATTGTCTCCTGCAAAAATGGTTAGAAAACACAAAACCCAACAGAAAGGAAATAAAACGAAAGAAAGGGATAATTCGGTTGTTCTGAAGAGCACTTTTCTTTTTAAAGAGACTTTAAGTTAGACTCAGAGCCATGGGCTACAAGTGTTTGTCTGTTACTGGGCGATCTCCATGTTGAAGCCAGTTGATCAAATTCTCATCCCGTTTGTTTTCAACACCCTAAGTAAAAAATTTTGATCTTTTGGTAGGGGTGATCAAAACCTTTGGCTTTATCTTCTTCACTAATACCAAGCAGGGGTCTAGCCTAACTCAACTGTTTTTTAGTCCAATTTTTAAAGTTTTTGACAGTCCTTGGCATTTTGAAAATAGTTTTAGCATCACCAATCTTTAGCCAAAACCAGCTTTTCCTTCACGTTTTATCAAACCCAGATATTTCTTTAAAGGGTTTTTTCCGAAAATCACCCTAAAGCCCATCCGCCACTAATTGCCTAACATCTTCCAAACCACAAAGTCGACTAGAAACGAGTGTGTTCCTACAAAACTCGTGATGTTTGTTGCTATCCCAGGAAGTTGTTCCTTTGTAATCAAGCTCGTTTTCCATAACCTGGTTGTAGCATTCCTTAAAGATAATATTGACTGGGGACCAGGAACAACAGGACTTGATGCAGGTTTTACTGACCAGGTTTTACATTTATAGTAACTCGTCTACCTATGGCCTACTTAATGCACTAACGGGCGCAGTACCCGTCGCATGTAGTGAGGGAATGGTAAGACGAGGTCGCCCCAAGAATGGTTGATTCCAATCACCTAAAATGAATTAAATTGGTCAAATAAATAAGTTTTAATGTATAGATTGATAATATGTAAGGTGTCACGTGATCAATTGGGTTGGTTCTCCGTAAACAAGCTAATGGTAACGATAGTGATGCAATTCTTAAACCTAGTTCTTCCACAAGTAACAATGATAGACTCCTTTGGTCAATTCGCCACTTCTATGGTTCTTAGAATCCTCACCAAGATGAATGTGTCACCCGGGATCATTCGACATCTAATAGCAGCCATTAAGAGTCAGTTTACTATCGCAATACATGGGTTCTAAATGTCACTAGATTCCTCAAGCTTCAAGTGGGGGTTAAAGTCGAGAGAGCAAAGATTTGGTCAATTCAGCCTCTAACCTATTAGCAAGATGCCACCACAGAGAAATCGCACCGCCATAGTCCCTGCGCTTCCCCAGTCCCTAAGCCAAGTCATTAAGTTCCGCCACATGCTAGATTTATAATAGTGAGTGCCCTACTCATAGGAACTTAGACACTCACCCCCTAATTCTTAAGTTCATCCAAACGGTAGGTGATCGGGTATCAAATCGCATAGTAGAAAAGGTCGCTTGGTCATATCTTACCCTTCCCGTCTCAAATCACTCACCTAGGGTCGGCTTGGTCATATCTCCTAAGCAATTGGTCTACCATTCAAAACTACTAAAACAAGGGTAGCTACCAATAAACTATGCATGCATACACGAGAAACAATTAATTAACGCAAAAGCATTAATAATAAGAGAATCTAAACTAGGCCAAGACCTAATTTCCACATCTCTAAAATACCCTATGACACGTATATTACCATGAAAACAAATAAACAAGACATAACATCAAAATAATTAATTTAATAATAAATTAAAAGACAATCAATTAAATAAAACACAATAAATAAAAATGCTCCAACAATTAAATCAGAATCAAAATTATAATTGAATAATGAAACCAAAATAATATTAAGAGTCGGAAAATAATTACATATCGTGCAAAGGATAATGCTATCGATCCCCTAGTTGAGTATCGGGGAAACCTTGCGTCGGCTGCTACTCTTTTTCCTTTTCTTCTGTTGTCGTACGGTACCAAACACACACACCAATTGATGAATCTGAATATGCACATGCACAATCAATTTATATTAAATTCATTTTCCATATAAACCTTTAACTTAAGAATATTTGCGCTTTGGCCCTTGTGGTTTATTTAATGAATAACACATAAAAATATGCTATTATCTTGTATGCTTTTGACCCTCCATCCTTCATCATAATATTTTCTTCAGTCCTTATAATGAATAAACTTTGTGCCAACTTGTCGCTTAATCCTCGGACTTAAACTTTGCGCCCAAGTATTAGTTACGGCAGAATAATCCAAAGACTTACACCGTAATCCTTCGTCACATAACTTATCCGATCCAAATAATCTCTACGGCGAATTGTTTCATGTTACGCAGAACCTTCATAAAAATAATTACGATCAGAATCTATTAAATTTTATACGCCTGTAGATCCTTCAAAAGTTTTTCCATATTTACCAGAATATATTAAGCAAATACGGGCGTAACCTTCACAAATTAATGTGCTCAGTTGTATTAGTTACTATCGTAGTCAAAGTATCCTTTACCGTGAATTTATCTTCAAAGTATATTTCTTGGCCTTTTATCACATCTTTTCTACTCCAGCGCCTCATTTATCCTGAAATGCAAATATGAACGAATATAGACCAATTAAGTACCATATTAATATGAATGAGGCCATAAACACGGGAATTTGATATATAAAATATCAGGCTAATTTGATGTTATCAACTCGACTCTCTAAACTCTAGATAACTTTGAAACAAACATACATAAATATAAAGAAACATGTAGGATGGTAACCCTTTTTTTTTTAAACATTTTTTTTTTTTTTTTTTTTTTTTTTGTGCTTACACTTTTAGTGTTGGAATCACTCCTAAACCTTATTCAAGTGTTAGTTACTCATATGTAATAGTTAACTAATTATGGCCTTTATGTTTGTTATTAGCCTTAAGCTTATGTAGAAGGCCCATGAGCTTAGGCCCAAGCCCATAGGTGAAAGGAAGGGAACTAGGAGTGTTGCCCTAGCTTCCTTCCTATAAATACCTTATGTAAACCTTCATTTGAAGGTTGGTTGTTCGTTATTCTTCACACATACTCCTACGCGCGTAAACCGTATTACTATATCGTGTGTGTGTGACAATTTGGTTTCTTGTTCAATCGCCTTTATCTCTTTCTTGTAAGCTTGTGTTGTAAAACTAGTGACCTAACAATGGTATCAATCGCCAAATAGTTGGGTGTACACTTTTATTTTTTGAAATTTTCTTGGTTTTGGTCTTACGCGTAGAAGATAACGCGGTTCTTTGGTTCGCTTAAAAACTTGTTTTTTACACTTTTTAATCCAAGATTCTTGTACTTTCAATATTTTAATGTGTTAAAATACTTGTTTTGGACAAAAGTTTCAAACTTTACTGCGTGGATAAACGCTTTTGAACTTGATTTTGTTCGTGGTAAGTGAAGTTCTACCAGAACCCTGCTTAGGTTTTAGTTCATCAAGATTCACATTTTTGTGTTATTTTGGTACTATTAACGCTATTCCATAAAAAAAATCTGGTTTAGAAACATATTTGGGCAAAATCAAACTTTATTTACGAAAGTAAACCTACGCAGTAGTAAAACCCTAAAACTACGCGTAAGTGCCTCCTTGGTTAGATCTTCATTTTCGTGGTTTATTCCGTGTTTTCTTACTTGGATAAGTCCTAAAATACGCCGACTTTGGATATCTCTTTGCACGCGGATAGTGTAAAAGATCATTTGGGCAAAACCCTAAAATTACGATAAGCATAAGCTTACGCCAGAAATCCGACGCCTAAGATTTTCTTACGCCTAAGCCTAGTCTTACGCGATAAGAAAATCCTACGCCTAACTTTCTACGCGATAACTTTTGTCACGCCTAACTTTAGTGCTTTTTCCTACTTACGCCGTAAGAACTAAATCCTACGCAGAACTCTCATTGTTACGCTGTAACTTTGGTGTTTTAACGATAAGTGCTACTTGGTTCTTGTTTTTCTACTTCAAGGATACTTCATCAACAAAGGTTCATTCGACTACAAAGATCCATTTTACCAACACAAGTTTATCAACATGTCACAACCACCATACTCTAACTATTTCCCTTACACTTATCCTCATCCTCAACATCAACAACAACTAACTCCACAACATCAACAATGGAATCAACAACAAGCAATTTATCAACAACAATTTAACCAACAACATACTCCACAACTTGCTGCAAATCCACAACCTCAAATGGTTCAACCACCACCGATTCTTCAAGCTCAACCGCGACACAAATGACTTTCATCAACATCCATCAAGGATCACTATGAGGGAACCCACTTGGTTTGCAAAGATGTTTGAAACTTTAAGCAGCCAGCAATCAATTCATGAGGTCGATCACTTGATAGACCTCCAATGCTCACTCCCAGAAACTACGATCAATGGGTGATAAGGTTCTTTAGATTTTGTGATCTAAAGAAGCCACATGGAAAGTTCTTAAAGAAGGTTATCTTGGAAGGTCCATTTCAGATGCCTACCGCCATTGTACCCTGAGATCCAAATGCCATTCCACCAAGAGATGAACAAACTAACATTGCTACTATTGCGCTTTTGAATCCTCAAGAACTTCTACACTATGAAGTGATGAAGCTTGCAATGGAATATATCCTCCTAGGATTACCAAACCTAATACTTCGTAGTGTTGATGCTCAAAAACCGCAAAGAAAATGTGGATCATCATATTCGCCTTCTTATGGAAGGATCAGACTCAATCGAAGATTTGGAATCCAAAATTTACTTGGCTTATGAACACTTCATGATTGAACCTCGAGAGACACTCGAGTCCTATCATCACCGATTTTCTGACATCATCAATGATTTGGATAAACACAACATCCACATGCCAAGAATTGCGGTGAATACTAAGTTCCTAAGTAGTCTTGGTCCCGAATGGGAGAAGTATGTCATTTTTCTCCGCCGTTTAAAAACATGCATCAAGCCTACCTACGGATTGTTGTAATGATTACATTTGAAGCCTCATGAAAAGGAAGTTGATAGGGAAAGGATTCTCCGTGCTCAAATTGCTCCACATCCCGAAAATCAACAACTTGCCTTATATGCTCAAAATTATTCTCCTCAACCAACTCAACCAATACAATCACACCACGATCCTTCACAACCTCCATCTCAACAAACTCAATTGGTTCCATACAACAACAACAATGCTCAAGTTGAAGCTAATGAGGAATCGATCCGCTCAAGCAATTGCAACAAGGATTTGCTATGATTGCTAATGCCTTTAGCCGTTATACCTACAAATCCAACAACCGATTCGCTCTCATCTAATACAAGGAATCAAGCCGCTGTGAACAATGGACGAAGTTGAAGTTCGTAATCAGTTATGGTCGCCGATGGGCGGTGGTCAAGGGTTTAATGCCGCTGGTAGGAATAACAATCGAGCCAGTGGTGGAACAGTGGAAATGCTCGAATGGGTTGAATGGTCTTCGATGCTGCAACCGCAATGAGAAGGGACACTGGCTAATGCATGCCCAAAGCCAAGGACTAGGCGCGGCTTATTTCAAAGAGGCTCTTCTTTGGCTCTTAAGGATGAAGTCGTGGATTCTCTACGCATAAAGAACGAGTTTTATGGCAAATGCCGCATTCGATGATGATATGGAGGACTTGTTGTGCCAATGCACCAGTTATGTTGATGGCTAATATGCGGAGTTACACATGAGTGACACGTGCCCATGTATATGACACGATGGCTTGTCTCTGCGTAATTCAACAAACCATATTTATCTCGATTCATATCTCCGCCAACATCTCGATCCGCAAGGCTCGAATGTTCAAAATGAGTCATCCACATCTCATTCGACGCATTTTCAACTAGACCCGTAGTTATATTTGACGATCAAGATGACCAACCGGTTTCCCTTGATAATCAAATTGACTCCGTGGTTATACTTGAGGATCTCAGTAATGATAATGTTGAGACTCACGCTTGAACACGGGACGTAACTTTTGCCTCATCCGTGATTTTGCTCGCTTAATACAAGACCAACTGCACCATAGTGGAAAATGTCATGCCATTAATCAGGACTTGAAATGCAAAAATGCACTGTTAACCAAGGATTTTGAATGTTTACAAAAGCAACTCAACTTTTACAAAACTCAAGAAAACGGAAAACGGTTTCAAAGCGCCTTTGCCAAATCTTATCAAAACGAAAAATATTTAGAAAGACGATGATGTGATCTAGCCGCTCAAGAATGCTTTGTTGTCAAATAGAACAACCAAACATGAACATAAAAAGCAAATTAACGCTTCCTACCTTGGAAAATCAAAAAGCTAAGGTCGAAGTTGTTAACTTGTCAAAACAGCTTCTCGCATACAAAAAGCATTCAACTAAACGAATAGATGATCATCTTGAAGAAATCATCGGCTTGCAAAACAAACTTAAAGAGTTTAAAACTGTTGTTTACAAACATGGCAAGTCGGTCACAACCATTGAAAAGTTTACTTTAAAACCCAATCCAAATGGATATGGACCGAATCTTGCCGATTACAAACCTAAGCTTTCAACAAAAGCATTCAAACCAAATCCCGAAGTTTCCAAAGGCAGAATATAAAGTTGATAATTCTCATTTATGAATGTTGTTGAATATCATCGCCAAGAGGAATTAGATGCGTAAGACTAGAGTCGATCAAAATTAGAAAAAGTTGTTTACAACAAACCCTTTAACTATTCTAAAGCGGTCACTTTCGTCACACCAACGGATTCTTCTAACACACCAAGGGTTATCATCAAAACACCCGAGTCTTCTAATGTTAATCCCCAACCAGATTATGCACAAATTTATGGTCCTTTACCTTCCATCATTGAAGTAAATTCAAAACTCGAAAATCTAAAATTCTTAGATATTTTGACATCTTCATAATGACCTCAAAATTTTACAACATGAGAAAGAATATCGTTCTGAAATCAAAATTGATCACTTTCAATCTCACGCGAGAACAAAGAGACATTTTTCAAAATCTTTACCTAACGTTAAAAATTTGAAAATTGTGCATTAGCCTGGGAAAAGGATTTTCATAAGGAACTTGGAGTGATGAAGGTAGTTTTCGAGAAAATAGAAACATCTATTTCTAATACTAAACGTAAAAAGAAACGGTTGAGAAAAGATGTTGATCGACTCTTGGAAGATGTCATCTGTGCTGATGTCCATAATGTTGTGTTAGAGAATTCTTTGTCATATGCATTTGATCATATCCTACTAGAGCCGATACCGTTGAATCGTGATAAATGTTGAGAACACCGATAATGTGTTTTCGAAGTCCTTAAAAGTTGAAAACAAACGATTGTCAAACGAACTTTCAAATGCAATTCGTCGCCTTAATTGGTGTCAAAAAGATATTCACGATCAACAACATGATTTTCAACACAAAATCGCCAGCTAAGGCAGTGCAAAATCTTCCTCGATCCTAAAATTGAGCAATTGGATGATCAAAACGTGTCTTTTAAGTGTCAAATCTCAAAATATGAACAAGAACTTTTAAAAGTTAAAAAGGAATATGGTGTCATATTTGATTTACTCAAAAAGACTCATGATGAAGCATCAAATGAACTTGATCATTATCTTGCACACACAAAAGAAGTTATGCATTTTATCGGAAATGTTCGGTCCTTTGAAAATCAAGATCCTGATTCACACTATCCTCAAGTTAAGAGAAATGTTAGGAAAGTATGAACAACTTCCACCAACCATCATTAAGAGATTAGCCCCAGTAACACTTAGCAATCATGAACCTAGAATCTTATCGCCAAATCACAAGTAGCTAACGGTTTCCTAATAAACAGAATAGTTGAGTTTTTCCAACGGCCCCGCACTTCATGCCTAGAGCACTCAATCAAGAATAGGAAGTCATGACCTAAGAAAAGATCAATCAAGAATGCTAAAGTAGAAGAACACCCTAGGACTATGAATACACTACCGCTGCCTCCACTATAGATATTGCTAAGTACCGCAAATGTAATAGAAAAGTGATGTAACTCTAATGCTAAACCTAAGTAGTAATTTGATATTCAGCCGATGCACTTGTGGTTATTTCATGGTAAAAGTATGAATTACTGCCATGATAAATGTGTTGCTAAAGCTATCATCTCTCTCAAGTTAAGGAATCCTAAGAACCCAAATTTAGGCTCCACTAATCTTTCTAAGTCCGTGCTTTAGACCGCCATCTTTAGATTCTAAGAAACGCATTGTCGGCCCCTCAGTAGCTCCCAATACCTCCTAGGAATGTAGTACCACCTAGTGCATTCACTAAGACTAAAGCAAATACTAGTTGGAGATGGCAGAAATGGATATATAACAACTAGGATCTAAGTGATACCTAAAGCTATTGATGTGTGTATATCTACTATAATCATAATAACCCTAACATTTCGGTTCCAAATCTACTTCTACATCCGTAGTCGTTGTGTAATGCAGTGATACTGATCATTCTCTGGATTGTTGATATGGATGTTCCTCGACACATGACAGCAATCTTAAATCGTTATCAAACTTTATTGCAAAGTTCATTGGCACCTCAAATTGGAATGATCACTTCAGCTATCATGGCTACTGAGACTATGTCAACGGGAACATCGAAATTAGTGGTTTACTTATGTGAAGGCCTCGGTCATAACTGCTTTCGTGGTCATTTTTGTGATGGAGATTCGAGGTTGCTTTCCGAGAAAACTTGTTTCATTCGTGATCTACAAGGAAATGACCTTATGTCTGATCGCTAATTTAGTTCTACACTATCTCTATGAAGCATGGTTGTTTCATCTCCATATGTTTACTTTCTCAAGGCAACATCAACAAAATCCTCGCGTATAACCGTTGCCGCTAATCTAAACTTTCAAACCATCACCAACCTTGCTCGACACAAATAGTTGAAGGACTTCACCGGTTTCGATTTAAAGATCACCTTTGCTCACCAGTGAACAGCGAAAAGCACTCGTGCTCATTTTTCAAAGGTGGAACACATACCAAAGATGTGCTTCATCTTTCACATGGACTTGTGGGCCCGATGCGCCAGCAAACGATCAATGGCAAACGCCATCTTTAGTAATTGTTGATGACTATTCATTGGACTTGGGTCTACTTTCTTCAAGCAGATCAAGCTCCACAAATGATCATCACCTTTCTCACGAAAATACAAGTTCACTCGAAACACCGCTCACGAATCGTATGATAAAGGCAATGAATTTTGTTAATCAAACTCTTCGCAGAATTCTATGAGAAAGGGAATTCAAAGACAACATCTATTGCAACGCACACCGTAATGCGAGTCGGGTTTAAAGATCTAAACCTGACGCTAGTTTAAGTCGCAACAATACTAATCAATTTAAAACTTCAGATACTCTATGGGCATAAGTCGATTCTACCGCATGCTATACTCAAAACCAGTTTTATGATTACAAAGCCACAACAAAACACCTTCGAGCCTGTTTTACAGAAAATCAATATAAAACACTTCATGTATTCGATCTCTTTGCTATCCCAATAATGATCGATGACTTTGAAAGTTCAGTACCAAAGTCGACATTGAGTTCTTTATCGATACCGTGGATAATTCCAAAGGTTTCGAATCTCGAATCATCAGTACAAAATGTGATGGAAACGATTCATGCTCATTTCGAACTACGAAATGGCTTTCGGTATAATAGCTTAGAACCCGTCACAAACCGTCCTCAAACCTCATCATCACTAAAGCCCCGGCTTACTCACAACAAATGGAAAGGTTATTTGCTTCGCCCGTGATCTATATTGATGAACGCGTTCTGTATCCGCCGCTTTCCACGCCAACCGATAATACTTTTACCCGGATACATCATACAACAACTACCGCGTGGTGCACCACACCAGCTGACTCATGCAATTCACAACGCTGAACAAACCGCCTAAACAATGATGACGGCGTCGATGATATTCGAATGTAAAATTTCACCTCGCAGATTTTGATCCAAATGCCCAACCCAAGCTTAATGAGATCGCCGCATCAGATGTCGCGAATCTTCAACAAACCATTTGAATCCCCGAATTCAGACAATGTATATCAACATCAACCCTCCACACATATGGACGAAGACCATCCTCTTCGAAAACATTATTAAACTCAATCACCCGGCCAACAAGACAACGTCTCACACAAGACGGGAACATTGCATTTATGCACTCAATGTCATTTAATTCAATCCCTAAAACATCAAAGACGAATGAAGACAACTGGATTGAACAACCATGCAAGAAGAGTCCTTAACCAATTCAAACGTCTTGAAGTATGGAATCTGGTTGAAAAGACCAAATGCGAGTCTACGCCATTGGCTCTAAATGATTTGGAAAACAAATTGGATACAAGGAAATGTTATCCGAATAAGTCAACGCCTGCGGCTAAGGGTTATCACGTGGAGAGGGTATTGACTTTGAAGAATCTTTGTTCTGCTGTTTCGTCTTGAGGGTCGCTTTATTTCTAGCGTTCAGGCTTCATATGAATAATTTCGTCGCAAGATGGATGTCAAACCGCTTTCAATGGACAACTTAAAGAAACGGTTTATGTCACCAACCGATGGATTCGCTTGATCCCAGTTTCCGAACTACCGCCTACAACCTAACAAAGCTCTGTATGGTCTCAAAAAAGCTCCTCGAGCATGGTACGATAAGCTATCATCCTTCCTCATTGCTAATAATTTCACCAAAGGTTCGGTTGACCCAACTTCTTTATACATATCACGGGGAACATATCTTATTGTTCAAATCTATGTGGATGACATCTTTAGGTCTACACATAAAAGCTAATCGCTTTGCAAAACTAATGAAGAAAATTTTAAATGTCCATGATGGTGAACTCACGTTCTTTCTTGACTACAAGTTCATCAATCACCACTGGTATTTTCTTTGAGTCACCTAAATATGCCCTGAATTGTTAAACAAATTTGAATGAAAACCTCAGGACACCTATGCCAACACCAATGGCTCATACAAGAAGCTAGACGTACGGATTTACATGGGAATGGTGGACCCTACAAAATACCTGTAGTATTATTGGTCTCATGTATCCAATACCAGCGCACTGACATATTCTTTGCCGTATATCTTTGCTCTCGTTATCGGGCCGCGCATCAACCGAAACTCACCTCAGAAGGTGCCCTCTTCAATAACAAAGGAACCATTAACTTGGGGATCTGGTATCCGGCGATTCTCGTTTGAACTAATTGCTTTTGATGCCACCACGCAGATGCTTAGACTCACTAAAGTACTTCAGAGCGAGCAATTTCTGGTGATAAACTGGTGTCATGGCAATCGAAGCAAGGTGATCGTGACATCGCCGGTCCTCAACCGAAGGGTAATATGTAGCCATGTCCATATGTGAGGCTCAAGTCATCCGGATGAGAACACAACTCAAAGACTATGGCGATGATTTGATGTAATCCGATGTAACTGCTGATAAATCGGAGTTATTGCGATCTCGGCAACTCCGGCCAAGACTCAAATCGTAAAGCACATCGATCTTCGATATCATTTCATCAAGGATCAGAACGTGGTACCGCTGAATTATATTTGTGGTTGCATCACCAATTGGCGTATCTTCTCTCAAAAGCCTTGCTCCCGCTTAGGTTTAATGAGTTGGTCCATGATTGGTATAGGTGTTGACTCAAGAGAATCGATGACCTCCAAAACAGCCTTAAAACCTGTCAAACACCAAAAATCTCTTTGTAACAATTTTAAAACAAAATAGAAAATTAAAACTGATAAAACAACAACAAAATATTCATCTATCTACTTCTTTTCTTTCAACATTGCAATCCCAAGGACCTAACATCTATAATCTTTCAAAATTTAATATTTTTCCATCAAGTGTTGAGGGGGACTAAAATCTTTAACCGCTTCATATCATCTCGTAGATTGTATGTTATTGCATTTAACATATAAAACAGTTTGTGATAATGGTGGTAAGCATTTCGGGTTTTCGACACCTCAACTTAAAATTAATAACCTTCAGTATTTCAAGTCGGTATTGCCAAGTTTCTTTCCTAAAAATCTTTGTTTGGTAGCCAAAATGGAAGTTAAATGGCTTTGGTTGAAAAAAGGAAAAGGTGGAGGGACCAAAACTGTCAAAATGTTAAAGATAATTTTAATAAAACACCTCACCTAACTTATTCCACTTCTCATTTATTACTCTCAACCATATACATCTACTAAGATTCATTCAAGTTATCCGTTGATTTGATCATCATTTTGTAAGTGTTTTAACGATCTAAACATGTTTTTAAGCCATGGTTTTTAATTTCATACAAATCCAACGCTAAAATTGTTTTTATGAGTGATTGTGTTCTTACGATAATGTACACATAAATCATTGGGTGTGTTTTTGGTTAAAAGGAAGGTGTCAAAATGTTCCAAATACATCAAGAATATCAATTTAACCATCAAAACCTCACCCAAACACTTATTAATGATTTTTGAAAATTAGGGTTTATGAGTCAATTTTTTCCAAATGTGAAGTGTTTTGTCTAAAAGATTGTCAGTTATGGTCATATAAGGTTGAATTGATGATTTCCATGGTTGTTAACCACCCGGAAACACTAATTGTTTGACAATTTGATTTTGGTTTAAAGTTCATAACTTTGGGTAAATTTGATTCACAACGAGTTAGATGTTATAACTTGGTTTATAGACTCAACACATCTAGAACTACCAAAATTTATTTGTGAATTCCCATGGCTAGAAATTATGTCAGTAATCTTAACCCTGGGAAAGTTTTGACCTGCAGCATGACTTTCTACGCTTAATCGTGTTATGAATGTTCATGCCATAACTTGTTGATATAATGAATGCTTGTGTTAATTTTTATGATTTGATGAATTTATTGTAAGCTACTTTTAAATATTCAATCAAGGTCATTGCAACTCCACGCATGGATTACCCTACGCCGTAGTCAAGTTATGCACAATCCTACCATAACCTATTACGCCGTATTCTACAATGACTACGCGCGTATGTGAAGGATATGCGTAAATGGACCTCTACGATAAGGTCTACTTTGTAAGCCTTACGCGTAAGGTATATATATATACGCCACGCAGAAGCCCTACGCATAAGGTCCCCTTCCTACGCTGTAACATTTCTTACGCGTGAAGTTAGGATCCACGCGTAAGCTGCTCACGCCGATATCATCTCTGCTACGCTTAACTTTGTCAAACCAACGCTTAAGCTCGATTGACCTTCATAATGAATTGTTACGCGTACAAACTTGTAAATAAACTAATCATAACGTCACGAATCCAATAATGTCACTAATAAACTTAATCGCTTGATATGTTGTGAACAATAAGTGATAACATAAACTTTAAAACTTAAAGTTAACTAACTCACGAAACATTTCACGACGCCATTGGACTATTGAACAAACAAGTGACTTAGGACTCGTAACAATCATTGACATCGACATTCAATAGCTAGACAATAAGACCTTCTGTTGACTAACACTATGTGTTTCGATATGTTGGTTCTTTTGGCTAATGTTATTTATCACCATGGTGAACAAATGATTGTGGATGCATCAGGGTTCTTACAATTCATGAGGGTTATCCGGAGAAAGATGGAAAGAACAACCTTAGGGTTGACTTTGATACCCTCACTTGCTCGGAATCTTCCTGATTGTCTGTGGATATTCTCGGAATTATCCCTACCAACATGCTCTCACACTCTGCCACAGCCAGAGGTCTACATTCAACAATTCCGGGATTCTATGGAGGATCACTGTCAAAGTTCAAATAATGTAACACTTAATCACAACAAGTCACTATCACACCCCGCAGGATCTACGCTGTTCTCATCATTCTCGACACTCCAACCGAACTTATTTTCTCCCCCTCAAGAGACTCCGAAATTCTTGATAGATATTGGTTATGATGAAGCTTCAGAATCATTACTAAGCACTCACGAGAGCAAGAATATTCCTCAACCATGGAGAACACTCTACATGATCATCACCAACGGTCTCTCTGGTCGTGACTGGCTATGAGCATCCCAAGCTCATGGAACTACAAATTTTCTGGTCGTTGATCAACAAGAAGGACATTGAAATCGAAGCACCGATATGGGAAGACATGATGGTATTTCACAAAGGCTTGGCTCCGATTCCCTATGTCGTGATACACCAAACTGTTGATCCAGAGCACTTGGACTTCATCCTCATCCCCATGAGGCTCAATGACAGATAATCACGACATATTGATGAACCATACTATCTTGTCAGAATCAAAGAATCGTCAACAAAGAAACAGGTTCTTGTTTATCGATCACCTTCTAACCACCGAAATCAAAAGCTTGAAACCTATAAAAGGTATCGGTTAGCCGTAAAAGAAGGCAAAGTTGGTCATTCGATGAAAAATCTTCTACACCTACTCAAGGACCGAAGAGGCGGCCGGAAGTGTTACAAGTACGATATTTATAGGAAGCTTCCCAAAAGGAATCCTCCTCGTAAAGGATTGTTCTCGCGTAAAGGAAGTGAACCTATTCCACACCTCGACCCAAAGAAAGCTTGCGGACGAAAGCTCAAGGTACCCCATAATATGAAGCAGATTACTACTCACCGCAACCGTAACACCTCCTTCGAAGCTAAACCTCCGTCCGCCAGCACAAAGAAAAGGGAAGACTCTCAGATTTGTACCGTATGATGAAAGCTCGATGAAGAAGAAGAGCAACGGATATATCATACCCGGAAGAAGTTTAATATCGCAGACACCTTCAAAAAGTGAAGAATTTTCTAAAGACCAAATGGGTGGTCCCGGAGGATCGTGGTGCCACTCACGGTTCTCCGATGCGGTTAATCAACCCGAGAGTGAGTCCACCACCTCTTGGCAACAACAAAAGCTTGTGGAGGATACTATCGAATATGAGTTTGAGGAACCGGAACCGAAGTCCGAAAAAGATCAAGATGTTGATTATGATACGTTTCTTCTAGATAGTCCTCAAGCGACAAAGGAAGAAACCTCTGAACCTCCTAAGGATCCGAGTCTCCTCATATCTCTTCATCACTTATTCGTCTTTCACTCTCGCCACCACCATCAAAGAAGTCAACCAAATCATCATCCAAATCCGTGAAGAAACCATCTAAATCTTGGATTTCTCAAGCTCATGAACGGATTACCAAAGCTGTCAAACAATTCAGAAAGAAAAACGTGCTCAACAAAAGCTAAATTTTTGTCGATCACATACAAAGATATGTATGACGAGCATGAAAAGATAAAAGGAGAAAGGAAGTTTGTTCAGGAATTCATGAAAATCACCGGCAGGAACCGAAATGATCAGGCTAAAAAATACTTCGAGTACGTTCCTAAAAGTCACAAAGGAGTTGTTCACCAAACAACTTTATCCAAATCTTATGCAGATCGCCAAGCAAACTATTCGATCAACGCCCTTAACCGTGACAATCAATCCAACCGATCCGGTTGTTTTCTCAGATAATGAATTGGTGGCCAAGCTTGTCATATAAAATGCAGACGAGGACATTTACTTCGATGAAGGAAAGTCTGTTTCAAGCATTGACTACCAACCTTAGCTTGTAGATTTGAAGTGAAAAGTCTAAACGCCCTGACGATGAAGCAAGGATAAGGATAAAGACTCGAGACTCAAAGGGTAGCTCGGTGAATCTTCTTTAATGCACCCTCCTCCACAACGGCCTCCTGTTCAACAAAAATCTCCTCCTCGTTTCTACCTAAAACCTCGGACGATTCCGGGAGTTACCACCCCACTCAGAAAACCGATGATCACTTTGAGTATACGGGTGGTGACGAAGAAGAGGTCCTTGAGCCCCTACAACAACCCACCTCTCCCAAACAGTTCGAAACAGAATCATCATCTAGGCCTTCGCAAAAGAAGAAGGAAGACGCCAAACTGACGCGATCATGGCTGGATGACGATAAAATGAGAATTTGAATGGTTTGCTAATCTTGTTAACAACACTCCCTACCCCGAGGGGTTAATTTGTAGACGGTTCTACATTGGAGCATGCAAAATTCTGCAAGAAAAGTTCCATGTGAAGAAAATGACGAAATCTGAATGGGGCGAATCAAGAATGAAGCATTTCAACTTCTAAAGACAGCTCGAAAGCCCTCGAGGTCGAACATCACCTTGAAAACATTGCTCGAGCTATGTCTAACAACATGGATTGGCTCAACGCGGAAGCAAACATTGACTTCACACAAAGGGACAACCCTCCATACTACAACCGACGACCAAACCTCTACCAACACTTGGACAACATGAACCAAGGATTCCTTCGCATACTTCTTCTTCAACAAAGACCGGATTTTCTTCTACCGGTGACGATGATTCAAGAAATATGCTACGTCGTTGACACTTCCATTCCAGCACTGCTCTCAAACGTGATAGCCATTGAGGAACATGCAATCACTTGTTCTCCAACACAGTGAGCATACCGAGATGCATTGTATGGGATTCATCATGCCGAACGCCGACGAATCTACTATAGAAGCTGTCGTGTTGAAGTCTCAACATGCTGTGCATAGTTCTAAAGATATCGTTGCCATCACACGTTGACCTTTCTAAGTGGGACTACACTTTCCTAAAGAAGATCGTAGTCAAACGACAAGATGAACGGGACTATGCTTTCTCCAGGTCTTTGAGAATTTGTCTCTCAATGACATCGAAGACATGTACCTTGCCAAGTACTGGTCGCATGAGACAATTCTCAATCGCAGTACAACGTGAATTTATCAAGTCACTTCTCATCTTCATAAGACGGATTGTCATCAAGGAACATGTAGAAGATCTCCACTGGTGTTGAATCTTATCGACGTGTCAACTTCTACCTCCAAAGCTTGATCTTCCGATATCAACCAGCTATCTCAATATACACTCATCATCAAACCAAGTTGTTACCGTAGTGAACTTCAAAGAAACTGCTTAATGGCGTGTAGCGAACTCCACAAGTTCGGGATCATACTTTGAAGCTGGTTAGGGATGGATTGGCATGTTGAAGGATACTTTTAAAAAATTGGGTCTCCCTAAGCTGGAATTCTCAAAGGAGGGATGTGAGACGGATCATCACAATGATTGATGAACGGTTGTTTCAAGGATCGATTCGCATTGGAGAGTTAGGATTGGTCGACCCGTGAGAAACATAACCGGATTTCAAGCGCCCTGTGCACCTCCCGGGAACATCACCGCACTTCCTGGTACCCCTTGAATTGTTTTCTTCATATCATTTTGGATGTTTGATTAATTATGTCAATGGCTTGTGCACACATTACAGCGTACAACCCGTACTTGTAAATAAAGGACCCTGTGGTACGCCCTGCCACAATCCATATGGAGCGAAAGCTTCTTACTTTTGAGTAAAACCTATCAAACCTTTCACTTTTCAAGGTTTTGCTCAAAAGAACAAGTACTTTCCCTTATGATTTTCAAAACCTAAATCGTTTATATCACTCATCGTAGGGAGTACTTGAATTAAAACTTTGTTCAAAAATTGTTCCAAAGTGGTCATTCTTCCTTAAACACTCAAAATGGTCATATTTATTTCAAACTTTTCAAAAATAACATCATATATGCCATTTTGAGAGAAAATAAGTGATAAGAAATATGTTGTGTCAATGCAAATGAATCTTTGTGCTATAGACTTAACCCATGAATTGACGAGATCTTAAGTGTTAGTAACTCGAAAAGACTTGTCCCGGATGGGTAATAATTTCAAACTAGTTCGCTAGTGATGTAAACGTGTCTCGAAGCTTGGACTTGTCGACTAGAATGTACCATTCGAGAAACTCTTGGTAGACATGAACTCTCACGGGTTTGACAACCTTTCGAGGATTGTCTACACCTTCAAGGTAGTTATTAGAGCTAGTTGTCACCTAAAAGCCGACATTGTAACTCTTTAACTATGCCAACTGCAACAGTGTCTCGCGGGGAATGTCTATCTTGAGTTAATCAATTAAAAATGTGCGCGCTCTTTCCTCACTGTGCATCTTAACCGTTAAAACTCTTAAGCACATGTGGAGGGGGAGTATTTATGCAAAATCTTATCTCAAAATGTTTTTCATTCACAAACACTTTGAGAGATTTTTCACAACAGTGGTTTTTATGGCAACATAGGTTAGTCATGGAGTTATAAGGTGACTAAGGTTAGGATTAACCGTCCTATGATCCGGCCGAGCAGGGATCTACCCAGGACACCACAAATAGTTAGTATTTAGAAGTCCTTAGGTATGATTGTAAAAAGGAGAAAATGAGAATCGGAGAAAGAAGGAGTTGAAGAATTAAAAAGAAATGCAAAGAAAAGGATGAAAAGAAATAGCCCTCCAGATTATTCAACTTAGGGCAGACACCGGTTTCAATTCATATGCTCTGGTTGTCACTTTGGGGACGCCTTGTATTGAAGATTAAAAGTCGTCATGGACCCAGTGACGCATGCACTAAACCTTCTTATCCACTCAAGTTTCTCTTAACAGAAACTTGTTTCATTCTCACAGGGAACCCTACGTAAACTATCGGCTTTCTCTTAGAGATTTTTGGTATTGAAGAAGGAGACCCTCTCCCTAGTCTCCTCCGCCAGAAAACCAAACGCACTATTGAGTCTAGAGCCACGAGATTCATCAAAAGATCTCTTAGGTACACTTGACATTTAATCACTTGATGATCAACAAATAAGGTTATCAGTGGTTCATATCGAGTCCTTCACAGATCTTAGCAATCAGTCGAGAACATTTATGAGAGGTTCACATTTGTGATCCTCAGTGAATGAATGGAAACTCCCGGGGTCAACATTAAACAGGCAGCGGTCGCCGGAAACTCCCCGTGGATTACTTAGTGGTCTCAAACGGTCTACAGTCGTGAGGTGATGCTTCGGTGTACCTCAACGACTCATCTCAATCGTAGGTGTACTTCGGTACATCGTGTTATCTCACTTGTGGGACTCCGATTCAAGAACGGCCTTTGGAAGAATTAGAGTTGTGTTTTCACACTATGCTGTTGAAACTCTCGAAGTTCAAACTTGTAAGTGCCCGAATCCGCTTATTACTAACCGTTTAAATGTTTTCTTCTTATGGAAGCTCTGGAGCGGAATGATCGTGCCGATTCTTCTCATGCTCACGCCAACATCATCACTAATGGAAGTTCTATCCAAAAGCAACACAACAATCAGAATGATTCTTCGTCAATACAGAGAATCTACAAAGTTAAAGACTAAAGAACTCCATCAAGATGAATTCCAACGTCAAAGAGCGTGTGAGCATGTTGAAGAACGACGTGGAGACTTTACCGTGAAGCGAAGGGCGGAAGTGACTTGATCAACAACAACATACTATCACTTTCACCACAAAGAACAATGATCAAAGAACAAGGTTAATGATGACATCAAAGCATAATCGTTCAAAGTAAACTATCTCTCTACACTGGGGAGATTGTTCAAATCAAGGCAATTCTTCTCACAAGAAAGAAGAATGTCAGAAGACGTCAAAGCTACTATTACATCAACGCCTTCACCGTTTTCAACACCAACACTTGAGTGTTTGTTACTCATATGTAATAACACTTGAGGGGGAGATTGTTGGAATCACTCCTAAACCTTATTCAAGTGTTAGTTACTCATATGTAATAGTTAGCTTAGTATGGCCTTTATGTTTGTTATTAGCCTTAAGCTTATGTAGAAGGCCCATGAGCTTAGGCCCAAGCCCATAGGAGAAAGGGAAGGAGTAGGTGTGTTGCCCTAGCTCCTTGCCTATAGATACCTTATGTAAACCTTCATTTGAAGGTTGGTTGTTCAAGTTTTCTTTTCACAAACACTCTACGCCTAAACCGTATTATTTATATCGTGTGTGTGTGTGTGATACTTGTTCAATCGCCTCTCTATCTTTCTTATAAGCTTGTGTGGTAAACCTTGTGACCTAACAGTCTCCGTGAACACGATAATGTCCATTCCAGTGTGTCTCTTGAAGGACATTTCAGTCATGTCTTGATCATAATCAGATGTGAATTCCCTTCTAATGAATGACTGAAAGTGTTTGCAGATCACTTGAAGTGCGGAACTATCCTATGAACCTTCTCTTGTCAAGTTGTAGCTCCAATTGCTCTAGGTTTAACAGCAGAGTTCCTTAATGTGGAAAAGTCGACGAAGAGGGCAATACATGTTCGTTCCATTGATGTGGGTAGAAGTAACATGAGGTGAGAGTGAAGTTGTTGATAAGGTTCAATGATGCTTTCCTTTTGCATGGCATTCTGTAGCATTAACTGGTGCATTTCTGTCTTTTCAGAGTCTGAACCCGGAGATATCATATCCTCATTGATTGATTCAATCATCTTTAATCGTTTAGTGTAGCATACAGATATCATTGTTGTCCATCATCATACAATTTAAGCACTTCGAAATCACAATGGGTCAGTAGAATAAGACATGATGTGGTAGTATGCGAGGATTTTACAAGTCTATGATTTAAACCGAGAAATAGATTCTTTCGTGGGATTTTACTAAATCAAGAAACCATGATACAATGGCCAATTGAACGAGTTAAGATAACTGATGGATCCACACAATGATAGAGGATTATGTGTTAGGAGTGATGATTATTTGAAGGATAAGCTTAAGTGTTATTTGGTTGTGAATTAGTTTTGTTAATGCACGTTTTTACGGTGAAATTTAGGTCTAAAAACTTAAAAGCTCAATAACTTCCTTTCGAAGGGGATTTGGGCCTCGAAAAATTCGTTTCACGACATTGTGGTGAAACCTCACAATATTCAGGCTGTTCCGGTCGTTTTGACAGGTATTTCGCTGAAGACGGAGTTACGGATCAAAAGTTATGGCCGTTTGAAGTTTTGACGTAAAAAGTCAACTTTGGTCAAACCTCTTCTTCATAAAAATCAACCAAGTCGCTATAACCCTTGAACCAAGTCGCTAAGTCACCAAGTCGCTAAGTACCAAGTCGCTAAGCACCAAGTCGCTAAGCACCAAGTCGCTAAGAACCAAGTCGCTAAAGAGCAACTCGCTAAGTATCCAAGTCGCTAAGACACAGTCAAGTTGCTAAAGAACAACTCGCTAAGCACCAAGTCGCTAGCAAGTCGCTAAGCACCAAGTCGCTAAGTTGTCAAGTCGCTAAAGAGCAACTCGCTAAGCACCAAATCGCTAACACCAAGTCGCTAACAAACTTAAGTACAAGTCGCTAACTTTCACCAAGTCGCTACCTGTAGTGGAGAATCCACCAACAGTACTTACGGTTTTGTCTCTAAAGCAAGTCGCTAGGACCAAATCGCTACCAAACAACACTGCAACTCGCTGATTTTTTGAAGCAAATCGCTAGCAAGAAAGTTATACCGTGAGCCAAGTCGCTAACTTGAAAAACTTCCAAAACACACTTTTCAATAAAAAAAAAACCCAACCACGATGATTCAAGCCTTCCAAATCACAACCTAAACACTTATGATGATCCTAAACACAAAAGTACAATCAAAATCCAAACTTTAACACAAGAAATCAACCAAATGATGCAAAAACCACTAAACTTTCTCAAACTCAAAAACCACCTAAAAACCACTAGAAATCCAAAGATATGTAAGAGATGATCTAACCATGGCTCTTGATACCAATTGTAACATATTGGATTTCACAAACACATCACATAACAATATATGGTTCGAATTATGTAGAGTTTAGAGAGAGAAAGTGGGAACCTTTCTAGAGAGAGAAAGTGAAAGAAAACTTAGAAGGTTAGATTAAGATGAATGAAAGGTCCAACCTTCTACCTTGGGAGGTAGAGGGTATTTATAGTTACAAACATAACGACCTCCTAACGGCCTGTGGATCAGGTATACAGTGGGTAAAGACCCGTCCTTCCTCCACGGTGTTGCTCTAAACTAAATAGCTAACTAAATAACTAGTAAATAACGTAATTAATGACAAGTCTACGAGCTAACTTATGCTAGATAATATTTGGGGTGACCAACTCTTCACTATGGAATTTTCTAATTCCTAAGACCAATTAATGCTTTGTTAGCATTTCTGTGATGCTGACGTGTTATGGTTCTTGGACAAGTGTGGTTGTCTTCAAAATATTTTGTAACAAACATCGTACTGCCCTTATAACTTCCACAATGTATTTTCCATAAACATTTTTCCACCACACAACAGACATTAAATGTTTGAGGATTTTTTCTTTTAACTTTTTATTCATAACCATCTAAAAAACATTTTTCACTGATTTTCAATACACATTCATGTTTTGATTTAAACCAACATCCTAAAAAAAACAAGTTTTGAAGAATCGTTATTTTTTGAGTTTCTTGGTTTGGATTCAAAAATTGGTGTTGCTAAAAAATCTCCTGGCATGTGCTTAAAAGTATCTTTTTGCTAGTCACTAAAACATTTGTCTCTCTTCTGATGTTGAACTTCACCAACATCCTCTTCTTCCTCTTCATCATCAATATCAATGTCCGGATTATATCCAATTTCAACTTTATCGTCTTCATCATCATCTTTAACCTCTTCTATTATAGTATCAGCTTTAGATCTAAAATGACTTTCATGGTGTGGAGTGAAATATCGTTGATTTTGGGTGTTGTAATTTTGGTATTGAGTGTCATACTGTTGGATGTAGCTATTGGCAACAGTTTGAGGATGACGTTGATTTTCAGAATATGGGATATATTCATTATATTTAATATTCTGAGTATATTAAATATTTTGAGTATATTGTATATTATGAAAAATTTGAAAATTTTGATGTTGCTGAAGATTTTGTGAAGCTGAAAATCTTGAGAAGGTTGAATGTTTTGAGAATATGGAAAATTATTACAAGGTTGATAATCGGTTTGAGATGGAAATGTTTGGGAAGGTTGGCCAGTTTGACTATGACAAGGATCTAAATGTGGTGTTTGATAAAACTGATTGACATACAATATCATTTGATCTTTATTTGTAGATAAAATAAAATTTATGAAATACCTCAACTCTTCATCATCGTTGATATCGTTAACTTGGTCACCAGAAGGAAGACGGTATGATAAACGTATAACCCTGCTAGTATCTAGAGCAAATTTATTCCCGACGTATTGCCTAAAACTACTATAAGTGATTTTTTTTATAAAAGAACGTTAGAGTGACGATCACCATTATCAATGCACAATCTAAATTTTCCTTTTGTTAAACTCATATCCATTTCGATATTAGAAGTGAGATGTATCAAAAATATGTGAATAATGTATGAAAAACTTGAAATTTTGAGCATGTCTTAAATAATTTGAATGATGTCTAAATTTTGAATCTGAAGTGGACATGTCTGGTGTCTTAAATTTTCCAGCACACAAACCAGTAAATAAAAATTCAATGCATCAAAAATAGTGAATATTCATTATAGAGAAAATGTCGTAAAAGAGATAGCCCATGACATTTTTATGAAATCTGTATGTTTTACATTAAATACTCAAAGACTCTCTAAAATTAAAAACATCTCTAAAATTTAAGACATGTTCAAATTTAAGACATCGTTCTGCAAAATTTAAGACATGTCAAAAATAGTAAATTCTGGTGTCTTGGAAAAACCCGGCATGACACTTTTATCAAATTTCATGTATCAAATTCATTTCTATTTTCAGTGACTATCTTATCTTGAATTTTAAGACATCATTCAATTCAATTGGTAGGTAGCAAATTTAGGATATAAAGCATGTTAAAAATAGTGAATATTGATGGCTTGAAATATCCTGACATGACATTTTTTTTTATCAAATTTGGTGTATCATATTCATTGCTAAGATGTAGATTCATTTGCTCATAAATGTAGTCTATTCAAATATTTCATTACCTATTAAAAACTATCTTGAATTTGCTATTTTCACTGACTATCTTATCTTGAATTTTAAGACATCATTCAATTGGTAGGTATCAAATTTATTGATAAAATGTAGATTCATTTGCCCATTTCATCGCCTATTTTTACATTGAGTATTAAGACTCATTCAATTCAATTGGTAGGTAGCAGATTTAAGATATAAAGCATGTTAAAAATAGTGAATATTGATGGCTTGGAATATCCGGACATGACATTTTTTTTATCAAATTTAGTGTATCATATTTATTACTAAGATGTAGATTCATTTGCTCATAAATGTAGTCTATTCAAATATTTCATTGCCTATTCCATTACCTATTTTTACATTGAATATTAAAAACTATCTTGAATTTGCTATTTTCACTGACTATATCTTGAATTTTAAGACATAGTAGTAGGTAGCAAATTTAAAGACTATCTTGAATTTATATGACACTTATTAATTCAAGTATTGTATAACTTTTTCTTATATGACACTTAAAAATACAATTGCATAACTTGTTCTTATAGAGCCATGTAAAATATGTTGTAACTTGTTCTAATAGAGCACGTAAAATATGTTTCCTTGAAAAATAAGATTGACTGTCAACTAGAAATCATGCACTTGGATAAAAATTAAACATGTCTGAAAATACATAAAAATTACATAAATATCGTTCGGTAACACAAATAGAAAAAACTACTAAAGCACCAAAGAAAGAAATTAGAGTAACTTCTTCATCAAGAAGAGAAGGGCAACAAAGAAATTGGAGTAACTTCATCATCCACTAGAGAAGGATCAAAAGGAACCCAACAATATGATCCCCATGGAAATCATCAAATGCATCGAGATCCTCAACCAACGCAAACAAAAAGGTTTGAACCTCATGTTTAGGTTCCCGACCACACAATATAAACTCAACAAACATGACTAAACACAACCTAATAGCATCCTGCTCATCTAACTTTAAAAAATCAGGACTGTCAAATAAATTCTTAAGATCCAAAAGTGTTACTACATTTTGGCATTGAGGGAATATACGCTGTACTAATGGAGTAGGCGCGTTTTCAAAGTCTCCAAGATTATAGGCACCAAACTTTAAACCGGTCATTAGACAAAATTCCTTACGGCCAAAATTGCAGTAATAATCACCTA
>OU343222.1:60508067-60565013 GCA_910596185.1 Chrysanthemum makinoi | reverse complement strand
GATCATGCATGTGAGGCAAACTTGCTACACTGCATAAGAGATATCTGGACGAGTAATGTAAGATAATTCAAACCACCTCAAGACTACAATAAAGAGTATGATCAGAAATAGGATCCCTATCAGAACCAAGCTTGGATTCCGTGTCAATTTACGTCTGAGTTGGATTTTAATTAGCCATATGTGCCACGTCCAAAAGCTCTAAAGCATAATTCTTCTGATAGAGAAACATGCCTTGAGCCACGAGTATATAAATCCCAAGTAATTAAGCGGGCCCAAATCAATTATCTCAAACTCCTATAAGCGAGGAGATAATACTGCTGAAGTAAACCCATTCATTAACTCATGATCACAACATGTAATCCTTTGAGGATTACTCTATAACCCAAAATACAAAGTGGGCTAAGTCTATCAAGAAATATCTAAAAGCCCAATGGCTTGTACATAAAGTGACCGTCTAACAGTTTCGTCTTAGGAAGTGGTGAGACTTTCTTTAGTCTTGAACTCTAAAAATGTATCCCTTAATGCTCCTTTATTTAGTGACTTCACAATTAAGATAATTTATATTTAAATTATAGTCGAAGATCATTAGGCTTTAAACGGCCCAACACAGAGATAGTGAACTGTTTGCGTGATTCTTTTTCTTGGGCGCTGCTCCAGCCTTGTTGCAGCTTGCTGTTGGTGTTAGTTGATATTTGTGGTTTTATCTTACTTTTTTCTGATCTCCATCTTGATGATCTGTCTTTGTATCTCTTGTTTGGTGTTTAATAAGATTTTATTCTTTGCCTTCAAAAAGAAAAAAACCATACTCTTTTCCAAAATGGGCATAACCCTCACATGCTAAACTTAAAATGCGTTATGGGTAAATTTGTATTGCATGCTTCCAAAAGAAGGATAATTTTATTGGTGTTTTGTTACTAAACGAGAAAACACACTTACATTTCTACAAAGGGTTGACCCTTGCACGTTAAAGATCGAACCTGAATAATAAATTTGGTTTCTCTTGTCATTTAGTATCCCGTTTAATTGACTAATGGTTTAACCTTCTTTTCATTACTAGCGCTCTTAAACATTTATTTTGATATGGATTTAACCAACAAGTTAATGAATGTGATGCAAAATGCTTGTTAATATAAGGATTATGAACGTCATACCACCATTAAAAAAAATAATAAGAAAAATGAAAAAAATGTTAATTTAACTTATGTTCTTTCAACTTAAGCATAATCAAAAATAGCAAGATTCATAATCAGCTTGTTCACCCTTGGCAATGGTGATCAAACTTAAATTCATATTGACTTTATCTTTTCTAATTGGTTATACTAATTAAGTTGATGGAAAAAAGGATTTGTGCGTAAGTAAAATTTTGAGCCGTCATGTTTATCCTGATTTAGCAGTTAACACTGAAATATTAGGAAACTCAAGACCATTATGTTCAATAATTCCACAAGATGTAGGCAAATTAAAGACCAAAAGTTTCAAGTAATCATACTTAGAACAAAAAAATATGCATTAATCATAACTGAACCCACAAAAGGTAATTATAAACATCAGTATAAAGAAAACACAAGGCCTTAAAGCCCATGTACACTTCCTTTTATTGGAAATGGCAGCCCAAATACACCTTATGAATAGTGTATAAGCACAACCACCACGGTCCACGGGTAGATAGAGAAGATCCACAAAAAATTTAGGGTCCGTTTGGTTTGGTTGAATGGGAATGAGACATGCAATACGTGTTTGTTTTGTTTTGTTTGTGGTAGGGTAATGAAATGAGTAATAAGTCATAGATTCATTCACACCAATTTGGTTATATGAAATCCATTCCATGGGCATCTTTTTTCCACTACAAAACTCAAATATCTATACACTTTTTCATATCATATTTTATCAACCAAACATAAACAATAGTAATGATACAGTTTTTCATACCCATTATCATTCTATCTCATTTCAAATCCGATACCAATTGTCATTCCTAGCAACAAACCAAACGGGCCCTTAGTCCCTCTGCACAGCCTAATTCTGAAATTAACTTGATAAATATGGCCCACTAACATTCTAGTGATAACTTCCAATTTAACTATATGTTTAATATTATATATATATAATACAATTTGCGAAAGCATCTTCGAATATTCCCTCATAAAAATAATAATATAACTCAAGCCCGGTTGTTAGCCCATTTTCAGTTATGATTTTGGCCCAATGGTGACACGCTTGCTTACGAAGGCCCGGGTTCCACATAGTAAACCATTTTTTCTCTCACCTTCTAGTATATTATCCACCGCCTTTCATAAGAGCATTTCCATCAGTAACCGGATAACGCCGTTAACTGGCCAAAAAACGCCGTTAACTGGCGTTATACCGTTGGACCCTATGCGTTATTTCACCGTTAGTCCCTACAGGTTATTTGGCCAACGCCCGTTAAAGGCGATAAAAAAAATTCAAAACATGTTGGAATCACTCCTAAACCTAAATCAAGTGTTAGTGATTCATATGTAATAGTTAGCTTAATATGGCTTTATGTTAGTTATTAGCCTTAGGCTTATGCAGAAGGCCCATAAGCCTAGGCCTAGTCCAATAAGGAAAAGGATGGGAACTAGGAGTATTGCCCTAGTTTCCCTCCTATAAATACATTGTAATAACCCTCACTTGAGGGTTGGTTGTTCAATTTCACTCACTTTCATTCTCTACGCATAACCATATCATATTTATACGTGTGTGTTTGTGTGTGTATTGTTCATCCGCCTCTCTTCTCTATTTCTTCTATTGATACTTGTGTTGCATATTTGGGAACCTAACAGTAGTATCAATCGCCAAATAGTTGGGTGAACGTATTGTTCTTGAAGTGGGTTTTTGGTCCTACGCATAGAACATACGCTTCGTGGTTTGAACTTTGGTTAGCTTAAAAACGTATTTTTTGCACTTTTTATTCCAAGATTCTTGTACTTTCAATGTTTTAAGGTGTTAAAATAATTGTTTTTGGCATAAAGTTTCAAACTTTAGCGTAGATCTTTAACTTGGTTTTAAACGAGGGTTAAGTTTTACGCATAACTGTTTTTGAGCTTCGGATCATCAAGTTTCACACTTTTGTGTTCTTTTGGTGATATTGAAGCTATTTCATCACAAAAATCTGGTTTAGAAACATCTTTGGGAAAAAGTCACTTTACGAAGTAAGAACTACGCTTATCAAAACCCTAGTTCTCGCGTAACTTGCTCCTTGGTTTGATCTTCGGTTTAGTGGTTTACTCCGTGTTTTTCTTGCTTGGATAAGCACGAAAATCACGTCGACTTTGGATATCTTTTGCACCTTGTGATCTGTAAAAGATCATTTGGGCAAAACCCTAAAATTACGCATAAGCATAAAGCTTAGGCATAGAAAATCCTACGCATAAGATTTATCTTACGCCTAAGCTTAGTCTTACGCATAAGGTAATCCTATGCCTAAGTTTTCCTTAACTTCTTGTTTTACGCTTAAATTTAGTGTTGTTCCTTTCTTGCGTAAGCTAAACCTACGCGTAACTCTTCTTTATTACGCGTAACTTTGGTTTTTTACGCATAAGTGCTACTTGGCTATTGTGATTTCTACGCCTAAGGATACTTCATCAACAAAGGTTCATTAGACTACAAAGATCCATTTTACCAACACAAGTTTTCAACATGTCACAACCACCATACTCTAACTATTTTCCTTACACTTATCATCAACAACAACAACAACAACTAAGTCCACAACATCAACAATGGAATCAACAACAAGCGGTTTATCAACAACAATTTAATCAACAACATACTTCACTACTTGCAGCAATCCCACAACCTCAAATGGTACAACCACCACCTAGTCTTCAAGTACAACCTTACACAAACTTCTACAATCAACATCCATCCAGAAGTACTATGAAGGAACCAACATGGTTTGGCAAGATGTGTGAAGCCTTGAGTAGCCAACAATTCATAAGCGAAAACTGCCAGATAGACCTCCAATGCTCAATCCCGGTAATTATGATCAATGGGTGATTCGGTTCTTTAGGTTTTGTGATCTAAAGAAGCCGCATGGAAAGTTTTTAAAGAAGGTCATTATGGAAGGTCCATTTCAGATGCCTACTGTCGTTACAGAAGATCCTAATCTGTTCCACCAAGAGATGATGTCACCAACATTGCAACTGCTTGAAACTCACGGGTGATCAACTTCTACACTTTAAGCCGACGAACTTGCATTGCAATACATCCTTTTAGGATTACCCAATCCAATCCTTCGAAGTGTTGATGCTCAAAAGACTCCAAAGAAATGTGGGAACATATTCATCTTCTTATACAAGGCACAACACTCAATCAGGAAGACATGGAATCCAAATCTTCTTGGCTTAGAACACTTCATGATTGAACCAGGAGAGTCATTAGAATCTTATCATCATCGCTTTACAGACATCATTAATGATTTGGACAAACACAATATCATCATGCCACGAATTGCTGTCAACACAAAGTTCCTAAGTAGTCTTGGTCCGGAAGGGAGAAGTATGTCATTTTTCTCCGTCAAGCTAAAGATGTGCATCATGCTACCTACGGATTGTTGTATGACTATCGAGCCTCAAAAAAATAAGTTGATAAGGAATGGATTCTTCGTGGTCAAACTGTTTCACCATCACTTTCGGACAATCAACAACTTGCTTTGTGGGCTTAAACAAATATTCCTCCTCAACAAGCTCCTCAACCCGCTCCTCAAACAACTGCAACCATCAAACCTTCGATCCGTCCAGCTACAACCTCAACAAAATCAATTGGTTCCATACAACAACAACACTGCTCAAGCTCTTTATGAAGGATGAGGACTCCATGCCTTCGATGAATTACAACAAGGATTTGTTATGATTGCTAAAGCATTTGGCCGTTATACAAACAAATCCAACAATCGCATTCGTTCCTCATCTAATACAAGAAATCAAGCTGTTGTAAACAATGGACGCGTTGAACTTCAAAATCGTGGTTATGGATGGGGCGGTGGTCAAGGTTCATTCTATGGGAAGGAATAACATGGGTGCTCCAGGCAGAAGGGCTCAAGTGATTGAACAAGGGAATGCTCGGAATGGGGTTAATGGTCTTCGATGCTATAACCTGTGAGAAGGGTCATCGGCTAATGCATGTCCTAAAACCGGACACGAGGAGTGCTTATTTCAAAGAAGCTTTACTCTTGGCTCTTAAGGATGAAGCTGGTGGAACTCTTACCAACAAGAACGAGCTTTATGGCAGATCAGATTCATGATGATATGGAGGACTTGCGGGCTAATGCAAGTGATATTGATGGCACAAATGCAAGCTCTACACATGATACACAGGCCCAGTGTATGACACGACGGATTGTCTCGGTACTGAACAAACCATTATCATTAATGAACCTGATATCTCCGCCAACATGCATCGACGACAGATCGGTGTTCAACATGAGCCATCTACATCTCATTCGATGATCATCAACTAGACCCTGTAGTTACATTTGATGATCCATATGACCTCATGGTTACCTTTGATGATCAAGTTGACTCCGTGGTTATACTTTAAGATCTAAATAATGAACATGTTGAGACTCACGTTGAACAAAATGATTCTATGTTTGATCGATTTTGAGCTCGGACCTTAGTTAAAGACCAACAATCCCGAGTGGAACATTACCATAATCTCAATACCAAATTAACAGAGAAAAATGCACTGTATTAACCGGGATAATGAATGCTTAATTCGACAACTCAATTTTTCAAAACTCAAGAAAACGTGAAAAAAGGTTTTGGCGCTTTGCCAAATCACACCAAAATGAAAAATATTTGGAACGACAGTTTTGATCTAGCCAGCCGAGAAGAATGCTTTGTTGTCTCAAATAGAACAAATGAAACATGAACATAAACAACAACTTAACGTCTTACTTTGAAACTCAAAAAGCCAAATATGAGTTGTTAACTTGTCAAAAACAGTTCTCTGAGTACAAAAAGCATTCAACGAAACGAATAGATGACTATCTTGAGGAAATTGTGGACTTACAACACAAAATCAAAGAGTTTAAAACTGTTGTTTATAAACATGGTGAATCAATCACAACGATTCAAAAGTTCTCTTTCAAACCAAATCCAAATGGATATGGACCGAATCTTGCTGATTATAAACCTAAGTTTTCACAGCATTCAAACCAAATCCTGTTTTACAAAGCAGAACATAGAATTAATGATTCAATTATGACAGTTGTGGAATATAATCGCATGGAGGAATTAGATGCAGATGACGAGAGTCGGTCAAAATGGAAAATGTCGTTTATAACAAACCATTTAACTATTCAAAAGCCGCAACTTTTGTCACACAACAAGATACTTCTAACAACCATTTGGTTATCACATTTCACGAAGTCAGTCCTCAATCAAATGGTGCACAAATTAATGGTCCTTTACCTTCACTTAGTGAAGTAAAAACTAATGCGGAAAGTTGTCGCGTTATCAAATACTTTGACACTTTCTTATCTGACCTCAAAATTTTGGAACGTGAGATTGAATTTCATTCTGAAATAAAAGTTCAACATTTTACCTCGCCAATGGCGAGAACATAGAGATATTCTTGAAAAGAATTCTACCCATGTCAAAAATTTGAAAAATTGTGCACTATATTGGGAAAGGATTTTCACAAGGAACTTGGTCTCATGAAAGAGTTTTGAAAACAAACATCAATTTCAAATTCTAAACGTAAAAAGAAAATGTTAAGAAAAGATGTTGATCGACTCTTGGAAGATGTTATGTGGTGATATCCATAATGCCGTGTTATTACATTCTTTGCTATATGCATCCGATGATATCTCTGTGATTATGTTGATCTGTTGATAATGGTGTGAATCTGATATGGTGCATCGATGAGTCTTTAAATTGAAAATAAACGATTGTTAAATGAGCTTTCAAATGCAATAAGTCGTCTTAATTGGTGTCAAAAAGATATTCACGATCAACAACTTGCTTTTCAACACAAAATCGCCCCCCATTCGTGCAAAACATTCGACCTAAAATTGAGCAACAGGATGATCAAAACGTGTCTTTTAAGTGTCAAATCTCAAAATATGAACAAGAACTTGCAAAAGTTAAAAAGGAATATGGTGTCATATTTGATTTACTCAAACAGTCTCGTGATGAAGCATCAAACGAACTTGATCATTATCTTGCACACTAAAGAAGTCATGAATTTTGCTGGAAATCTTCGTTCTGAAAATCAAGATTTGGTGCACACTATCACTAAGTTAAGGAAATGTTAGGAAAGTATGAACAAGTTCAGCCTAGCATCATTAAGAGAGTTGCACCTATAACACTTAGCAATCATGTCCCCAGAATACCTATTGACAAAACACAAGTTACTAATGTGCTTCCCTCTAAAGCAGGACTAGTTGCCTCTTTCCAAACTTCCGCACTTCACTGACTAGGAGCACTACAAAGAAAAATAGGAAGTTGCGACCTAAGAAAAGACAAATAAAGAATGTTGAAGTAGAAAAACACCGTAGGACTTTGAATAAGACTCCAATTGCACCCACTTTAGATATTGCGTCTGGAAAATGTAATGGAAAAAGTGTTGTAACAAATGCTGAACCTTTAAGTTCTTTTGATATTCACCGATGCATCTTGTGTTTGTCGTAAAAGTATGCGTTCGATTGTCATGATAAATGTGTTGCTAAGGCTATCTTGTCGTTTTAGAATCCTAAGACCGGAATACCTCTAGGCCCACTAATGCTTCTTAGCAGTGCGGTAGACCGCCTTCTTTAGATTCTAAGAAACGCATGTCCCTGTAGCTGATGATCACCTCCAAGATTGTTGTACCACCTAGCCCATTCACTAAGACTAAAGCTAAGACTAGTTGGAGATGGCATAAATGGATACATAATACACTAGGATTTAAATGGATGCCTAAAGTCATTGATGTGTTATATTTTACTATAATCTGCTTTGGAACCCTCTAACATTTCGGTTCCACATCTACTTCTATTCCATCTGTGGCGTCGTGTGTGTAAGGTGATACGAGATCATCCTTTGATTGTTGATAGCGGATGTTCTGACACATGACAGGCAACCTTAAACTTTATCAAACTTTGTTTCAAAGTTCATTGGCACTGTCAGATTCGGGAATGATCACTTCACAACTATCATGGGCTACGGAGACTACATCAATGGCAAACAACATCGAAATTAGCAGGGTTTATTATGTGGAAGGCCTCCGTCACAATCTATTCTCAGTTGGTCAATTTTGTGATGGAGACTTGGAAGTAGCTTCAGGGAAAACTTGTTTCATTCGTGATCTTCAAAATGATCTTATGTCCGGCCAACGCCATCCAGTCTTCACTATCTCATGCAAGACATGATCGCTTCATCTCCCATTTGTTTACTCTCCAAGGCTACATCTACAAAATCTTGGCTATGGCACCGTCGTCTCTCACATCTAAACTTTTAAACCATAACCAACCTTGCTCGACACAAACTTGTTGAAGGTCTCCGAGATTCGGTATTCTAAAGATCACCTATGCTCCGGTATGAACAGGGAAAAGCACTCGTGCTCATTTTCCTTCAAAGGTGGAACACAACTCTCAGCATGTGCTTCATCTTCTTCACATGGATTTGTGTGGCCCGTCGCGGCGTGCAAACGATAAATGGAAAACGCTACATCTTGGTAATTGTTGATGACTACTCAAGATGGACTTGGGTTTATTTTCTTCGAAGTAAAGATCAAGCTCCACAGATGATCATCACCTTTCTCACGAAAATTCAAATTCATCCGGAACAGTTAGACAAATTCGAATAGACAAAGGAACTGAATTTGTGAATCAAACTCTTCAGGAATATTATGAGAAAGTGGAATTGAGCATCAAACATCTATTGCCCCGCACACCGAACAAAACGGAGTTGTTGAAAGATGAAACCGAATCGCTAGTGGAAGCCGCCGAACGATGTTAATCAATGCTAAACTTCCAGATTATTTGTAGGCAAGCCGTCTCAACGCATGCTACACTCAAAACCATTCAATGATCACAAAATGTCACAACAAAACACCATTTGAGCTTCTCCACAACCGTAAACCGAATCTTAAACACTTTCATGTATTTGGATCCCTTTGCTATCCCAATAATGATCGTGATGACTTTGGAAAGCTCAAAGCCAAAGCTGACATTGGAGTCTTTATTGGATATTGTGAGAACTCAAAAGGTTACCGGATCTGGAATCGTCGTACAAAGTAGGTTATGGAAATGATTCATGCTAATTTTGATGAACTTCTGAAATGGCTTCGAGTATAATGCTTGGAACCCGGTCACAACCGCTTAAACTTCCCCAAACCCCATCATCACCGATACAAGCCCTCCCTTACTCGTCAACAAATGGAAAGACTATTTGCTCCTCTGTTAAGTGATGATATTGATGAACGTGCTCGGTGTATCCGCTGCTTCCTCACCGCTGCTCAACCCGATAATACTCCTATACCGATACACTCGCTACAACAACTATCGTTGAAGAAGCACCACCGGTTGACTCTACTACAACAGTTGAACAAACTGCATCCAACGACGATGAACCAGCTGATGATGTTCTGAATGAAGTACCCCCACCTGCAGATTTTGATCCAAATGCTCTTTAACCCGCTTGCTAATGAAACCTGCACCCTCGATGTCGCGGAATCATCTACAAGCCATTTGAATCCTCGAAAATCGCACAACGTATACCAACATCAACCCTCCATACATAGATGGACAAAAGACCATCCTCTAGAAAATATTATTGGCAACCCGAATCAACCGGTACATTACGAGACAACGTCTTCACACGATGGTGAACATTGCATTTATGCACTCATCGTCACTAAATCAACCCCAAAAACATTAAGGATACAATGACAAAAGATAACTGGATTGAATCCATGCAAGAAGAACTCAACCAATTCAAACGCCTTGAAGTATGTGGAAGTTGAAAGACCAAATAAGGGTCTACGCATTGGTCTAAAATGGATTTGGAAGAACAAATTGATCTGAAGGGAATGTCATCGAGAAACAAGTCACGCCTCGTGGCTAAGGGTTATCGACAAGAAGAGGGTATTGACTTTGAAGAATCATTTGCTCCGGTTGCTCGTCTTGAGGTCGTTCGATATTTCCGAATTCGCATCATATGAATATAACGGTCTTTCAATGGACGTCAAAACTGCTTCAATGGTCAACCGAAAGAAACGGTTTATGTCACCAGCCGAAGGATTCGTTGATCCTGCGCTTCCGAACCATGTTTACAAACTGAACAAAGCTCTGTATGGTCTCAAACAAGCTCCTCTGGCATGGTATGATAAGCTATCATCTTTCCTCATTGCCAATAATTTTACCAAAGGTTCGGTCGACCCAACTCTTTTCATACAATATCACGGGAACATATTTTAATTGTTCAAATTTATGTGGATGACATCATTTTGGGTCAACTCATAAAAAGTACTCAATCGCTTTTGCAAAACTAATGAAGAAACATTTTGAAATGTCCATGATGGGTGAACTTACGTTCTTTCTAGGACTGCAAGTTCATCAATCACCCCGTGGTATTTTCTTGAGTCACTCCAAATATGCCCTTGAAATTCGAACAAATTCGAATGAATTCTTGTGATACTTATGCCACACCAATGGCACATACCAAGAAGCTGGACGACCGATTTGCATGGAAATTGGTTGACCCTACCAAATACCGTAGTATTATTGGGTCTCTCATGTATCTACAGCCAACGAACTGATATTGTCTTTGCCGCTTTATCTTTGCTCCCGCTATCACACGACCAACTGAAACCCACCTCTTCGAGGCTAAAAGAATCCTCCGATACATCAAGGGAACCATTAATTTGGGGATCTGGTATCCGAAGGATTCTGTTTTGAACTAATAGCTTTTTCAGACGCTGACCACGCAGATGCTTAGACTCTGAAAAGTACTTCAGAGCACTACAATTTCTTGGTGACAACCGGTATCTTGGCAATCGGAAGCAGATTGTACATCGCTGTCCTCAACCGAAGCAGAATATGTAGCCATGTCGGTGTTGTGCTCAAGTCATTTGGATGAGAACACAACTCAAAGACTATGGTTACGTATTTGACGGAATCCCGATGTACTGCGACAATCGGAGTGCTATTGCGATCTCGTGCAACTCTGTTCAACACTCAAAGTCAAAGCACATCGATCTTCGATATCACTTCATCAAGGACCACGTGGAACAGGGTACTATTGAATTATATTTTGTGAGTACGGAATACCAATTGGCAGATCTTCTCACCAAAGCCATAGCTTCTGCTAGGTTTAATGAGTTGGTCCACCGGATTGGTATGCGGTGTTTGACTCAAGAAGAACTGGATGAACTCTTAAAACATTCTTAAAAACCAGTCAAACACCAAAACCTCTTTTGTAAATATTTTTCAAAAAAAAAAAATACAAAAATATAAAATCAGATAAAACAACAAAAATATTCTTCTATCTATATTTCTTTTAACATGGCAAGTACATTTCTTCCGTCAACACTCTAATCTTTCAAAATTCATTATTTTTTCGATCAAGTGTTGAAGGGGAGAAAATAAATACTTAACTGTTTCAAAATAACTGTGTACTTGCATGTTATCCTATCCCGGTTGTTTCTTTAAATGGTGGTCACATTTCTGTTTTCTGACACTCCTCGGACTAACATTTATAAACTTTCAGTATTTCTTAAGTCGAGGGGGAGTGTCGTCATTATTATTTTCAAATATTCTTCGTTTGGTAACCAAAATGGAAGTTAAAAGGCTTTGGATGAAAATGGAAAAGGTGGAGGGACTAAAACTGCCAAATGCTTAAAGCTAGTTCAATAAAACACCTCCACCTAACTTATCACTTCACATTTATTACAAACCAAATATCATCCTACGCACAAAATTCGTTCTTCAAATCCGTGTTTCTGATCATCAATCTGTAGTGTTTTGTGTTCTTAACAAGTTTTTAAACAATGGTTTTAAATCTTTCATTAATCTAATGGTTAAAACTTGAGTTATAGTGATTTTAGTGTTCTACGCATAAGCGTATGAACACTTAATCGTGTTTGAGTGTTTGTGGTAAAAAAGATTGTGTCAAAACGTTTGTATAACATCAAGGAATACATTTTCATCACTTAAACACATCCAGAAACACCAATTGATTATTTTGAGGTATTAGGGTTTATGCGTGGTTTTGGGTAGTTTCAAATGTGAATGTTTTTGGTCAAAAAGATAGTTGTGTGATGTTGTTATCATGGTGGATTGATGATATCCAGGCTTTAAAACAACCCAGAAACACTAATTGATTATGAATTAGAAATTAGGGTTTAATGTTCTTGAGAATTGGGTATTTTTGGTTCACTGCGAATTTGATGTTAAGACTTGGTTATTACACTCACATGACATCTAAGAGCTACCTGAAAAAGTTTGGTGCAAAATCCATGGCTAAAATCTACGCGTAATCTTTGAACTATTGGGTTTTGGTCTACGCAGTAAGACTTTTACGCAGTAATGCTTGATGTGTTTTTCTTGCCATGATCTGTTATAGAATGGATGTATGTGTTAATATTGTTGCTATGATGACTTTATTTCAGTGCGCTACACGTATAATCTCGTAATCAAGGTCATTAGCAATCTACGATAAGGATCACCTTACGCCAGAAGGTTATGCGTAAGAGAAATCTTAACGTAGCGTTACGCGCGTAAGGTTCTACAAAGGGACTACGCGTATCCTGTGAAGGATATGCGTAAACAATGACCACTACGCATAAGGTCTACTCTTATGAGTAAGCCTTACGCCTGTAGGTTTTATATACGCCTTACGCGTAAGCTCTACGCATAAGGTCCCTCTTTCCTACGCGTAATATTTCTTACGCGTGTAGGGATCCTACGCATAAGCTTGCGCTTCACGCGATACTTCTCCTGCTTTACGCATAAGCTACAATTTCTACGCCTAAGCCTTGATCAAACCTTCATTATGAATTGTTACGCGTGCAAACTTGTAAATAAATAAATCATAACGTCCACGAAACCAATAAATGTCACTAATAAACTTAAACGTTTAATATGTTGTGGAAAATAAGTGATAACATAAACTTTAAAACTTAAAGTTAACTAACTCACGAAACTTTTCTCGACGACATTGGACTATTGAACACACAAGTGACTTTGGACTCGTAACAATCATTGACATATATCATTCAATAAGTAGACAATAAAACCTTCTGTTGACTAACATTATGTCTTTCGATATGTTGGTTCTTTTGGCTAAATGTGTTTCAGATCACGACATGGAAGCTCAATTGAATGTGGATGCACCCAATGTCCTCACCATTGCTGATATCTTCCCGCATGGCTATCCAATGAAGATTGGAAAGAACAATCTTCGTGTTGACTTTGAAACTCACCGCTCGGAATCTTCTTGTCTCATTGCAGTGGATATTCTCAAGAATCATCCCTATCGAACATGCTCACCACCTCATCAAGCTGAGATCTACATTCAAGCAATTCGAATACTATGCAAATGATCAAAGGACAATGCCGTGGATTAGAATCTCAACCATAAACAACTCACCATTACACCGGCAGATTTAAGGGTCTTCCTCCTCATTCTCGACATCATACCAACTGAATTCTCTGCTGCACCTACTGAAGAGACTGTTCTGAAATTCTTGATTGATATTGGGTATGACGAAGCTTCAGGAGCTATCATTAAGCATTCTCACGTGGATCTCAAGAACATCCTCAGCCTTGAGAACCATTTATATCATCATCACAAAATCCATTTCTGCATTGTCGGATGTACGCTATGAGCATCCCAAGCTCATGGAACTGCAAATCTTTTGGGCTCTAATCATCATGAAGCACATCGGTTGAAGCTTCGATTTGGGATGACATGATGACATTCCTCAAAAGCTTGGCTCAAAGATTCCTACATCGATATACTAAACTGTTGATCCAGAGAGCACTTGGGTACAACCCCTGACATCCCCAAAGAATTAATGACCCCGACAATCATGACATGTTGATGAACCCACTTTAACAGTCCGATTTAAGGAGTCAACTACCAAGAAACAAGGTGCCGTGTTGCCGGATCACCTTCTCTTAGATCGAACTCAAAAGCTCAACTCTTACAAAAGGTATCCGAAAAGCGTGGAAGAGAACAAAGTTGGTTTTCTAGATGATAAATCTTCTGGTACACCTACCACGAAAACTAGAAGAGGAAGTGGAGGAAGTGTCAAGCACTGAGTCGAGGAAGTTCCCCAAGAGGAATCCTCCACTTAAGAGGAAAGTTCCTTCCAAGGAAGTGTTCTATTCCCGTACCTAAGCCTGAACCGCAGAGAAAGCTAATTGACGAGGACTCGAGGGTACTGCATCAGACGAAGAGATTTTCTACTCTGAAACTGCTAAAGATGACACTACAACGGTACCTAAACCTCCCAATCCACCAGCTGAACACGGCAAAGGGAAGACTCCAGTCATTGAGCAACAAGAGGAAGAAGAATCAGATGAAGAGCAACAAGATGCAACATACAGAAAAAAGTTCAAATTCCTTAGACTCCAAAACGTTGCAAAAGAATTTGCTAAAGATCAAATGGGTGGCCCCGGAGGACCGAAAGTGGTGGAGTCAACCTTCACCGATCGATCCCCGAGCTTAATCAACCCGATAAGGATCCGCGTGCCACCACCTTGAGCAACAACAAAAGCGCGTGGAAGATTCTATTGATTACAACATTGAAGAACCGCATCTGAGAGTTAGAGAAGGTAAAAGTTGATGAAGAAGCCGCGCCTAAAGCCAAAGTGATGAAAAAGCTAAGTCCGAAATGAAGAAGATGTTGAGTATGATAAGTTTCTTCTAGATAGTCCCGTGACGCTTCAAAGGAAGAAACTTCGAGCCACCAAAGGACCCGAGTCTCCTCATATCTCCTCATCGCCGATTCATCTTCTCACTCTTCACCACCACCATGAATAAGAACAACCGATCCACATCCGATCAACAAGAAGAAGCCAATCAGCCCTTTGGAAGTCTCATGCTAAGACTCGATCGCAAAGTCCGTCAAGGTGGTCTGAAAGAAAGACATACTCTACAGAAAGCCGAATTTTTTCTCACTGACGATAACGATCTTCATGATGAGAATGACAAGATGCAAGTTGAAAGGTGGAATATCTCCGTAAGCTCATGAAAGATGATCTTCAAGGAGAATGGACGATGATCAAAGAATACTCTCACAAGTTCCTTATGGAGGTCGTTCCTAACCGACAAAGGAGATGTATACCGCATAAACTTTATCCAAATCTCTTACATCTGGCCAAGCAAGCCATGAAATCAACTCCAATGAATTTGAGCATCAATCCAGCTTGAACTCGACAATCTTCGATGATGAATTGGTGAACCTGCTAGTAGCTCAAATGTCAAACGCTTCCGCAACGCTTGCCTCCCACGAAGCTAAATTGTTTGAAGCATTGCCGAATATCATGATCGCTTCAAACCGTCAAGTTTATCACACAAGTCAACCACTTGTGAATGGTCAACCGTAATAAAATTCAAACAGCTTAAAACCAATGCAATTTCCCTTGGAATATAGTGGATTCTAGTCGTTAAGTCCCACGGAGGATTAATGGTGCTTAAAAACGTTCAGATGCCGAATGATCACTAAGGATAATGATCAGTAAGGATTTTGATTGATAACTACACTACTGATTGGTTGGAATTGTATTTGGATACAGAAATATAAAGTACAACAATCAGATTAAATAAACTTAAACACGTACGTTAACTAAATTATACGTAACCGAAACGCGAGTTTTATGAAATAAAAGACCTACAAATATGAAAATGATATTCTTACAATTCTAATAATAAAAGAAAATTATTAGAAAATTAAAATTATTTTTATAACTATTTATTTAATTATTATTAATTAAAAACTATTTTTAACTATTTAATAATACTCTAAAATATAATAAAATATAAAATTAACCTGGAAAAATGAAATTTTAACTTAGAAAAATCTAAAATACTATAAAACTAATTTTAAAATTGAAAAGATATTTTTTATGTTTTTTATTTGTTTATTATTAATTATTTAATACTTTTTAACTATTTTAAATTCTAATAAATACTAAACAAACTAAGAAAATTATGAATTTTTTTCTCTAAATATCCTATGATGACAGAAAGCTAAGAAAATTATAAAACAGAAAGTGCTTAATAATAAGTTGAAAAAGAAAATTAAAAAGCTAAATTCTATTAAATAAACGCTATCACTATTTTAAAAATGATGTTTTTGTGTTTTTCTTTTATAAACCTATTATACTACTGATTATAAGCAACTTTAATAAAGACAAAAAATTTAGAACTTAAAAATAAGCAGAAAATGAGCTTATGAGCTCAACAGTTAAGCTTTTGGCTTATTTTGATGAGTTTAAGCTCAACTAAGCTATCAAATAAGCTAACAAGCTAGAAACAAAGGTAAATTAAGATGCAAACAAGCTTAAGCTACTTAAATTAAGCTAAAAAGCACAAAGATCAACACCGATAAGCTTAAAATAAGCAAATAAGCAATTGTACTAAACCAAGAAACCAAACAGTCCTGCAAGGATTTTGCAAGCTAGATTAAGCTAGGGGCAAAAGCTCCAAAGCTCAAAATAAGCACTGAGACAACAAGCTGGCTAGGTGAGCTTCTCAGAAAACCAAAATATACAAGGCTTGACCCACTATTAAGCTCTGTGTGAGCTTGTGAAAATGGCTTGAGTACACTGGGTATGCAGTTTACACAGAAATAGGACAAAGAAAAAGCTATAAGCAGCCCTATCAAATAAGCTATAGAGTTGAAAATAAGCACTGGACTAAAGAGATGGGTAGTTTGGATTTCCAAAAAGCCAAGGTTCAAACTCTAAGTCCAACTAATAAGCTCTGTGTGGGCTTATTAAAATGAGCAGATAACACAAACTCCCTTTGGTACAGGGGAGGTTTTTGAAAAAGGGCTTAAAAGAAACTAAAAATTAAGCAGTTTAATAAGCTAGCTAGAGATTATAAAAAATACTATGGTAAAGATGAGCAACTGAATATTAATATCCCAAAAGCTCAAATCTTGAAACTTAATATTAAGTCCTATATAAAATTATCTATTTTATTCAAAAACGACTAAACTGAAAATTTGACTTTTTAAGTTATACTATTAAGTTGACTTAAGTGAACTTTGAATTGATTCTACTTACTGATTTTGTTGAATTAAGCTAAAATAAGATGAATCTAAGCTATATTACCAAGTTATAAGCAACTATGATAATTTTTACACTTTAAAACCTAACAGTGAACAATTTAAGTGAGATTAAAAGTGAATTTGACTTTTTATCAAACAAGGACTGGTTTTTAATGTTGCACTAAGTTATAAGATCCTATTGTGACATAGAACAACAACAAGCAATAACACAACTGGCCTCTAGCACAGATAACACAATATATCCAAACAAAACTTTAACTAACTGATTTGAAGATTTCCAAAGGATTTCACGATTGACCATGCACTTGATTAAAGACCTTATATTATCATACAATAAGACTAAATAAGCATTAAACATCAACAATAACAACATGAAACTAAGAATTGACACTTATGCTATAATAACTGTTAAAATAAGATTTTTAGTAACTACAAATTGTAAAGAACAAGCAACCTGTTTTTAATGTTTAATTCTACTTAACTATAACTAATAAACATAGAAACACAAAGCTTTAAGCTAATAAGTGACTTAAACAGTTAAATGCTCAAATGGAGTAACAAGCTTACAAGATGGATTCCAAGTGAAAACTGAAAACCAAGGACTGAGAACACAACCTATAGCTTCCCAAGAAGCTCTAAACCCAAGGGCAATCCAATATTCACCCTGCTCCAGCTGTGATCTCCATTTCCATTGATTTTTTATTTTTCACTAATTTTTTGGTATTTTTGGTAATTTTTCTTTTTGATACTAAACTGAGTTTTAAAGGTTTCTAATAGCTGTATTAAGCTATCTAGGAGCTCATGTGAGCTTTTTCAGTCCATACTAACAACTACAAACAACATTAGGCTAACATGATATTTTTGAACTTGAAAATTTGCATAAACTGAAATTGAGACTGAAAATGAAATTGATTATTGGAAATAGATTCAAATACACTGGAAATACTTAAACAAGTCACTTGAAAGCTAAATTTTACACTGGAAAGCTTAAAGTAATTAAAACGACAACGGAATTTAAAAATTACACTAGATAGTTCTCTACATTGCACCAAGCTTGCTTATAAAGATCTTTTTGAGTCCCTTGTCGACCTCTGAGACTTTCCCACTTATTTCCAGCCGTTGGATCCATCAAACTCATCATATTCGTCCATTTGGCAATTTTGGCGCCAAAATATCATAAGCAGGTATTTGCAATTAAAGAAGTTTGGGAGGAGGTGGAGGTGGAGGGGAGTGGGTATACAGCTGGGGAGTGAGGTGGAAAGGTGGAAATGAAAACCATGGTGGTTTGATGGGGTGTCTGGTTTTGGCGTGATTTGTGTGAGGACGATGAACAGTGGTTTTGGTATTTGACTTTCGCTTGACCCGCATATTAATAACGGGGTGAGTTCATTTGGGGGGGTTCAAAATGGATTTGGTAGGGATCAAAAAGGTCAAGGTCCAAGGTTCAAGGGTCAAGTGGTGGGTTTGGGCTTGTGACTTGGGCCAGCTGGGTTGGGTATGTGTTTGTGTTTTGGGTTTAATAATACAACGGGTCCGTTTGGTTTAGTAGTAGTATCACAAGGACCATTGTTGTAATTTCTGAAAGTATAGGGACTGAACTTGCAACTTTTCCAAACTTATCAAAAGGACCAATAATGCCATATATGAATAGTACAAGGACCACATTTGATTATTTTCACTTTTTAAATATCCGAAGACTATTTTTGACATTTTTCAAAGTTGAGGGACCAAAGTTGTAATTTTGAAAATTTTAAACTTTGAAGGGTTTTTTTTGACAACTTTTGAATCCCATGGACCTTAAATGATATTTTTCTTTATTTTGATTTACCAGGGACTATTTTTGACAACTTTTGAAACTTGGGGACTAAAACCGCAATTATGCAAACTTGATACGTTTTTCATCCGATTTTGGTATTTTTGCATTTAAAACACATAAAACACTTATTTGTGATATTTTTATCATTTTGATGCATTTCGAGTGTTTTCTGATGCTTTTGTAGTTTAAATGGTACAAAAATGATGAGTATTTAGACACTCATCAATCCCCACACTAAGATATTGCTAGTCCCTAGCAATCTTTTAAAAAAACTTAATGGATTTCATCTCTTTACCAAAAGCCATTACTTCTGGAGTAGCCAATTGTTTTAGTTCAAGTAAGAACCTTGGTACAATGATAACCAAATGATTTTGAGCAAATCACCAGCTTTCAACGGTTTTGATTTGTCTTTACCGTAAGCCGCTTGCTTTTGGACTAGCCAACTCTTAGATAAATTATCAATATTATCTTTGGTGAGTCGATTACCAATTATGGTTTTCCAACTGCCTTTACCACAAGCCATAAACTTGCGGGCTAGCCAACTTTTACTTTAAAGATATGGTGAGTTGAACACCATACAATTTTGGGCAAATTGCAAGCCATAAACGGATTTGAGATATCTTTACCAAGAGCCGTTTGCTCCGGGATTAGCCAATCCTTTAGTTTATTAGACATGGCGGATCGATAACCATATGCTGAGTAAGTGCAAAACTCTTACTCCAAAAAAAATTTTGGCCAAAAATGGGGCAATTGGGTGGTATAATTACATGATAAAATTCGTGAGAATTCCCCCCACACTAGAAATGAATATTGCCCTCAATATTCAAAGTACCGGCGGGTATGCCGAAACATAGAATATAAAAGGGAAATACTACGGCCATTATTTTATTTTTGATATATACACATTTTTTTTTTGAAACTTAAAGCTTATATACAACAGCGGGGGGCAACTCCCCCACACTAGGGTGGTAGAAAGTAGAAAGAAGTTAGAAATATGGGTGAAAACCCATATGGTGTGCTATTGTTTTTGATTACCGAGTCGCTAGCTTGACTCGATCCCCGCATTCATTGGTTCATGGGGAAAGTTTGTAGATCTGGGACAACCATAGGTGGAATGTCCTCTCCAAAATAGTGTTTCAATCGATGACCATTCACTTTAAAATTTGGACCATCGGGTTGAGATAACTCAATAGTTCCATAAGGAAATACTTTAGTGATGGTGAATGGTCCAGACCAGCGGGATTTTAGTTTTCCTAAGAAAATCTTCAATCTTGAATTGAAAAGAAGGACTCGATCACCAACGTTGAAAACGCGGTTCTTGATTTTGGAGTCATGAATCTTCTTTTTCTTTTGTTTGTAGATCAAAGAGTTCTCGTATGCTTGATCACATAGTTCATTTAATTCATTCATTTGAACTTTTCTGTGATCACCAGCTGTCTGAATATCGAAGTTGGCATGTTTCAAAGCCCAGTATGCATTGTGCTCAAGTTCAATCGGCAGATGACACGCCTTTCCATACACTAGCTTGTATGGAGTACACCCAATGGGTGTTTTATAAGCTGTACGGAAGGCCCAGAGTGCGTCATCTAGTTTATCCGACCAAGAGGCACGGTTTTCGCCTACTGTCCTTTCTAGAATTCTTTTAATCCCTCGGTTAGAAACTTCCACTTGCCCACTTGTTTGGGGGTGGTACGTAGTAGAGAGACGGTGAGTTACACCATACTTTTGCATGACTCTATCAAACTGGTCATTGCAGAAATGCGTACCACGATCACTGATTATAGCTCGTGGAGTTCCAAACCTAGCAAAAAGAGATTTTAAGAATTTCACAACAACTCGGGCATCATTAGTAGGTAAAGCTTTCGCTTCAACCCATTTTGACAAATAGTCAACGGCCACGAGTATGTATTTGTTTCCTCGAGATGATGGAAATGGCCCCATAAAGTCAATGCCCCAGATGTCAAAAATCTCACATACTTGAATGGCATTTTGCGGCATTTCATTTCTTTGAGAGATATTTCCGTGACGTTGACAAGCGTCACAGGTTTTGACAAAATCGTGGGCATCCTTGTAAATCGTGGGCCAATAAAACCCGGAATCAAACACTTTTTTGGCGGTGTAATTTGGACTATGATGTCCCTCGGTGGGTCCAGCATGGCAAGCTTTGAGAATGTCAATAGCTTCCTGTCCATAAACACACCGTCGGATGACTTGATCCGCACAGATTTTGAATAAGTAGGGTCGCCCCGAAGTAATGTTTAACATCTTTGAAGAATTTGTTCTTCCGTTGGGTCGACATTCCTTTCACTATGAAGTTACCCGCATGGTAATTTGCGAAGTCGGCAAACCATGGGGTAGTAGAGTTTCCACGAAAAGTAACCGCATTGAGTGTCTCGAGAGGAAATGTTTCATTTATTTCCTTTTTCTCGAAAACATCTTGGTGAGGGTTTTCTAGACGTGACAGATGATCAGCAGCCAGGTTCTCAGCTCCTTTTTTATCACGTATAATGATATCAAATTCTTGCAGAAGGAGAACCCAACGGAGCAATCTCGGCTTTGCATCTTGTTTTGCAAAGAGATATTTGAGATCCGAGTGATCCGTATACACCACGCATTTGGTCAAGATTAAGTACGGCCAAAACTTCTCAAATGCATACACCACGGCTAGTAGCTCTTTTTCTGTGGTGGTGTAATGGGTTTGAGCTTCAGTCATTGTTTTACTCGCGTAGTGGATAGGCTGAAAATGCTTGGATCTACGTTGCCCTAGGACTGCACCGATAGCAAAATCACTTGCATCGCACATGAGCTCAAAAGGCAAATCCCGTTGGGAGCAACGAGAATGGGTGCTTCAGTAAGCTTTTTCTTTAATGTTTCAAAAGCTTTGATGCACTCAAGTGAGAAGATAAAAGGAGCATCTTTTTCAAGAAGATGGGTCATAGGCCGGGCGATTTTAGAAAAATCTTGTATGAATCTGCGATAGAAACCGGCATGACCTAAAAAACTCCTAATACCTTTGACGGTAGTAGGATGAGGCAATTTAGCAATAACATCGACTTTTGCTCTATCTACCTCAATCCCATTTTTTTGAAATCTTATGGCCAAGGACTATGCCTTCTTTGACCATAAAGTGACTCTTCTCCCAATTTAGACAAAGATTGGTGTCTTCACACCGTTTTAGCATTTTATCTAAATGGGAGAGACATGTTTGAAACGAGTCCCCAATGACCGAGAAGTCATCCATAAACACCTCCATTGTTTCCCCGATCATGTCGTGGAAAATGGCCATCATACATCGTTGGAACGTGCCAGGAGCGTTACATAGGCCAAAAGGCATACGTCAGTAGGCAAAAGTTCCGTATGGGCAGGTGAATGTGGTCTTTCTTGATCCTGTGGATCAATGGGGATCTGAAAATACCCCGAGAAACCATCAAGGAAACAATAGTACTCGTTTCCTGCTAATCTCTCAAGCATTTGGTCCATGAAGGGTAGAGGAAAATGGTCTTTTCGGGTGGGGTCATTCAACTTACGATAGTCAATGCAAACACGCCATCCCGTTACCAATCGAGTTGGAATTAACTCGTTATTTTCATTTGTGACAACAGTTATGCCACCCTTTTTAGGAACACAGTGAATTGGGCTAACCCAAGGACTATCAGAGATCGGGTAAATTAATCCTGCATCAAGAAGTTTGAGAACCTCTTGTTTAATAACATCATGGATTTTTGGATTTACTCTTCTCTAATGTTGGACTGCTGGCTTGAAGTCATCCTCCATCAAGATTTTGTGAGTACAAAACTCAGGGTTGATACCCTTAATGTCGGAGAGTTTCCAAGCAATTGCTTGCTTGTGTGACTTCAAGACCTTTATGAGAGCAATCTTTTTATCTTTACTCAAATCTCGAGCAATAATGACGGGTAATTTATCATCACCTTCAAGAAATGCATACTCGAGATGAGGTGGTAAGTCCTTAAGTTCGACTTCAGGAAATTCTTCAGTTTTCTCAACTGACTTGACTTCCTTGTTATGAAGCTCGACGGGAGGGAGTGATGAAGGATCATCATTGAGCATTTTCTCGATGAGAAGAATATCTCCCTCGATGTCAATTGGAGCGTGATCAATTTCCCATGAAACCGAATCACTAGACAAGTATGCTTCAATCTCTTCTAAGATGAAGTCACTTTCCTCAAATGGAGTGAGAGAAGGAGTAGAATTGCAATGATGGGTTGAGATGAATGAGTGAGATTATCACTCGAAGAATTATGATTATAACCGAGAACTTCTTGAGAGTACTCTTCAGAAGCAACATCAATGATATCTATTCGGTTAACCGACTCGGAATCATAGTTTGCGGAGTACCTCGAAGTTTGATCAAGGTTAAAGGTGACAGCCTCATTACCCACACGTAATGTGATTTCTTGCTCAAATACATCAATGAGAGCACGGCCCGTTCTCGGGAATCCTCGTCCAACAATGAGAGGAACCCGTGGATCAGCATCGAAATCAACAACTACAAAGTCACCTGGAAAATGGAACTTTCCTACTTCACAATACGCCCTCGGCAATGCCAAGTGGACGGGATATTGTACGATCTGCAAGCTCGAGAGTCATGCATGTAGGAGTAAGGTCCGGAAGAGAAAGCTTCTTCCATACTGAATGAGGCATCAGATTGATGTTTGCACCAAGATCGGCTAAGGCAAAGCATTCAACCATTCCTGGAAATACACAAGGTAAGAGAAATTTTCCAGGATCTCCAAGCTTCTCGGGAAGCTTCTTCAAGATAACTGCAGAGCAGTTCTCGTTCAGAGGAGTTTTAGCCATTTCAAACAGTTTTTCCTTGTTGCTTAACATGTGTTTGAGAGTTGATGCAAACTTGGGCATCAGCATGATAGCATCCGTAAAGCTTATGTCAAAATGTAGTTCTTGGAAAATTTGAAAAACTTTGTCCATTTGATGACTGGCTTTTTCGCGGAGCTTCTGCTCATTCAAACGTGATGGGTAAGGAATAGAAGATTTGGATTTGGGGTTTTCAACTGGAGCTATAGGAGTTTCAAAAACAACTCCTGGTTTGGATTTGGGTTTCGGGACAACTTGAGGATGGACATCGTTGGTACCTCCGTTATTAGTAGGAAGTTCCTTGTCCTTTGTCGCCTCATGTTCACTTTCCACTACCTTCGGGAGAGAAGAAGAAGAAGAGGTAGTAGGAATAGCGGGTCCATCGTATGATACACCACTTGTGGTTGTGATCGCCTTTGCATCGCCCCTCGGGTTAGCGATCGTGTTGCTCGGAAGTTTTCCGAGCCCGAGGGTTGATCATTTAAAGACTTCTTTAGATCAACGATCTGACTGACCAACAACCTGTTCATTTCATCTTGGGATTTCATGAATTGCTTCAATAACTCATCGATGATGGTCCATTGGAACAATGGCTTGAGCTTGATTAGGAAAATTCTGGCCTCTATTGTTCAGATTAGGGCCTTGATTTTGAAAATTTCCTTGGTTAGGATTCATATTCCCATGAAATTGATTCCCTCGATTGAAATTGTTTTGATTAAAGTTTCCTTGATGTTGGAAACCTTGATTTGGTCCGGGATAGAAATTACCTTGGTTTTGATAACCTTGGTTCATTCTAGGTTGGTTCTGATTCCGGTTTTGCATGTTAGGATTCTGGTTAAAACCGGGTGGTCCCTGATAAGTATTAGCACGGTAGTTTGGTTCATTTTGAGGACGGTATTGATTACCTCCCTGATGTGAAGTACAGGCTATAGCATTGGCTTCAAACGGACTACCATCGGTGGCAGTACAGTTGTAGTATGCATGAGGGCCACCACAAGTAACACAGACCTCGACTTTCTTCACTTCACCATGTGATGGTGTCCGTGTGAAAGTGACTTTCTTTTGGTTAGCAAGAACCAAAGCCTGAACAATATCCGTGAGTTTGTCAATCTTAGCATCGGTGCTAGATGTACTCACGTAAGATGAAGTAGAAGGTCCTGCATTAGACTGAGACTGATATGTCTTTGTTCGCAAAGGGGGACCTGGGACTTGTTTTCAATGATTTGCAAGGCTTCTTTTGTGGTCTTGCTTCAGGAAATTACCTCCCACGGAGGCATTTAAAGAGTCTTGGTTAGTTTGGTTCAGACCATTGTAGAAAGTATCCATTTGCATTAACTCGGTAAAACCATGATGTGGACACTTTCGAAGCAACTCTTTGTAACGATCCCATGCCTCACCGAATGATTCATCAAATCTTTGAGCAAATTTCATTATCTCATTCTTAAGACTTGTAGTTCGGGATGGAGGATAGAATTCGTTAACAAACTTAGTGACTAAATCCTCCCATGTCTCAATGGAACGAGGGGGTTGTTTCTCAAGCCAATTCCGGGCTTGTCCCTCTAAAGAGAATGGGAACAGAAGAAGCTTAATTGCTTCATGTGGGACGTTCTTGTATTTGATGGTCGATGCAATCTTGTTGAACCATCGAATATGTGCATGAGGATCATCCCGCTCAAAACCATAAAATTGGCTTTGGGTCACCAGATTAAGCAACCCGGTTTTGAGCTCGAAGGTATCAGCCACGATGGCTGGGACAATAATGGCATCTCCGTAACCCTCGATGGGTGCTTGGAGAAGCTCATTCATCGGTTTATCTTCTGCCATTACGACAGGGGGTGGTGGTACTAGACGTTCCTCAGTCACGGCTGAAGGAGCAGAACGTCCTCTACGCCTACGTGGAATACTGGCAAGCTCTGAAAGTGGACTTGTGGAGCTGGAAGAACGAGTGCGCATGCACTAAGTTTAAAAATCAGTTTTCAAAACAAATGCGAGGCAAAACGACAAGTGAACTTAAACCAATAATCACAAATGAAATGGCTTCTTTGAAAAAGGTACACCAAATCACAAGGACACAAAGGCAAGTTTTTGATCTGTAAGATTGGGAACTTATTAATGTTCACACCCCCAGTTGGTAGGTGTACTGCCTTGATTTGCGGTGGTTGATTTTTATGTATTTATTAAGTACCACTAAAAAGACGTAGGTATGGATTTGTGCTAAGGGTTTAAATACTTTTGGACAATATTTTTGGTATCGTCTCGTTTAACCAAATCGTACCTCTTTAAGAATCACCTTAAAGAAAATACAAAATAGGAAACGTTACGATTGTTTTGTTGTTTTATATATTTTGATTAGATAAAAATCAATAATAGAGAAGTGTAGTATACGGGTAACTCAAGCGTGTAAGGTTTGAGCACCGAGATCGTTCCGAACGAGGGTTGAATGGAATTTCCTACTCACGTCGCGATTATCGGGATTTGAATGGGAAAAGGGGATAATTTGAAGTTTTCTAAACTACGGGGCAAGGGAAACATAAAAAGGAAATTACACTACGGGAAATCCTAAATACGCGAATAAAACTAAAACGTAATAAACGAAACGAAAATAAAATGCAACTACGTCTATTCTAAGCCCTAAAAAAATAATCTAAAATTAATTTTAAACTAAAAATGATATTAGAAAATTATCTAAGATTTAAAACTAAATTTTATGATTTTTTTGGAATTTATTTGAATTAAAAACTAATTTTAAACTTTAAAAACTAATTAAAAATACTAAAAATTATAAAAATAAAATGGAAAATTATGAAACTATTTTTAAAAAATCTAAAATTACTCAAAAGACTTTTAAAAACTAATTTTGTATTTTTCTGAAGATTTTTCTATTTTCTATGAATTAAAAACTATTTAAAACTAATTTAAATGCTACAAATTACAAATTAAACTAGGAAAAATCTGGAAAAATTATTTTTTTGATTTTTATATTTTTCTTAATCTATGAAAATTGAAAACTTATTTTTTAGAAGCTTTTCTAATTTATTTGTATTAAAAAGTACTTAATAAGCCTTAAAAACTGATTTAAATCAAGAAAAATAATAAACAGTGGCAGAAAATTATGAAAAATTCATGAAAATTCTAAAATATTATTCTAAATCTAGGAAAAATATAAAAACTTATGCTAGTGTGCAAGAAAATGAAACTGATGTGAAAAGTGCTTATCATTAAGCACTCAAAGTAAGCAAATAAGCACTAATGATCACAAAATGGAAGCAGAAGCTAAAGTATGCTAAATTAACCTGAAAGAAACTAATTACAACTAGTCTTAATCTCTAAAGTGCTGAATAAACAAATTTGACTTATTAGAACTTAAGAAGAAAACATCTACTAGCCTACGTACTAGCAGCTTAATTAACAGCTAATCCAGTGAAACAAAATGCAAAAGCAAAGTTGAGAACTCTAGACTACCAACCCAAGATCCTCTAAAACAGATTTCAAGTCCTAATGATCTAAATTGAATCTAGTGTAAGACCTGCAAATAAGGCCTGATCACAGTTAGTGTGAACAGGGCATATAAGGCTTATTGAGCAGCTGATTAAGTGCTTAAGAGTACTTCCAAAAATTCCACAAAAATGTGTTTTAGAAACTAGACCAGCAGAACTTGAAAAAGAACAAAATCTTACTTAATTTGGATCAGAAATGAGTCCATGAAAAATCCAGAAAGTTTCGTGAAAAACTGTTTTAACAACTTTTTGACTTTTTTTATATGAACATGCAGTTTGACTTAGATGAAATTAGACAGCTTCTCTATGATCCTAAATGGTGTTTTAGACTACTATGAGACTAAATTAAGCTACACTAACTATCTTTATACCTAGATGCAAGCTTGTGATATCAAAATCCTAACTGATGTAACTGATAGATTAAATCAAGGATGATATTGACTTTTAAAAGTATGCAAGCACAATTTAAGAACTAATCTATACTAAATAAACCTAAATAAGATTGATGCAAGTAATCCTAACCACTGAATTATCCTATAACTCAGTTACCTAATCTGATCCAAACACCCTTTATGAACCTAGATTGCAGATTCAAAACAACTTAAATGCAGAGATCAACTACAACACTAAACTACTAATTATAACAAAATTAAACTAATATTATCACAACTAAGCAATTAAGATCAATTACACTACTGTATTACTTGAAATTAGAATTTGGACTTACAAGTGTCCTGCCACTATGGCATGCTAAAGAGAAACTAATAACCACTATCTAATACTTGATATCAACCCAAAGTAAACACAATCAACCCAAATCCATCTCCATATCAGCTGAACAGCAACATTTAGTTATTATGATTCTGAATTTGACTTCCCTTGACCAAGCATAAATGAGATTAAATATTGAGTAAACTGACTAAAACAGATTTAATAAAGACTCAAGCAACCAATTGAAACATTTATAAGATGAAATTGAACAATGAAACAGTAATTTAACATTGATGAAAATAAAAACTTGTATTAAAAATCTGAGTACAAAGAAGATTACAATAACTAGATTTTAAACTAATTTATTGAAAACAATTGAAAAATACTTAGAAACTTGATTCTATACTACTCCTACTCTATATCTACACTACTTGAAAACCACAGTGAAATGAAAGGGCTATATATAGCCGAGCTTGAGGTTGAGAAGGGTCTGGAAGGTTGAGTTTGTGGTTTCTCTTGTGTCGTTTCTCACCATTAGATCAATCCCATCACATCTCATCCCTTGGATTACATCTTACACGTCTCATTGTCCAATCAAAATCCAGGAAAGGGTAGGACTGACACACGGATTGCCAACGTGGCATCCGTGTGTCAGGTTGTGTCAGTGGATGTACTAATATACCCTTAATGATAGTGAATTGAAGCGATTGGAGGGAAGGGTAATTTAGGGTTCATAGGTTCTGGGTTTGGGGGGAATTAGGGGTTTTATTTTGGCGCGTCTGGTTTTTTTTAGATTATTTTGATTTGTTTTCATTTGACCGGGGTTAAGTGTGGGTAAACCGGGTAAGGTTATTAAACTGGGTTGGGTATACCGGGTGTACAGGTTAAGATATAAAACCGGGTTGGGTTTGGGCTTGGTTTTGTATCATGGGCCAAGGTAATGGATTTAAGGATATGAAATGGATCCAAGTAGTAATTTAGGGACCAAAAGTGTCAAATCTGAAAATCCAGGGATCAAAAGTGTAAATCTGAAATTATCTCCAAGGATCATTCTTGTCATTCTTCAAATAAGCAAGGACCAAATTTGTCAACTTTGAAAATTCCAAGGACTAAACATGACAATTCTGAATCTTCAGGGACTAAAACTGCCATTTTGAGAATTGATTGTCCAAACTTGCAAATTCCTTTCTCAGCCTCGGCTTTTAGCATTCTTCTTTCTCTCGTGCTCGGTTTTCTTCGGTTTTGGCTTTCTTTTGTCTGTTTCGTCATATCCGTACCTGCACATGTAAAAACTCAAGAAACACGCAAATGTTAACAATAAACGGCTCTTTCTTGGTTATTTTGGGTCAGTTTTGATAGACAAAAGATATGTGTTTAAGCACATATCAGTGTTGTTAACACTTTAGGAAAAGTGTTAATGAACTTTTTGATTTTGATAACTTTACAAAAAAAACTGTTTACAAAAGGTGGTATATGTGCAAGTACGGGTCTGGAAATGTTTAAAAACACGCTAAAGCCTCCCCGGCAGCGGCGCCAAAATTTGATTCGCTTCAAACTGTCAAGTTTATCACACAAGTCAACCACTTGTGAATGATCAACCGTAATAAAATTCAAACAGTTTAAAACCAATGCAATTTCCCTTGGAATATAGTGGATTCCCGGGTCGTTAAGTCCCACGAGGATTAATGGTGCTAAAAACGTTCAGATGTCGAATGATCACTAAGGATAATGATCAGTAAGGATTTTGATTGATAACTACACTACTGATTGATTGGAATTGTATTTGGATACAGAAATATAAAGTACAACAATCAGATTAAATAAACTTAAACACGTACGTTAACTAAATTATACGTAAACGTACAAAATAAAACGTGAGTTTTATGAAATAAAAGACCTACAAATATGAAAATGATATTTTTACAATTCTAATAATAAAATAAAATTATTAGAAAATTAAAATTATTTTTATAACTATTTATTTAATTATTATTAATTAAAAACTATTTTTAACTATTTAATAATACTCTAAAATATAATAAAATATAAAATTAACCTGGAAAAATGAAATTTTAACTTAGAAAAATCTAAAATACTATAAAACTAATTTTAAAATTGAAAAGATATTTTTTATGTTTTTTATTTGTTTATTATTAATTATTTAATACTTTTTAACTATTTTAAATTCTAATAAATACTAAACAAACTAAGAAAATTATGAATTTTTTTCTATAAATATCCTATGATGACAGAAAGCTAAGAAAATTATAAAACAGAAAGTGCTTAATAATAAGTTGAAAAAGAAAATTAAAAAGCTAAATTCTATTAAATAAACGCTATCACTATTTTAAAAATGATGTTTTTGTGTTTTTCTTTTATAAACCTATTATACTACTGATTATAAGCAACTTTAATAAAGACAAAAAATTTAGAACTTAAAAATAAGCAGAAAATGAGCTTATGAGCTCAACAGTTAAGCTTTTGGCTTATTTTGATGAGTTTAAGCTCAACTAAGCTATCAAATAAGCTAACAAGCTAGAAACAAAGGTAAATTAAGATGCAAACAAGCTTAAGCTACTTAAATTAAGCTAAAAAGCACACAGATCAACACTGATAAGCTTAAAATAAGCAAATAAGCAATTGTACTAAACCAAGAAACCAAACAGTCCTGCAAGGATTTTGCAAGCTAGATTAAGCTAGGGGCAAAAGCTCCAAAGCTCAAAATAAGCACTGAGACAACAAGCTGGCTAGGTGAGCTTCTCAGAAAACCAAAATATACAAGGCTTGACCCACTATTAAGCTCTGTGTGAGCTTGTGAAAATGGCTTGAGTACACTGGGTATGCAGTTTACACAGAAATGGGACAAAGAAAAAGCTATAAGCAGCCCTATCAAATAAGCTATAGAGTTGAAAATAAGCACTGGACTAAAGAGATGGGTAGTTTGGCTTTCCAAAAAGCCAAGGTTCAAACTCTAAGTCCAACTAATAAGCTCTGTGTGGGCTTATTAAAATGAGCAGATAACACAAACTCCCTTTGGTACAGGGGAGGTTTTTGAAAAAGGGCTTAAAAGAAACTAAAAATTAAGCAGTTTAATAAGCTAGCTAGAGATTATAAAAAATACTATGGTAAAGATGAGCAACTGAATATTAATATCCCAAAAGCTCAAATCTTGAAACTTAATATTAAGTCCTATATAAAATTATCTATTTTATTCAAAAACGACTAAACTGAAAATTTGACTTTTTAAGTTATACTATTAAGTTGACTTAAGTGAACTTTGAATTGATTCTACTTACTGATTTTGTTGAATTAAGCTAAAATAAGATGAATCTAAGCTATATTACCAAGTTATAAGCAACTATGATAATTTTTACACTTTAAAACCTAACAGTTAACAATTTAAGTGAGATTAAAAGTGAATTTGACTTTTTATCAAACAAGGACTGGTTTTTAATGTTGCACTAAGTTATAAGATCCTATTGTGACATAGAACAACAACAAGCAACAACACAACTGGCCTCTAGCACAGATAACACAATATATCCAAACAAAACTTTAACTAACTGATTTGAAGATTTCCAAAGGATTTCACAGATTCAGACCATGCACTTGATTAAAGACCTTATATTATCATACAATAAGACTAAATAAGCATTAAACATCAACAATAACAACATGAAACTAAGAATTGACACTTATGCTATAATAACTGTTAAAATAAGATTTTTAGTAACTACAAATTGTAAAGAACAAGCAACCTGTTTTTAATGTTTAATTCTACTTAACTATAACTAATAAACATAGAAACACAAAGCTTTAAGCTAATAAGTGACTTAAATAGTTAAATGCTAAAATGGAGTAACAAGTTTACAAGATGGATTCCAAGTGAAAACTGAAAACCAAGGACTGAGAACACAACCTATAGCTTCCCAAGAAGCTCTAAACCCAAGGGCAATCCAATATTCACCCTGCTCCAGCTGTGATCTCCATTTCCATTGATTTTTTATTTTTCACTAATTTTTTTGGTATTTTTGGTAATTTTTCTTTTTGATACTAAACTGAGTTTTAAAGGTTTCTAATAGCTGTATTAAGCTATCTAGGAGCTTATGTGAGCTTTTTCAGTCCATACTAACAACTACAAACAACATTAGGCTAACATGATATTTTTGAACTTGAAAATTTGCATAAACTGAAATTGAGACTGAAAATGAAATTGATTATTGGAAATAGATTCAAATACACTGGAAATACTTAAACAAGTCACTTGAAAGCTAAATTTTACACTGGAAAGCTTAAAGTAATTAAAACGACTAAGGAATTTAAAAATTACACTAGATAGTTCTCTACATTGCACCAAGCTTGCTTATAAAGATCTTTTTGAGTCCCTTGTCGACCTCTGAGACTTTCCCACTTATTTCCAGCCGTTGGATCCATCAAACTCATCATATTCGTCCATTTGGCAATTTTGGCGCCAAAATATCATAAGCAGGTATTTGCAATTAAAGAAGTTTGGGAGGATGTGGAGGTGGAGGGGAGTGGGTATACAGCTGGGGAGTGAGGTGGAAAGGTGGAAATGAAAACCATGGTGGTTTGATGGGGTGTCTGGTTTTGGCGCGATTTGTGTGAGGACGATGAACAGTGAGCTGGTATTTGACTTTCGTTGACCCGATATTATTAATAACGGGGTGAGTTCATTTGGGGGGGTTCAAAATGGATTTGGCAGGGATAAAAAAGGTTAAGGTCCAAGGTTCAAGGGTCAAGTGGTGGGTTTGGGCTTGTGACTTGGGCCAGCTGGGTTGGGTATGTGTTTGTGTTTTAGGTTTAATAATACAACGGGTCCGTTTGGTTTAGTATTAGTATCACAAGGACCATTGTTGTAATTTCTGAAAGTATAGGGACTGAACCTGCCAACTTTTCCAAACTTATAAAAAGGACCAATAATGCCATATATGAATAGTACAAGGACCACATTTGATTATTTTCCATTTTTAAATATCCGAAGACTATTTTTGACATTTTTCAAAGTTGAGGGACCAAAGTTGTAATTTTGCAATTTTTAAACTTTGAAGGGTTTGTTTTGACAACTTTTGAATCCCATGGACCTTAAATGATATTTTTCTTTATTTTGATTTACCAGGGACTATTTTTGACAACTTTTGAAACTTGGGGGACTAAAACTGCAATTTATGCAAACTTGATACGTTTTTCATCTGATTTTGGTATTTTGCATTTAAAACATATAAAACACTTATTAGTGATATTTTTATCATTTTGATGCATTTCTGAGTGTTTTCAGATGCTTTTGCAGTTTAAATGGTACAAAAATGATGAGTATTTAGACACTCATCAAATACCAACTCAGGTCAGCATTCAGAGAAGAAGCTGTAAGGCCTAAACGTTCAAGAGACGATGAAGACAAAGATCAGGATAAGGATAACGAGCCCAAACGCACGAAGAAGTCTGGTGAATCATCCTCCATTCAGTACTCAATGCAGCCTCCACCCCAAAGGACTCCAGCTCAACAAAGATCTCCTCCTCGCTCTTCAACTGAAAAACTTCAAGATTCTGAGACACCTCCCTAGACTCAGAAAACCGGTGATCACTTTGAGTATACGGGTGGTGACGATGAGGAAATCCCTGAGCCACAACAACAACCCATCTCTCCTGACACAGCTAAGAAACCAGAATCTTCAACCAGGCCAAAGAAAAAGAAGAAAAAGGCGCCCATGACTGACGTCTTATCTTGGCTGGACGAGGATGATACTGAATTTGAATGGTTCTCGAAGCTTGTTGATTCCACTCCCTACCCATCTGAAGGTCAAGAGGTTACAGAATGTAGTACATTGGAGCACGCGAAACTTCTGCAAGAAAAATTCCGTGTGAAGAAGATGACGAAATCCGAGTTGAAGCGAATCAAGAATGAAGCATTTCAACTGCTAAAAGACAGCTCGGAAAGTGCTATTGAAGTCAAGTATCACCTTGATAATATAGCACGAGCCATGTCTAACAATATGGATTGGCTCAACCCAGAAGCAAACATTGACTTCACCAAACGGGACAATCCTCCATATTACACCGACTGGTCCAAACCTCTACCAACAATTGGAAAACCTGATCAGCCTAGGATTCCATTAAGATATTTCTTCAACAAAGACTTGGAATTTCTTCTTCACGGTGGCGATGGTTCAAGAAAATACGCTACATCACTGACACTTCCATTCCCGGCAGCCATATACTCTAACTGCATAGCCATCGAGGAAAGAGCTAACCACATGTTCTCCAACAATGTGGAAGAGTATGACCGTGATGCACTGTATGGGATTCACCATTGGCCGAAACGCCGAAGAATCTACTACGTAAGCTGCCAGGTCAGAAGTCTCAACATGAAGTGTTCAGTACTAAGAGTATCGTGGCCATCAAACATGTTGATCTTTCGTCTAAATGGGACTACACTTTCCTCAAGAATATTGTGGTCAAAAGGCAAGACGAAAAGGATTATGCATTCTCTGAAGCGGACTTTGAGAATTTGTCTATCAACGACATTGAAGACATGTACCTGGCCAAAGTACAGGGTCGCATGAGACAATTTTCAACTGAAGTACAACGTGAATTCATCAAGTCCTTGCTTATCTTCATCAGACGCATAGTCATCAGAGAACGTGTAGAAGATCTCCAGCTTGCAGTTGAATCATATCAGACCAGTGTCAACTTCACTCCACCTCAGCTAGATCTTCCCGACATTAACCAGCTTTCACAATACACACACTCATCACCAACCATTCGAAGTGGTTTACCTTAGTGAAACACTACGCAACTGCTTGATGGCGTGTAGAGATCTTCACAAGTTTGGGGATCACACATTGAAGAAGGTTAGGGACGTATTAGCTTATAGGTTGAAGGCTATTCGTGAATGAATTGGGTCTAAAAAGTGATGGAATTCTAAGGAAAGACGGGATGTGAAGAGGATCATCACCATGATTGATGAAAGGTTGTATCGAAGGGATCAGTTCAGAACGCTGGAGAGCTTTGTAGGTGGTCGTCCCAGGATTGCTCTCGCCGGCTATCAACGCCCAGTTCACATTCCTGGAAACATTGATGGACTTCCTGGTACCCCTTGAACTGCTTCTATTTCATAATATTTTGGTTGTGTGATTTATATGTCTGTGGCTTGTGCACACATTACTGTGTACAACCCGTACTTGTAAATAAAGGACCCTGTGGTACGCTTCAGTGCCACAATCCTTATAAAAGGAGCGAAAGCTTCTTACTTTTGAGTAAAACCTATCAAACCTTTCACTTTTCAAGGTTTTGCTCAAAAGAACAAGTACTTCCCATTATGATTTTCAAAACCTCAACCGTTTATATCACTCGTTGAGGGGGAGTATTTGCCTTAAAATCTTTGTTCGCAAATTGTTCACAGTGGTCATCTTCCCATAAAACTCAAAATGGTCATATTTATTCTCAACATTTCTTCAAAAATAACATTTATATGTCATTTTTGAGGGGGAGAAAAATACGTGATAAGAAATATGTTGTGTTTTGCTCATGAATTCTCATGAGAAAAGACTTTAACCCATGAATTGACGGGATCTAAACAGTCTTACATTGAAAAGATTTGTCTTCCAAGACTTATCCAAGTAAATTGTACCTATTCTAGAAGCTCTTGATAGACATGAACTTTGACGGGTTTGACAACCTTTCGGGGTTGTCCACATCTTCAAGGTAGTTATTAGAGCTAGTTGTCACCTAAAAGCTGACAATGTATCTCTTTAACTATACAACGTAATCGTGTCTCGCAAGGAATCGTCTATCTTGAGTCGATCAATTCAAAAAGTGCGCGCTTTTTCCTCACTGTGCAGATTTATGTCAAAATTCTTAAGCACATGTTGAGGGGGAGTATTTCTGCAAAAGATCAAACTCTTACAGTGGTACAAAATGTTTTTCATTCATAAACACTTTAAGAGATTTTCATGTAAATGGTTTTATGGCAATGGAGTTATAAGGTGATTAAGGTTAGGAATAACCGTCCTATGATCCGCCAGAGCCGGAGGGATCTACCCAAGGACACTACCAATAGTTAGAATTAGAAGTCCTTAGGTATGATTATAAAAGGAGAAAATGAGAATCGGAGAAAGAAGGAGTTGAAGAATTAAAAAGAAAAGCAAAGAAAAGGGTGAAAAGAAATAGCCCTCCAGATTATTCAACTTAGGGCAGACACCGGGTTCAATTCATATGCTACTGGTTGTCACTTGATGACACCGGTATTGAAGATTAAAAGTCGTCATGGACCCAGTGACGCATGCACTAAACCTTCTTAGCCACTCAAGTTTCTCTCAACAGAAGCTTGTTTCATTCTCACAGGGAACCCTACGTAAACTATCGGCTTTCTCTTAGAGATTGCTGGTATTGAAGAAGGAGACCCTCTTCCTAGTCTCCGCTCAGGAAAACCAAAACGCACTATTGAGTCTAGAGCCACGAGATTCATCAAAAGATCTCTTAGGTACACTTGACATTTCATCACTTGGTGTTCAACAATAAGAACATCAGTGGTACGTTATCGAGTCCTTTACAAATCTTAGCCATCATCGAGAACATTTATGTGAGGTTCACAATTGTGATCCTCAGTGATTGAATGGAAACTCCTGCCAGGTCAACATCAAACAGCCCTGACAGCAGGTCACTTCGGTAACTCCCCGTGGATTACGCTTAGTGTGTCTCAAACGGTCTACAGCTGTGAGGTGATGCTTCGGTGTACCTCAGCGACTCATCTGAACCGTAGATGTACTTCGGGACATCGTGTTATCTCACTTGTGGGACGCCGGTTCAGGAACGGCCTTTGTAAGAATTAGAGTTGTGTTTTCACACTATGCTGTTAACACTCTCGAAGTTCAAACTTGTAAGTGCCGGTATCCGCTTATTACTAACCGTTTTCATGTTTTCTTCTTATGGAAGCTCTGGAGCGAAATGATCGTGCAGATTCTTCACATGCTCATGCCAACATCATCACTAATGGAAGTTCTATCTAAAAGCAACACAAAAGTCAGAATGATTCTTCGTCAAACCAAAGAATCTACAAAGTTAAAGACTTAAAGAACTACATCAGTACTGAAATCCAACGTCAAAGAGCGTGTGAGCATGTTGAAGAATGACGTGGAGACACTGGAACAACGAAGCAGACCTGAGGCAGACTTGATGCAGACAACAACAACATACTATCACTTTCATCACAAATGAACAAAGAACAAAGATTATGATGACGTCTAAGCCGAACTGTTTAAAGAAAACAATTTCTCTACACTGGGGAGATTGTTCAAATCAAGGCATTGTTTCTCACAAGAAAGAAGAATGTCAGAAGACGTCAAAGCTACTATTACATCAGTACCTTAACCGTTCATACTCATTTATCACCAACACTTAGGGGGAGATTGTTGGAATCACTCCTAAACCTAAATCAAGTGTTAGTGATTCATATGTAATAGTTAGCTTAATATGGCCTTTATGTTAGTTATTAGCCTTAGGCTTATGTAGAAGGCCCATAAGCCTAGGCCTAGTCCAATAAGGAAAAGGATGGGAACTAGGAGTGTTGCCCTAGCTTCCCTCCTATAAATACATTGTAATAACCCTCACTTGAGGGTTGGTTGTTCAATTTCACTCACTTTCATTCTCTACGCATAACCATATCATATTCATACGTGTGTGTTTGTGTGTGTATTGTTCATCCGCCTCTCTTCTCTTCTCTATTTCTTCTATTGATACTTGTGTTGCATATTTGGGAACCTAACAAAACATTTACAAAATCACCCCCTCAACGGCTAGTGTCCATTAGTTTTAAAAAAAAATTACAAAAAACCCCCTAACGGCCAGTTTTAATAAAAAAAAATTCAAAAACATTTTTTACCACTATAAATACCCAATTAAAACACAATTTTTTTTCACACTTCCATAATTCAAGAATCAAGTTCGTTCACAATGGATGCGAATCAATTTGATGAAATTCCTCTGCATTGGTCAGACGTTGATGACGAAGATGACTTCCAATTTATGGCGTCCGCGTATGAGTATCACCTTCAGTTGGAACAAGAAGAAGCATCTCAACATCCTACTCGTGCTCGTAGCCATATATATAGTGAACGTGAGATTGCAGAAGAACGTTTGCGCAACGATTATTTCATTGAAGGTTGTAAGTATTCAAACCGGAATTTTCGTAGAAGATTTCGTATGAGCCGGAAACTATTCCTGCAAATAGTTGAAGGTATTGAATATTATACTTCCGATAATATTCCAGATCATTTTACTTACGTTAGGTAAACAACCGATTGTACGGGTCGAATGAGTTTAAGTGCTCTAATGAAGTATACGTCTGTTATACGCCAATTGGCGTACGGCACCTCACCAGATGCATTTGATGAATACTTGCAAATGGGTGCGAGTACTTCAAAATTATGTCTTTAATTTTAACAAATGCATTATTGATTTGTTTATGTCGGAGTATTTAAGAAAACCAACATGGGCCGACATTCAAAAACTTTATCAACAACATGAAGAGTAACCTGGTTTTTCGAAAATGCTTGGTAACATTGACTGTATGCACTGGGAATGGAAAAATTGTCCCAACACTTGGCAAGGGCAATTTGCTAGGGGTGATAAAAAATACCCAACAATTATGCTTGAAGCGGTTGCTTCTCAAGATTTATGAATCTAGCATGCATTTTTTGGGATGGCGAGGGCGAATAACGATATTAATATTTTAGACCAGTCTCCGTTGTTCGACGGCATTCTTACTGACAATGCCCCAAGAGCACCTTATATGGTCAATGGAACTAGGTATGAACAGGGGTATTACTTGGCTGATGGAATTTATCCACAGTGGGCAACTTTCGTCAAATCCTTCTCGGCAACAACTGACGAAAAACATACGTACTTTAAAAGGAGACAAGAAAGTGCTCGAAAGGATATTGAACGTGCTTTTGGTGTGCTTCAAGGCCGTTGGGGTATACTACAACAACCGACACGTCAATGAGAAATTGTCACGATACGTAAAATCATGTATTATTGCATTATTTTGCATAACATGATTATAAAAGATCAAAATTTTGCATTACGTGACTATAACGAATTGTGGGTGGATTCGTCAGCAAATTTATGGCAACGAAGATGGGTCGAAAGATGTGATACTCACAGTCGTAAGGCAAAAGAAATACACGACCGACAAACGCATACCCAACTCCAACAAGACCTTATGGAGCATGTTTGGCAGAAGAATCTTGAACGACATGAACAACAACAAGAAAGCGACGATAATGAATAAGTATTTGCTATGTTTTGTTATTTTTTTTTCGTTGTCATTTCCTTTATGTTGTAACGTTTAATTTGCGGTGTTTTTTTATTTCGTAGTAATTTTTTTTTCTTTTAATTTAGTATTATAATATGTTTTCAAATTTAATGTTATATTTAGTTTAATAAATGAAGTGTTTGTTTTAGTTTAGGGTTGAAATTGAAAATATGAAATGTTAAAGTTTAACTTGGATGTTATTGATGTGGGTGGTTTTTGGGGATGTTAAGGTGAAATGTTAAAGCTGATGTGGCGCTGACGTGGCTGGTGTTAAACTATAACTTGAGTTAGTGATGGGAATGCTCTAAGTTATACACAATAGACGAGCTGAGATCAATGCGTTATCGGATTGTCGTTTCCGGTGATGTGAATTGTTGATCCTGAACGAATTGGCTAAAAACCCTGATTTTTAGGCTTTTGTAATTAAAGCTATTTCGGCCTCTTATGATGCAAATCTTATCAGCAAGGTAAGTTTTATAAGCCAACTTTTTTATATGGTAGCCATAAATTGCTTAGTTGTATTGTTGTTATTTTTTATCCAAGAGCATACTGACAAATCGAAAAGGTGAAACATTTCTGAACTTTGAGGCTTTAGAATTTGCTTGGTATGAAGACACATATTTTTAATAGTTGATCTACTTTTCTAATGGTTTTCGATTTCGGTTTGTTTTTTGTTGTTTCCGTTGGGTTGTGTGGGCCGATGCTATTATGCTTTGACATTGAAAGTTAAAATGAACTTGATCCTATAAGCACAAGGTATACAAGGACTCAATAACACGTTATTGGTATGACACATCAGCGCCACATCATACACCTCCCAATAACACACCAATAACTCAAACAACCCTCCCTCATAACACACCACTAACATCACCTGTAGGTCCCGCAAAATACCCCACCAAATATACTTCTCACTCACAATAAAAAAACACACACACATAAAAGGTTCATTTGGCTTGAGCTAGTGGAGTGGCTCAAAACACAAAAGAGAGCATTTGGCACAAGTTTGGCATGTTGGCCGGTAAGATTGGCACACCAACGGCTCACCAATGGCACCCCATACCTTGTGCTCTATTGGCAATCGGAGCTTTAATTTATTCCGTTGGGCCTAGCCTGATATTGTTAAATATGTCACAAGTCAAGCTCAATCTAAAAGTACAAGGCTCGAAACAAGCTCAACTTAAATGAGTCAACCTCGAACTCTGATAAATTCGTCCATCAACTATAATTTGCACAAGATACACCAAGGATGACATCTAATGGAATACAAATGATTTTAGTTACATAGAGGCTCTCTTTTGCAATTATTAACTTTTGTATCTATTGTTGACAAACATAAATAGTTTGAAATAAAAGTTTACCAAAGCTATTTCAAGTAAACTTTATCTAATTCATTTGTTTTTCTACTTTTTGCATTTGCATTATACCTGATTGTTAACAGTATGCAATACGCATGGCTGTTTAAAAAAATCTAATGCACTGTGGTCAGTTCCTGTAGTGCCCCTTGCTTATCTACTGGAACAAGGGGACTTAAGAACAACTAAGAGCAATCAGCGACCGCAACCACTATCTGAAGTTATGTTGAGTTAAAAGCTTTATGTGTATGAATATAGTAATTGTGATATACAAGTACTATTATCAGCTTTTTTTCTGTTAATAATATTTTTGGTAGGCATCTTTGAAAGCGTACATAATAATCGTACTACGTCGTGCAGGAACAGTGAACGCGCACGTCTAAAGGGCGAAAGCTCACAGTCGGTAGCACAAGGTATATTCAGATGGCATTAGGTTTGTGTTGGTTTACTATGTCATGTAGTTGCAAAATTTATGCTTATGCATGATGAAGAGGTGTCGTAGAAAGTTTTTGGAAATTATTCAGAGGCTCATGAAGTGTGTGATGTATCTGCTAGACCTGTTATAAGAGCTGCTACGGAAGGCATAAATGGTACGTCTTAAGCTTGATTAAGTTTAAATGCATACGTTATGGTTATTGTTCAATACTTTTGCCACTATGTAGATTGTAAAAATTGATTGAATATGACTAGTAGTTGTTGGAGCTCATGTGAAAAATGTTAATATGCAGGGATTATATTTTCATAAAGTTTTTATGAACAGAAAATGTGGTTTTTAAACGACAAATATGGAAGAAGTCTGCAAGGTCTGCAAATCCAACGTTTTCAGACACAAGGCCATGGGAGTATGACGGACAATAATTCGCCGACTGGAGACATGATTACTAGGTCTCTTCTGTTTATTTTTTTGGTTTTCCTACCTGCATAGCTTTAAACATGTATATTATTTATTCTGACAATATGTGAGAGCTGGTTTCTATAAAATAAACAATGCCTCACATCGAGTCACGTAGTTAGTTTTCGCAGCTAAATACATAGCTGCAGTGGGTTATCCAGCGAAAAATTCAACAAGTTATTTCTTTTGCATGGAACCAAATCATTTTGCACGTATATATTAATCAGGGGCGGAACCACATAGTAATTAGGGGGGCCGGTGCCCTCCATGGTTCGCCAAAAAATATTAATTTTTAGCGTAAAATTTTTTTTATGACCGTTTTATTAAAGTGCACCTCATTACAAAATTAAATTGCCCCCACATTAAGATCAAACAATGTTAAAAACCTTAGATCTCTATCTTAACCTAAAAAAATATCAGTTTTTAGTGTAAACAAAAAAATTTAATCAAAAATTTTTTTTTGCCCCCCGCCCTCTAAAATTCTGGGTCCGTTACTGCGTATATTGATTTTACATAATCTTTTGGTTTTTGATCATCTTTTTGTATTGATTTATTCTGAAAGTCAAATCACAAGCAATGGACACTTGCCCTTTCATAACTATGGAATACGCTTATACCTTTTAATATTAAACCAACACATTGACAATAGGAATTATGGATTAAACGACCGGCCTATATATACGAAACATGGAAGTAATTATATTCACTACAAAATATTAGCCATTTAGTGACTAAATGTTTTGCTTACTAATTAGGGAAAGAGACACTAAAACCATCTTAATAACCTTTGCTCACTAAAACTCGCCGAAGATAAAAGTAGGCAAAAGGTTGCTTAACTTTTTTAAAAAAAAACAGTAAAGGTAAATAATGTACTTCACACGTGCCCAAAGCTCATCAAATCCCTCATTCTAATCCCCAACTCTATTTCTATATGTCACCCGTCCCTCTCTCTCTCTCCAGCTAGCCAACTGTAACACCACCAGCACCAGCACCAGCACCACCACCGTCACACTCCCCGGCCATCATCATTGGCCACTCTCACCGTCATCATTTTCGGAATTTACTTATAAATGATGAAACCCTAGATTTAATAGTTTCACTTTTGCTGACTAAACTTTTAGTAGGGAAAGACCTTTAGTGATCCCTTCAGTACTCACTGTTTTTCTTTTAGTGGGAGTAGACTAAAACAGATTTACTCACTGAATTTTTGGTTTTGCTGATGGTTAGCTTTAGTAAGCAAATGTCTTTTATCTTGTAGTGATATAATAATATGGTGTCATATATATAGGTCGTCGTTGTTGTTGTAAATTTATCAAATACCCTATGTACTTTAAAGTTTGAAAACCCAGCTATTAATATTAATATTGTTGTTGTTGTAAAACTCTGTATACATAGAAATATCAAACTGAAGTATGAGTTATTTTATAAGACTAAATAAACTTTTATGATAAAACATTGTGTATAGGATGAATTTACTTTTACAAAATTAAATTAACTTTTGTATTAAATTAAATTTTATAATATTTTCACTAAGTTCGACTTATTTCAAAATCATGTGTACGTATGAGTATGGATCCAGTGAGAAGAAAACCTAAAATAATAAGGATGAGAAATAACAATTACCACACATTGAAGATGCGACGACCTGAATTAGATGCATCTCTATTCATTTAGATGCATATTAATTAGTTTCGAAAGTGATCCTGAATTGAAAACGAGACAAAGTAGTACTAGCAACAAATTTGACTCGCAGGGGATGAAAAACACATAGGTTTCACCTAACTTCATGAAAATGCATCTAAAATATGTATATGCATATAATTTTTTGCTAGAATATATATTAGGATGCATATAAAAGATTAGGGATGCATCTAATTCAAGTCGATGCATCTCTAATTTGTAGGGCTGATCATCGGGCGAAAACCGGGCCGGACCGAGACCGAATCCGGCAAAAAACCTATACCGAGACCGAGACCGAATGTGGTCGGTCCGGCCCGGTCCGGTCCGGTCTCGGTCCGTCGGTCGGTCCGGTCCAACAAGGCTAAATTTTTGGTTTGTGGTCCGGACCGAGACCGAATTTGCCAAAAATGGTAGACCGAGACCGGACCGCCGGTCCTTAGGTCCGGTCGGTTTTGTCGGTCGGTCCGGTCCATCTGGTCCGTTTGCTCACCCCTACTAATTTGTAGTTATAGTTATTTCTCATCCTTTTCATTTTAAGATGTCTTCTCATTTGATCCTAAGTCGTGTACGCATAACACTAAAACTAGTTTTATTCCGGCATGAACTCCGACTATTATTACATTCTTATTAGCTTATACCTAATGTGTATATGAGATTTTGGTACTAACATTGATTTAATTAAGAGTAAAATATACCGTTCGTCTCTGAACTTGTACAAAACTATCATGTTGAGTTTGAGAAAGTTTTTTTGTCACCAGAGGTCCCTACTTTCATGTTTTCCATCACCCAAGGTCCCTTTGACCGTTATCCTTCAATCAACCTCCGTTATGTACTGTCGTGTTTGTTTTTACTTTGAGGGCATAATGGTCATTTCATATATTTCAGTTATTAGTCACATTAATTAATCGGTCTTCTTTCCACATGTCACATCCATTTTCCCACCCTATATACATCTATACACTTAGACTGCCTATTTTTTTCACCCCCAAAGTTTCTTTACAAGAGTTATGATGCTGATGGTTGCAAACACATTGAGTTTTACAGTCCTCCTAGGCAGAGTAACTAACCGTTGTAGTGTAGTATATGCAAGACACATGGGATTGATCGTTCTCTAGGGGAATAGTGAGGTAGGCTCGAAGTGTATGTCGAATTAAGTCTAAGGGTTGAGGGAAGATTATTTTCGGTCTTTTATATTTATTGGAAAGCAAGTCAAATCTCGGGTTTGGAAGAGTTTGGTTTTTAACTACTAATTACTAATAATTAAACTAAATCTAAACTAATTGCAATAAAATGTAAATTGGTGAACTTCTAGTATGACGAAAGTGTATTCACTTATAATTTTATTACTCCCTAGTTATCTTTTATTTATTAATCGTATTGTCACATCCTTGGTTAATTAATGTAGTTGTATTCCTTATTTACCTATCGAGGGATGGTCAAGCCCTAACTCCTATGAACTCCGTCTAATTGGGTGGTGCCTAAGAATGCCTGGAACCCAATTTCCACAATAGGAGCAAAGTTCACGCATTAAATACAACGATATCAAGTTAAATTATTAACTACAAGTTTTAGTGGACGTTCAAACTAGTATAGTTTTACCTAGGCAGTTTTCCAACTCCTACCGCAAATCACTAATAAGCAAGAAACGACATATAATAATCAATAACTAAGTTTCATGAAATCCTAAACAAATACTATTAAATTTATCCTAGCATAGTAATGAAAAAAAAAAGCAATTGAAGAAATCAAACAATCATAAGTAAATATAATTGAATGATTGATTAAATAACTTATCTTATCAATACATTGAAGTTCTTGAGGTCAAAAGGCCTAGAAAAACACTAAACTACTGCCAGGGTTCGGACCTTCAAAGTTATACCAAAGTTGCACACTTTTCAATGAAAACAATGCGTATATAGATTTACAATTATAACGGTGTCACTTGTTAAGTGTGATGTCATCATGTCGTCGTCATCTAGGGTTTCTTTATTGCACCGACTTAGTTGTGACGATGTCATTTTGAGGTTGTGACGCCGTCAGCCTTTATAAATTTGGTCTTGACACCGTCAGCTTGAGGCCGTCATAGGAGCCTGTATGGTTAGCACCCCCTAGGTGACAGCATCATAAATTTGGATGTGACGCAGTCACGAAGCCTTCGCTTGACGGTTTTTCCTTATGTTGTCATTTTCTTTGTTTTCCCGTCCAATCGAGCTCAAAACGCTTCATTTTCCAGTATTTGCTACCTAAGTACCTAAAAATAAAAAAGAAATGATTTAGGGTAATAAATGATCGAATATATATGAATTTAGAGGCTAAATGACCCCTTAAAAGCATATGAAGTTACACCTCATAAAGTAATCACAAACCCTAATTGCATTTCACAAAACTAGTGTTGTATTAGTAAAATAAATAAGTTAAAAACATGGATCCAGGTATTCCAGCTGATGAATCGTTCTGTACAACTCTGATAAGAAGAAATATGGTACTGTTTTTGTTATAATCGTTAGAATATCTAATATGTTTATCTTTTTTGCAGTTAAGGTTTGATAATGTTCACCATTTTATTTGTTTCAGGTGGTAGATCTAATATGTTTGGCATGAGGGTTCATCACAATGATGTTTCTAAATACTGACCTGATAGAATATACAATGAGGTAAGGAAACCATAGTTGATTTGGTTGATGTTTATTTTGTGTCAGTTGAAGAGTTGGATGTTCTTATCTATGAAATGGGTTACGAGCTAGGCAAAAAAAATTACTGTTAATTTCTTAAGCCTGATAATAATTTAGATGGTGGTTTTAAATTATTGAAAGATTTTGTTAATGACTATAAGATGATAGAAGTTTATCTTGAAACTAGTAAGACAAGATTGGATCTTAGTGAAATGACTCCAAACTCAATTAGGACAGTTATTGATGAGGTAGATACAACAAAGAAGAAGAAAACTCTTGCTATTGTTCCATATTGCTAAAAACATTGTTCTTAGAAAACATTGTTAATGAGCCCGTGGTAGAGCATTTAAGTCAAGTTACACAACTATCTTAGGAAGTAAATACTTTTGGACAATCTAGTCAGTTTCCAGAAATTTTCTGAACCGGTCTGTCAAACTGAAGATGAGTTAAGTGATGGAAATGATCAAATAGATAAACCTATTGATCATATGCAAATAGATAAACCTCCAGAGGTCTGTCAAACTGAAGATGAGTTAGGTGATGGAAATGAGCAAATAGATAAACCTATTGACCATATGAAGATAAATCTGTAGAGGTCTGTCAAATTGAAGAAAAGTTAGGTGATGACAATGACAGTGAAACACATAGTTATGAGAGTGATGATGATGTTAATGAGAACATTCAAGATGTAAACATATTGGTTGATGATGAGAATAATTTTGAGGAGCCTTATATTGATGTTTCATTGTTCCAAGTGAGTAAGACTAGACAGTTACCTAATATAGGAAGCTCTAGCCAGACACCAGATGATTTATTTGTGCAAAATGACTTAGATGTCATAGATAATAATGAGTTTGAAAGTTTTGCTGAAAATGAGCTAGAGTTTGTAATTAGGAAGAAAAATTTGAGGGCATACATGAATCAAAAGTTAATTGAGGCAGAAGAAGTTGCCGAGGAAACATTCTTTTTCTATGGTAAAACTTTTCTTTTAGAAAAAGATATCAAAGACGAGTTCAAATTGCATTCAATACAAACTACGAGGAAATTTCAATTGATTAAGAATGGCTAAGAAAGATTTAGTGCTAAGTGTGTGGGTACAATACCAGTTTGTAGTCCAACTGAAGGTGTTGGGCTGGGTACAACCTCGAAGAAAAGACAGGGTCCATTAACTAGAGGCAACAAAAGGAATGACTCTATGAGAGCATGTAATGAGGAACCAAAAGAGTGCTTATGGTTGTTGTATGTAGCAAAAGATAAAGCAAAAGATATATGGATTGTTAGAACTTTCAGGGATGAACATAAATGTTTGCAATAAAGAGAGATCAAAGCTTGTGACTACAAGTTTCTCTCAAAGAAAATACTAGACCAAGTTCAAGTCAATCTAGATATTCCAATTAAAGCTGTTCAAGGTCAACTCTCTAAATAGTTTTGAAGTTCAAGTGTCTATGCAAAGGCATTAAGGGCAAAAACATGGCATAAATTAAGATTAGGGGTGATCATAAGATACAATACACCATATTGAGAGACTATGTTCATAATACAATAGTTAGGATAAGTGTACAAACTGCAACAGATCCCTCTAGTCCAACAAGAGAATGTATGTATGCTTAGGTGCTTTGAAGGCATGATATAAAGCTTGTTAAAGAGAGTTGTTGGGATTCGATTGTGCTTTTATAAAAGGTCCATTTTCTTGGTCAGCTTCTTACATATGTTGGAATTGATAGCAACAATGGAATATACCCATTATCTTATGTTGTTGTAGAAGATGAAAAGAAAAATTGATGGACTTGGTTTCTTTAATGTCTAGCAGATGATCTTGACTTGCAGCCAAATTCAAACTATACTTTTATTAGTGACAGACAAAAGGTAACATCAATGTATAGCTGATTATATTTACTTATATGATTGATAAATGATACTTTTATTAGTAATGAATTTATGTTCTTTTGTGTGGTATCATTCCAGCTTTAGCAACAATATTCCCTAGTGTAGATTAAAAATTCTATTTGAGGTAAATCCATGAGAATATGAAACTTAAATCGAATGCTAGAACCTACAAGGATCATTTGTGGAGATGTGCAATAGTAACAATCGTCCAACAATTTGAGGCAACTATGCTTGCGTTCAAGAGTTTTGGCGAACATGCCTATGATTGGTTAAGTAAGATAAAGCCAATCTATTTGTCAAGGTCACATTTTCAGGTACTAAATCTCTGTCTAAATACACATCTTTTGTGTTTTAACATTGTTATTTGTATTACTAAAACATCTTTTACAATTATATAGGGAGAGCTCATTCTGATGTGTTACTTAATAACATCTGTGAAATGTTTATTGGGAAACTAGTGGGAGGTAGGCACCAACCCATCACTACTGCTTTAGAATACATTAGAGAATATTGTATGAATAGAATAGTCAATGTTGTGAATGTAATTGACAAGAGTGATGGGCCATTAACACCAAATGCAGAACACATGTTAAATTGATTAAGAAAGAGGCTTATAAGTATAGTGTGTTAGGGATTAAAGGAGATAAGTATCAAGTTAGTGGATGGGGAGATAAGTGTGAATGTTGTAGCTAGGGATTGTACTTTTAAAAGACAGGAGATTACAAGTATGCCATGTAAACATGTTGTTTCTACCAATTGATCTATGGCTGATAAGGATATAAAACATACGTTTTTAGAGGGTCATTTAAGCCCTAAATTGATACATTTTATATCCGTTACTGCTTAAAATCGTTCATTTCCACATTTTTGGTCTTTTGGAAGCAAATTACTGGAATCAAGCACTTTTGGACGAAAAGGAGTGAAAACATGAAGAAAACGACTAAGTTAAGATTTCAAGGCTGATTTCTGCACCTGACGACATCCCAACCCAAAGGGTGACACCGTCACTCACAAGGATTTCTAAAAAGTCTCAAGCGACGACTCAGGTCATATTTTGGTTTTAAAACATGACGGCGTCACGCCTTATTCCAGGAGGGCGTCGCCCTTTATTTTACACCAGACGACCAAGACTCATTCCAAGACGACATCCTTTATGAAGCCAGACGGCGTCACACTTCCTCAACTGACGTCGTCCCAACGATGACTTGTCCATAACGAAACCCTAATGACGGCGACCAGACCGTCGCAAGTGTACATCTATATATAGACTTCGAATTTTCTGTATTTTATGTGTAATATTTTGGAGAGAAAACCCTAGTTCGTTCATAGTCTGAATTGGGCAATATTTTAGGGTTCCAAACTTTTCTTTACACTCAAAGATAAGTTTGTTTTTCCAATCTATCACCATATTTATCCTATGTTCAATTATTTGTTTGTGTTCATGCTTATCTATCATGCGTAGCTAAATTATTCTTGTGTTTGCTTAGATCTATAAAACTTAGTTGTTGATTATTGTTAGGTTGTCTCTTGTTTTAATTGGTAGACGCTAGAGTAAGGAAAACTGGCTTCTTCTTTAATTGTTGCGAGCTTGAACGTCCTAAATAGTAAAAATCTTAAGAGTGCACTTGAGTCATCGTTGTGTTTATTGCGTGAGTTGTAGTTTTAGGATAATAGAGTATTCAGGAGAGATACTATGGTACTTGGCGATCCCGGATAGTCTAGAGGAGAGTTACAATTCATAGAACTAGGGAATTAGGCACCCCCTATGACTAACACGGAATACAACGCACCAATTAGAATGAAGATGTGACAATTCAACTGACCAATAAGAGATAACTAGGGAGTAAGAAAATCTAAGTAAACACGCTTTTAATTATCATAAGAACACACCCAATCAATCCATAGCTTTTCTTCTTTTCATTAGTTAATTAGTTTTTTTTGTTTAAATTATTAGTAGTTAAAATTGGTAGAATTACCACCCCCCACTCATAAACCCCAAGATTTTACTTGCTTTATAAAAAATATAAAAAAGATAAAAAGAATCATCCTCAATCTCACCTTCCCGTCATACATCTCTACTAGCATCTCTATTCCCCTAGAGAACGATCAACCCCCTGGGCTTACCCATATTACAATGCAACGATTAGGTACACTGCCTAGTGGGTAGTAAATCTTGCTCGTAGAAAAGGAAGTCTTTCGGCCCGAACCCACGCATCAATGGCATTCAATGGAAAGCAAGTAGGATATGTAGAATCATGGGTTCATCCATGTTACTTGCTTAAGACTTGGAAGAAAACTTATAAACACACTATCCACCCCATACGTGGTTATCGAAATCAGGAAAAGTCAAATGTGCCCACAAGCATTCTTCCATCTGAACATCATAAACCAAAGGGTAGGTCAAGAAAGAAAAGAACTAGGGCAGCTACTGAAAATGATGATAATGATACAGGTAGTAAGTTCTCACAGTCTTGTAGGAGTGTAGTTTATGGAAATGTTGGACACAACAAACAAACATGTCTTGGGCAAGGAGGTGTAACTGGAAGTCAAGGTAGTAGATGTCAGTCTCAACAAACATGTTCATGTTCCCAGCCAAATGTTGCATCAAGGAAGACGACACAAGTTAAAAGTAAGAAGGTTGAAGCAAATAATAAAGCTCAAGGTCAAACTGATGCTCAATCTCAAAGTCATGTGCAACCAACTGGTGGTCAATTAGAAAGTCATGTTCAAGCAACTGGTGGACAATCTGAAAGCCATGTCCACGCAAATCTGGTTCCATCTAATTCTCATTGTCATAGTCAAGCAGTTCAAGGTTCAAATGTGGTTCATTCTCAATGTAAAAGTTGGTCAAGTGCATGTTGGTTTCGGGACTTCAAGTGTAACTTCAAAACCTATGTGGACTAAGAAGAAGATTTTAGCAGCAAGAATGGCCTCACCATAGGTCATATGTATGAAGTATTTCAAACAATATTTTCATCTAATATGTATTTCCTAGACAATATTTGCACTCTTTAAACAATGTGTGTTTGTATACTTTGTAGACTAACAAATTTTATGATTTGAAAATATATCCATTTGCATTATCCATGAATCATCTTATCTTAGTCCATTTAATCGCATCCACCAGAATTTTCTAATTTTCTATGTATATTACTTGGATATGTGTTTTGACTTGGATCATGTTAGACTATATACGAATGTATTTAACACATTTTATGTACAAGGACCAAACTTATAAAGGAATAGATAATAGTACAACTGTACAAGGACCAAACTAAAAAAGGAATAGATATTACTACAACTGTACAATTATCAAACTAAAAAAGGAATACAGTAGATAATAGTCAACAAAAGAGGTTATACTAGTCAACCAAAAAGTAACACTTACATCTTCCTACACAAGCATTGCCATATATACTTACCATGCACAATCGAAAATGCAAAAATAAGTTTCTAAACCCTACAAAAACAGTGATGATAATTATCCAAGACAAAACACATAAGTTCTTCAACCAGAATACTTTCTTCTTCTCAAGAAGGAGGTCAATTTGGCAAGCTTAGCGAGCAGCCTCGTGCTCATTAGCCGAGTTAGCAGAGCTTACCTCTCAGTCTGTCTTAGCAATAAGGTCGGTTTGGCATTGTTGTAATGTTGCCTCCAGTTGGAGAATGTTCCTCTATAAATAAGGCATCACAACCCTGGCCCTTGAACACATGGGTGGTTTACCATCCAATGAACGGACAGGTTGAACCCTTGTTGGGTCAGTGAATTCCCAAACTCCCTGAAACAAGGATTTGAAGATAAAATAACCTAAGCTTTTAATAACCTTGAATGTAAACAAGTCACTGAACGAACAACCGTTCAGTGAGTCATCTTCAAGAAGCTCATGACGAGCTTAATAGAAAGGTTCTCCATTTAGTAAGTCGGGACTCAGTAAATGATACCTGAGCCAAAAAAGAAGATGATGAATTCAGTGAGTGATGGCAATAGCTCACTGAATCCCCAACCTCCTCACCAACTATGAAGACTGAAGACGTAAAGCCTGAAGACACGAAGACTGAAGTAAAGGTGGGATAAGTTTGAATGGATAAGGGAGTGTCCTTATCTTGCAAAGGTCAACTTACCTTGAATGGATAAAATACCAAGAGTGTGTCAACACTAACACAAGAAAAGCAAACTTGTTCTTTACTAGAAATAACTTTGTGTAACAAAGACAAAATACGTAAGGTATTTTGTCATCTGAAGCTTATGTCAATTTTTTCTTTAAGGAAAAAGTTTGTATCTTATCTATTTTAACTTATAAAACAAGGTTTTGTACAAGCACCTTAAAGCAACGCATTAAATTTTATTATTAAAAACACTACCTTATTTAGCTCCAAAATACAACACCCTAAAGCACCGTTAGACATTAAAAGATTTTAACACACACCTACACCCACACACACACAAAGTCAACAATGAAAAGTCGCTCTTCAACCTTATTTTACCCCACACACACACAAAGTCAACAATGAAAAGTCGCTCTTCAACCTTATTTTAGGATACTCATTAATCTGTTTAATTGCTGCATGCTCCTCTTCAAATCAGAACACGCTCCCATACGATTCTTCTCCCATACGATTCTTCTTCATTCAGCAGTTTCAATCACCAATTAATGTCACCATTAATCATTTGTAACTGCCTTCCTTCTACTATACACCTTTCATTGAGTAATTCATTCAAATTCAAAACACATAACTTATCACATTATAAAAACACCTCCACTCCAAAACACATATTCACAAATCTCGATTCAACTATAGGTTTTTGATTTGAATAACATCGTACAGGTATTTTGATAACAATTTTGTTTTTGTTTCGATTCAGTTTAATATATTTGATTTGATTAAATTCAATTCAATTGTGTTGTGGTATTGGATGAAAATTAGCTGTATGATAATTTTCTTTTTTTGATTATGCAGGTTAAATTCAATTACCGCGTCTAAACTTTTGTTAGTATTAATTTATCTTCTTTTGTTTAGTTTGATGTGTTAATGTTACTTCTAAATGTTCCATTGTTTATGAATATGAGCTTGGTTAGATGTAGTAGATCTAAATTTTCCATTGATTATAAATATGAGTGTGGTTATGAATATGAGTGTGATTTAAAGAAGGAAATGTTATTGATGAATTGTTTGAAAAGAATTTTAGTGACCTTATAGGCCATTAAGGTGTTCAAACCCTGCACATTTTCAGCATATTAACGACGTGTGCCATTGAGGTTTTAATTTTTACGGTCCTAATGTGCAGGTTGGAGATTTTTGAAAACGCTGATCTTGAAACAAAAAATTGGGATCACGGTATTCAAGCATTGGATTTCGTTAAAAAGGTAATCTATTTAATTCTTTTCCTGAATTTTTGAAGAGTGTGGGATTTAAAGAGAATGTTATACGCATTCAGGTTAAAATAAGAAATGGGGAAAATGGGTTGAAACTTGACCGTCACCTAAAGAAAGATAAAGTCGAGATCAGTCTAAAACCCCTAGATCATTCTGTTTATAATGATATTTATCTTCTGTAATTGCTTTAAAAAATTAAAAAGTTTGGAGTGTGTTTCAAGTGAACCCGACGACCCTTTATAAAACTATACCTATTTCACATTTCACATGTAGCCCATTGTGCTCGTTAAGGCTTTTATTGTATGCAATTATGGAAATCTAATAGCTTACAAATCTTTTGCTGATTTTTCAGGATCTCCGCGGGTGACTCTGAGCCGTCCATTTCTTGAGTGCTGCATTTATACTTGGGACAATCTTCTTCCGACTCTTTTAATGTATGTTAACAATGTGGCTTTGGCTCAAAAGGTAATCTATTTAATTCTTTTCCTGAATTTTTGAAGAGTGTGGGATTTAAAGAGAATGTTATACGCATTCAGGTTAAAATAAGAAATGGGGAAAATGGGTTGAAACTTGACAGTCACCTAAAGAAAGATAAAGTCGAGATCAGTCTAAAACCCCTAGATCATTCTGTTTATAATGATATTTTTCTTCTGTAATTGCTTTAAAAAATTAAAAAGTTTGGAGTGTGTTTCAAGTGAACCCGACGACCCTTTATAAAACTATACCTATTTCACATTTCACATGTAGCCCATTGTGCCCGTTAAGGCTTTTATTGTATGCAATTATGGAAATTTAATAGCTTACAAATCTTTTGCTGATTTTTCAGGATCTCCGCGGGTGACTCTGAGCCGTCCATTTCTTGAGTGCTGCATTTATACTTGGGACAATCTTCTTCCGACTCTTTTAATGTATGTTAACAATGTGGCTTTGGCTCAAGAAGTCTACTACCATACAATCATTTGCAACTCACCCGAGTTAAAAGACACAACCATTAATATAGATCAAAGGTACATGGTCGGGGACACCCCCCTCAATTGGTGCCACTTTTCCTCATGTTTAAATAGTAATACAATATAGGGTTCTTTCTGCAACTTTTTGGTATTTAAGGTAGTACTTCAACATGAAAATCACTTTAAATTTAATATAATTTGAATAAAATTGTTTTGGTGGCGATGCTAATCTAGCCATAACTATAAATTTAGGGAGGTGATTTGTACACTCTTAATATTGATTGAAACACTCAAAATATAAGTGTTTAGACATTTATACCCTTACAAGATAAACATAACCCTCATATTATTAAGGGTATAAAAGTCCAAACACTCATATTTTGAGTGTCTCAATCAATATTGAGAGTGTACAAATCACCTCTCATAAATTTATGATCAACTAAACTTAGGAGCCGTTTGGTATAGAGGGTTCAACTTTAATATTTGGGTTGAGCTTTATTTTAAATGTTTGGTTGCGTGGATAGGTTAAGAAGGGCCCACATAAAGCCAAATATCTGGGCATCTACAAAAGGTGGCTAAGTGGCTTGGATTAGAAAAAAGCGTATGTATTTCTGTCATAGTGAAACGTGGAGCATTTATGTTCTTTTAATTTTCTGACTTTTATATTTATAGTACTGTTTTTATTTTTTATCTATATTATATTCATGTGGGGCACCTCACTATATCCAACCCAAATATTTTATGTTAAATGTTAAAGTAAATCCTAAAGTTAATCATTTCACTAAACAAACGGGCCCTTAGTCTTCGAAATCCTTTTTTTTAGCATAACTTATCATTGTAATAATAGTGCTTTTGTAATTATAATAAATGAAACTGTCATCTGTCAAAATAATAATAGAATTAGACCAAAGCGTAGCAACTGAACCTGATCCAAACCGTTTTGTCCCAGTACTAAAACATGATTGTTTTGACGTGTTAACAAACCCGTTTGGTGTTCCAGTTAGTTGACGATGTTTTTTATTTCACAGGCACATCACCATCTCTTGGGAAGGGTTCATTATCTGACATTCTCCATGTAAGTCTGGCATATTCTTATTGTATATAAATTCATTACAAATTCTGATCAATTACAAATTGTGGTCAATTTCGGTAATGGGAATGGAATCCCACAAGCATGGAATTCATAACACAATGAATACTTTGTGTTTTCTATTTTTAATTACCGTTATATTGGTTGCTTTAAGGTTACAGGTTTTTTAGCATTCAGATTTGAGAGTGAAAATATTATTATTATGGGGTCTTTGTAATGTTTCAGGTTTGCAGCGGGTTTGATTATGGCTTGCTTTCCTGATAATGGTGTGTGGATAGTGGCGTTAGTTATGGTTCCTTACACAAAAGGCCTTGGTTCGGTAAGCCTGCTTTGCAACTTTTTAATCAATCACGTCAATAGAATTCCATATTTGTTTTTGAGAGTGTTGATTGGCCGGTTAACATACTTAATAAACATACATCTAAAGGGAGTAATTTTAGGCACATACACGCCTTACATACATCTTTATTTAGCCTACAAATACTAAATATGACACATGGCATGGAGCCGACAGTCACAAAATGTGACGTTGGATACTTGATTGTGTGTTTAAGCTGGAGGTTGCCATGGAAAGATATAGCCGTTCTCATTTCTTTTTGTTTTAATAGGAGTAGAGAGGATTGCTTATAAGACTGCTTTTAGAGAGGACTGAGCGATTACTTATTGACATTGCTTATAGGAGCTTTTTGTGCTTGCTTATTGAAACGTATATCATTCCAATTATTTTATAATCTTGAAATTAGCAGAAGACCAGAAATTTAGGATTGACACACACTTATATACGTAAAAGCCTCTTTGATTGATTGTTGTGTATTATTCATAAGCATAGCAGTAATAACTTTCTCAAACTACAACTACCTGTAGAAAAATTGTTTGTATTTTGTTTACATATAATTTGGGACTTCTATCACCACGAGTAGAAGGGATTGGAATATTAAGAGTGACAAGTTTTTTTTGTTGCAATTTCATCATGATAAGATTGCAAATGGCTTAAATATGCAACCATTGTTAGGTGTGCATTCACAGACTTGGGGCGTTTGGCATTCACAGTGGTCTTATTACTGTAGTGCTATATATAATGTAGATCAAGGTGTTTGGCATTCATAGTGGTCCACAATGGATTAGGGTGTTCTGCATTCATAGTGGTCTTACCAATTGCCTATGGTCTTTTTTTCATGGATTAGGGTGTTTGGCATTCCTGGGTTAGGATGGTGCTGGTGTTTGGCATTGCACCAATAAATGCAATTGTTAAGTACCATGGTACTGCACAAATTGCAAAGCCAATGTTTCAAGCGTCAAAACAGTGAGTATTTTTTGTCAATGTAAATTCAGTTAACAATGCATTTGTCACCATGGTACTGCACAAAATGCAAAGCCACTATTTCAAGCGTCAAAACAGTGTACCACTATGAATTTTGTGTTGTACCATGGTACTTAAGAATTGCATTTACTGGTGAAGATCAGCATTTGGAAGAAAGTTTGGCTTTGCACCAGTATTCAACTACATTTTCTGCATATAGCAATTTTAGAGGTTGCTTGCATTAAATTAAACTTTTGGACCTACTTTAGTGATTCAACATCACTTTGTTAATAAATTGTTTGATTT